>JAABNX020000001.1:15396183-15422222 GCA_015163995.2 Mormyrus lacerda
GAGGCATCAAATAAAAGATACGAGATCTTTAACGTAATTACATCTTAATGGATGTGGCAGCATTGCTGTCTGGTTGCTTTGCAGGCCTGTGAGGCATTAAACACGACAGACAGAAATGTGCAAAAATACTAGGGGGCAGAACATGAAAAGGGCGCTATACAATAGAATTTTATTTTTAAGAGACGGTTTTAGTGGAGTTTTTAATGCAGGTGACTTTATTCTATCATTAACCACAAGCACTTCTGAATTCCTCCCATGGATCTCCAAAAGAAGCCGAACGGCGCCGATGGAAATGTGCACATCCCGAGCAAGGCGGCATTCCCTGCTCGACTCATATTTCCCAGCTTCTCCCTCTGAAAAACTCCATTAAGGCCGAGGTAATTGTGTGTGTTCTTCATTGTGAATATTTGATAATCTGTTTGCCTAGTCGCCCCTGTGCAAACCGCCACAATCGTCAGCAGCCCCGGCGCACACAGTAGGAAAAAAGAGGGGGGGAGGGAGGTAAAAAAAAAAAAAGGCCATCATTCGCAGGCAGCCCCTGGGCCAATTACCTTATAAATTATTCATCGATAATAAATACCCATTTCCTCCAATAGTGCTCACACTGAACCGGAGCCAGAGCTGATGTCCCAATTCCTTAGGACGAGGTCAAGGTACGTGGCGATAAGGTAAAGACCGGATCTGGAGAAGGACGAACTTGCTTCGCTAACGAGTTTGGCCAGGCCTGGGCTGGAATAAATAACTGGCTGCTGGTAGGACTATGTACAGAAGCCATAAAATCATGAGGAGGAGACCCCTACCAAAGGTGGACCAGAGGTCCTATTAGAAAGGGCGGCTTAGGTTCTCTCCCGCATATCAGGTTAATCCTTTGCCTTCCATGCCAGAAGAATCACCTCACATATCCAAAGTCTCACGCCTTCCTAGCCAACAGCCTGTCCGCCCTTCCTTGTAATTAATGGCCCACCTGTTCTGCTGTTGCATATTTGCTCACCAAAATAAGTAAAATGAAGCTCAGGTGGCCCTGCTCAAACTGAGAAAGAAACTCTCACAATGCCTCGGACACTCGAGCTGTGTACTTCACCAGCCCTGAAGTTTCATTTGAGCACGTAGCCGGATATACAATCGTAAACAACATTGTTTTGGCAAAAACAGAAATGTTTTTCTGTCAGTTTGACTTTTGTTAGACACTGCTGGAGTAAAAACAAAAGTTCTGGGGTGAGAGACATTTCAGGGGAATGTTTCAGTCAAAGCCTCACCAAGGATCAGACAGGACAGCTCTGCGAATGCCGGAGCACTATCCCGAACGATGCCGTTCCGAAAGAAAGACTCAGGAGCCCGGAAAACGTGCAAGAATTCACCGACATCCCAGTAGATGGCTCTACCAGATGGATTTGGTAGCTTTGTTGTAGTTTTTAAGGGCAATAATATTCAGTACAAAATGTTTGTTTTTTGTTTTAATGATTCTGCAGCTCGTGTGGATTAAATAAAAGCTAATGCATTTTCCGTCTGCTTGCACTCCTTAAACTGCACATTTTTTGTCTGGTCTAGAAAATTGCCTGTGCAGTCTGCATTTAAATTGTATTAATAGGTATATTACTGTTAAGAGCATAATTAGGTATGATTATGCCTAGTTAAGCACATGAATTAGACCCTGGCAAAGGAATTCCATGGAAAACGAGCTAACGCAGAGTAATTTACACCTTTGTAATAATTCATACACCAAACATCTCTTCTGTTAGAAACATGTTTATGTTTTGCAGACCTACAAGAGAGGCTAATGACCTCCATGAACAAAAACTGAGGTGATGCCTTTGGATGTTAGAAAATAATAGCAGATAAGCTACTAAGTGGAGGACCCCCCAGCATGCAGGAAGCGACGGACGCTTTGGAGAGCAAAGCGTCCTCCTGCCAGGACAGAAGACGTGTGGCTTTGGGGTGTTACTGCAGCATGTGTCACTAGAGTAAATAACACCCTAGGTGGAGAAGATTGGTCAAATAAGACCATCCTTCACCACAAAGTTGTGTGACCGTAAATATGCATGAGAAATGCATAAGGCACTTCAGCCACTAATGTCAATATTTACTTTTTTCCTCGTGCTTAGGAGAAATGCTCAGGCTACTCCAATTATCGCTGGTGTTTGGGTGTGGGGGATGACCGGGTTTGGAAATCACTTCACCACAGACGCCAATGACGCGAGCCTACTTTGACCATAACTAGTCGCTCCGGAAAGTTCTGTCATCAGCATCTAGGCCTGGGTGATGTTTCTGGGCTTTCGCTTTGCTTCACAGGCAGGTTTGTTTTTCACCAATGTCATGATTCTCCCAAAATACACAACACGGGTTTGACCATAACCTTGTGCAAAACGAAGCCCCCACTGATCTCCATCTACTTGGATGTTCATCACAGGTTATCAATTATCAGAGACGACCACGGTGCCTAGAATTCCGATTCCCCATAAGTGTCTCTGTCGGACTTATTTGCCTGGTTGACTCTGTCATTGGTGAGTCTGGCCTCCCATATATCAGTGCAAGCAGGACACAATCGGAGCAGCTACAATTCATTCCGCTTCATTGGAACTGAGTTTCCCTTCCATTTCCTCCGTTTTGAAGTTCATTCCTTCAAATTGGCCTCTTACTGACCTGGGGTCAGCGCTCACCCGTCCGTACCCACCGCGGCTGCCGACTTCATTCTGATTAAATCAGCGCCTTGCATCTTGCAGGTGCTGCCAGATCTGAATGTGATTCACTCTATTATCTCGAGAAACCGCACGTCTCGCCTGGCCGGCGCTCCCTCCAGCACAGCAGGTGGCAGCAGCACCATTAAGACTGTTTGTGGCAGGTCAATAAATCCACCGAAGGAGGTGTTCCCCTGATAGCCACTTTAATGCTTTGTGACACCCATCCGTGTCAGGCAACGTGGAATGTCACTTAGGTGACATCTTATTTGGCATGTACCATCACGATTAAGGACCATCACGGTTTAGACACCGGTACATGATTTCCAGTGCAGAATTTACAGCATTCGTGTTTTCCTAAAGGATCACATCTGTCCAAAATCATATCTGGGCAGGCAGGGGTGGGGCTGACAAGGTCTGCTGTGTCCGAACAGGGGGATTCTACAGGGGACGTCTGAAAACTCCTCTCCGGAATCCAGAAAACTCCAATTATATTAATGTTGTTTCCAGTCACCCAGCCCCTTTCATCTCCTTAGCCATAGTGGAGAACAGAGGCTGATGAACTGCTGTAGTATAAATTTCAGCTCCAGAGAGACAGTAGGGAATCCCTACTGCCTCCAGTGAGCTGGCTGGGGCATCGCCTCCTCAGCCTCTGCTGGCAGGACATCACCTATATACCCTTCTCACTCATTATTCCTTGACCAACCAAAAGACCATGACTGTGAATGCCTTATTTACCATTTCCACAAGTATGTGTACAGACGCATCAGAATGCTTCAGTTTTTGCATTTCTCATACTGCTGTCCTTTAAGGGACACACATATAGAGGTGAGAGTGAAGCTTAGGATCAGAGCGCAGAGGCAGCTATTCACCCAGCGTCCGTGGAGCATTTGAGGGGGTTAAGGACCGGGCTAAAAGGCCCAAGAGAGATGTGGCTACTCTGCTGAGTAGCGCTGAACGACTTATCGATTTCAAATCAAAATCGTTATTTGAAACAACACGATTGGCAAAAATTGGCACGATTGTCTGCGATTTAGGATACGCATTACACAGCATGTCTTTAGTCATGAGAATAGTTTTACAAATTCATGCGAGTAATTTTCACCAATCAAAAGTGCTGTGCTCCTAATGTGCCAGTCATGCTCACCAATCAGAGGTGGCCAAGAAGACTGTGCCACACACCTCCCTCCAATTAACCACCGAGACACAGACCATCCTGGCTGTTTTTGAGGTCCCAGTGTGCGCAATACATCCTGAGCTCTGTTAGACACCACTGGAAGGTTTGGGAGTTTTGCGGCTAACCCAACACCATGACGCACTGCCACGATGGCTGTGAGGTTTGACGTCAAGAAAGCTAAACAGGCTGTTTTTTTGCCCATGACACACTGTGGAAACATTGAAATTAAGCAGCGCCAGAGAAAGTCACACAAGCCCTGAGACTTTCTGTTCCCTAATCCCAGGAGTACCATGTTTAGTTCCTTTTCAGCAACATAAACCTGCACGCTTTAAGCTTACAGCGCAGTGCCAGCTCTATGTCCCAGCGGTGCCGCTGTACCACAACATCAGCGCCAACGACACCAGCAAGCTGCACGGCTGGCAGATTATGGGTTGCAGAAAGCATGAATACATTCTCCGTAATTTTGGGATTCCTGCTCTAGTGCTACACACTCCGCCGTGCTCTAGCGGATCAACGGGGAGGAAAATTGCGGGGAAGAGCGCACCATGTGCATAGTTTCCATGCAGATAACATAGTGCCTAGTGTGGGGTTTGGTTTCTTTCATTCACAGGGCACAATTCCTTTCACAAGTGATCGCACCCTCATAAAAAGCGGCATTCTGCATCCATCCGAGCCCCGCTACTTGCTGTGCGAATAAATCTGTGACAAAGAGAGTCGGTTTTCTTGACGTGTGTCGGCTCCTATGTGACGTTTCCTTCTCGATGCTCTTAAACTGGCCTTCAGGTCCTACGCCTTCTCTCTCTTCAGACTGACAGCTTGTTTTTAGCTCCTCAAACATCTCGAGTTCATCTGCATAATTTACGCCCCAAATGATTCATCATCTGCTTCTTAAATGGTCTCGCCGATCTTTCTGAATGTTAACATTAAAGGTATAAATGTTTAATGTATTATGGCTGGTTATACTTTATTATCATCGTGTATATGAGCAGCATGGGGACCCACCATAAACAGCGCAGTTTATCTTGTAGAAACGCCTTAGGGTTCACACACTCTCCTGGTCAGCAACAGCTGACTGGCTGCTTCTGCTCGAAATGCTGGCCAGATCCAAGCAGTCAGGCTGTCCAGCGGGTTTCCTCTTTTATAGGAAAAGCGCCTGTGACCCGTCTTGCTTCCATTACATCATGTTTAACTGAGTCTGATCCAGAGTAGCAACTGGTGGATATTTCACTGGCAGAAAAGAAAAGGAAAGAAAAACATGAGGATTTCCTTAGGTTCCCATCCACGTCTTTGACCACTGGGACACCTACAGGCCAATGAGCTTGCTGCAGGTTTCTCAAACCATGACGCCTCTGAGCTCACTAAGCAGGATGAGGTGGATGGGGCACTGTCCTCTTCTGGCATCTCCCCAAGAGCAGACTTTTATAAGAGAATAGCCTGCAAAAGAAAAAAAGCAATCATTTGGACCAGGCTTTAGTGATTTACACCACAAAGATGTTTTCACTTTAAGAAACAGTGTGCTTGTTCAGTCTTGGGAAACCTACGGATTTGGATTAGCTCAGAACGCAGAAGGCCACGCAACGCAATGCCTCGCGGTTCCTGCCGGCCGCGCCATGGCGACAGCAAGGAGGAGAGGTGCTTTATTGATTTGCATCCGTCACGCCAAGATTGACTCAGCAGGGATTAGCTCTGTGCATGATTTTTATTTATCTCGAAATACTACAAAAAAAACAAACAAATAAATAAATAAATAAATAAATAAATAAATAAATAAAAATCCACCCTGGAGATTTAAAGAAAAGAAAGAAAACCTGAAAAACACAACCAGGGTGAAAGTGCTTTTGGGAAGGAGCTGCTAGGCAGGTCCAGGGGAATATATTATTTTCAGACATAATAAAATGTGTTTCCATCTTTTTTTGGATGTATGAAATCATGTTTTCCCTCAGACTTTTTTTCTCAAACCGAAATTACAAACATTTTCCATAGGAGCAGGAGTGGATTGTGCGAGTTCAAACAAGGAATACGATTTTCCATTGTCAGATTAATTAAAATGTTTCGGAATTGGCAGTTATTCGTGTTGTCGCTTTACGCGGCATGTGGTACGGTCCGTGCACGTTTTCTTCGGTGATTTCTGGCTTCCCATTAGACCAGAGTGTTTCAAAAAGAACCGTGTCCATGTCTTTGGTGCTTCATGCATTATTGAGATCTGAATGACATGAATCAGGGCAAACGGGGGTGCAGAAGAACGTGATTTCATTACAGCCAATGAAGGTCACTCACAAGTGCCATCGACATAAACAAGTATTTCCACCTTTTTTTCTTTTAATGGTATTGTTGGGTTCAGGTATGGTGGGGGGGTGACCTTATTTTTCAATATATAATACCAAGGACAACTGCGAATACACTTTTGAGCTATGGAGGTAACCATGGCAACAGATGTTTGCACCTGAGAATGCTATTTTGAGGAGTTTTCTTATTTCATAGTAATGTTGACATCTCCAGCTGTGTCTGCTATTCATTCAAATTACAAATAATTGATGGTTTAGTACCAGGGATTGTGTGACCAAAGAAAAGAAAAGGTTTGCATGCTACTGCAAACAAATAGATATTTTTATAACATCAGCTGCTACAACCACAATTAAAAGCTAAGCACAAAAAATACACCACTCTACTTAAAAATAAAATGTTGCCTACAAGTTTATCTTCCTCATACTTGCAGTAATGTTTCTAAATGCAAGCGACTGTCCGCCAAATTAAAATTTTAATGAAATATGTATGTATGTGGGCATCTATCTGCCTGTCAGTGCTCCATATGTAATACGAATTCCAGTTTTATGGCTACTTTTATTCCTTACATGAAGGAAATTTATGGCAAGTGAAGCCGCAATCTTTATTGTCCATAAATTCCACATTAAATGTCTAAATGCTTATCTGTGAATCACGCATGCTCACACTGAAACGGAGCCAGAGCGATGTCTCATTTCCTCAGGATCAGGTAAAGGTATGCGACAGCTTTGAGAGGTCACAGATCCCTCCATCTGCTGTGCGAGTTTCCCATCGAAACCCAAAACCTTCCGGTAACCGTTTTGCGGAACACAGGGTCCAGGACGCACAATAAAATAAAAGAACAGGGAGACACCATTGGAACAATCACAGGATCTTCCTGGGCAGCACACTACTCACTTTAGGCATGTAAATGTAAAAACTAACCAAAACTTGTTAATAAATTAACATGTCTGTCAGTGAGCTGAAGGCCAACAAAAGGAGGCTGATATTTTAATTTGATCTACTAAAACTAATTATTTGCACAATTTGGTTAAATATCTTTGTTGCTTTTTTCCCCTTTTCATTATGCAATATTATGTAATATTACGTAATATCTGGCTTTAGAACCAAAACAAAGAATCTGCATGCATGAGTGGAAATTTTTATTGCGGGTGCAATTAATGTGGCAAATTATTTATTTATACACTTGTATCATGCCCGCACACGCTCGAGTGTTGAACATATTAAAGCCATCTGTTGGATAGAACAATGGGATTTTTACAAATTATGGAGCGGACTAAATGTAAGAGAATATCAGGAGATGATATCAGCTAAGGGAACCAGATTGGAGTGCAGGAACATGAGCAGCTGTGAGAAGCCACACGCTAACATCGACAAACAACCCACGTGACAAGGACACTCGCACTCAACGCTGCACTTCCCTGTCACTGTGGCACAGGCCTGACATGTACAGGTGGCGGACTAATTTCACTGTGAGCCCGGCACACTCACACTTTGCTGAATTACAATGAATTCACTGGGGGAGTAGCTAATTTGATGATAATTAATGCTGGAACGTTCAAGTTACTTCGTAAGGAGACTCTCAAGGACAGGGGAGCGTGAGGACACAGAGACTATTCCCAGACCCCCATCCCTCACCTCAGCAGACCGGGTCTCTCTCCCCATCTCCACTCCACGGCAGCCCTTCCTCTCGTGTGTGGACCTGAGCTTGTCGCCATGGAAACATGGGAAAGAAAAAAAAAAAAAAACGTACCGCCAGATTAGAAGAAAGATTGACGAAATATCACATCTCCTAGATTGTATTAAACTGGCTGCATTTCACCAAAAACAGTTCCATGTACGACTGGGACACTAAATCAGTCTAGTCAGGCAATTTCTAGATGTTTATTACTCTTTCTACAAAACATAGTTAGAGCATTGACACATTTCGGTCATCAGGAAACTTGTAATTTTAATGGCCTTTGCAAAGACTTCTGATTTGGATTTGAAGCATGATGGGCCAGAGCAGCATTTACAACATGAGATCTGGGGATGTGTCAGCGTGTCTGAGGAAATGTATCTGTACATGCCAAGACCAGCCGGAGACAAGACTGTCACTCTTAACAATATGGGGAAAAAAATGCACCTGAATCCCAGGGGGATGCAGAAGGGATGAAGTTAAAGACAGACAGATCAAACGCACCCTGCTCGCAAGTGAAAGAAATGCCAGATAAAGATGCACTCTGACTTTCTCTGCATGTTATAATTCATGGATGAATTTATAATGAATCTGCCTATTTGTTTCACTGGTGTATGATGCCCCTTATGTTATCTTTTGGTGAGGCGATCCTTAACAGGACGTCCCTCAAAGGCTCTGGGCACTAACCATGTTGTCATACACCACCAACCCCCCCCCCCCCCGTCAGGGTTGCAGTTCTATATAACGGCATAAATGCACATAAATGTCCTTTTATGGTTCCCCCCTCTTAAACAGAGGATTAAATGCACCTTAATTTGCATGGTGTCTTGAGTATTAGCGGCCGCCCAGAACTGTCAGGAGATAATTCAATTCGCCAGCGCTGCGATAACTTTAAACAGCGTAAATCTCAGGATAAGGTCAATGGCTGTAAATTTCTCAGCGTCCGCTAATTTATTCCAATCCTCCACGTGCAGGCTTACCGGGGAACCGCCAGTTCAAGTGCCAGTCGACCCTCCCTGCAGTTAGTTTTTACACGGCTTTACAGCATGATTGATCAGGACGGGAATAAAACGACCTATATCAAGTGATAGATCAAACGCAATAGGGGACTTCCTCGGACATTAAATGGTGTTTTTTTTGGGGGGGGGTTTATACATAGGCAGCCAAGAAGCCGAACAAAACAGAAATTAATGGGTTTGTTTAGATGAGCATTATTAACCTTGGTCAGAGTCCAGACAAATCCGCTGGGTTCCGAGGAGAATTCATGTAAACCTGGCAAGAAAGGGCCCCTGCTACACACACCCATGAAACTTTATTTCCTCTTTCCCCCAATTATCCGATCATTCTGCAAATGAAGGCCCTTTAAAATATGTTTCCCTTTTCATTTCCTTGCCTTTATATTCCAACATGGACAGCCCCCAACAGGAAGTTACGGGGACACATCTCTAGGTCACCCAAACTGCCTTAATTGTGCGACACCTTTTACAGCATCCCCAGGGCCGCCACGCTGCACAGTAATGCCTTTTGGTCTGAATGGTCTGCCCGTCACTCCAGACCTCTTGAATTATTGTGAGAGAAACTGGATCAAGTCCAATTAAATTGACGTTAAATATGATGAGAGCCTAATGCTTTCTTCTCCAAATGCCGCAGATGAAACGTAAAAAAAAAATGCAAATAGTAAATATAAAAAAACCACAAAAACAAGGCACCTTAAGAAAAATAAATCACCAGAATTTTGCTTAACACCACTGCCCATATCAAACCTGTTTTTGCCATCTATTTACAAAGCCATATGCAGTAGCACCCCCTAGGGGTGTATTGGCAGAATGATTGATGTGACTCGATCGCACTTGTGTTTGCTGGGTGTCTTTGGGAGACAAAAGAAGCACGTGGGGATCGATATTAACCATTTACCATATCTTTAGTGGGTGTTTCCGGGTTGCTGCTAGGAATTATGGCCCCCTGACAATGATCTTGGTCCTTTTTCTGACCTCACAGCTGCTGCATCAGTATTAACCTTAGAAACTCAGCCACTTGGTATTAAATATTTATGAATTCTGGGATATTCATTTATGGAATTCCTTCTTCCTTACATTTTCACAGATATTTTCTTAGGCTTTTTAATTAAAAACTCTAATTAATTATTCCATTTGGAGTGACTTCATGACATAGAAATTGCTACAATATTGGGCTATCAATTATTACATTAGCAGTGGTGTAAATTGTTAACTGGTGATACACTGAATTTCCTAGTTTTCAACTATTTTCTTATGAATGCTTGATTAGTGAAGTTATATATTTACCTGAATATTGAATAATCTGAACCACAGTAAATGTCATTAATGCTTTTTGTATTTATGAGTAATTATTGTTTCTCTTCTCATTTATTCTGGGCTGATCACAAGTCATCGTTAACTAACTGAATCCTAATGTCTCGGATGGGGGTACTCAATATTCGAGTGGGTCACAGTGGTGAGCCACAGCAAACTCAGAGCTATGTCTCCCAGTTTTTGGAGCACAGTGCCCCCAGTGGGGGAAAATCTACATCAATGCTTCTCTGGAGTTTCAATCCATTTACCAGATCCTCCACTGCAAAAATACATATCTGGCTAATCAGTGTATGAATGAGATGCCTATGAGTAGGAATAGCATGTTCAACTGAAGACGAGAGAAAAAAAAACTAATAAAAAAAAAAAGCAACCATGATAAATTAAGGTAGAGAGAGACGAGCCTCATGAATGCAAGACTCAGCCAGCAAGCAAAGCATTCCTCACGATTCTCCAGTCAGGAGACGCTCTTCTAGTAGCCGCTCACTAGCTAGCTAAGAGACAGTGTGTCGCTCAGACACTTGTCATTGACCTGGGATCTTCAGTAAAGTACTATTTGATTGGTTTCTATGGCAATTGCTAAGCCATCGACTGTCCCAGGACCAGCTATGCTTCAAGCAAAGCCAGGAGCTGCTTCCCTCAACCGGACTCCTGTGTCCTAGGGTGAACACGTCATGAAAAATAAAATGTCACCAACTTAAAAAGCGCTGAGGCAGCTGCTTTGGCAGGCGAGTGCAGCGTGCTAGCTATCAGCGGCTTGCAGTGCGACGCTAATCCCTTACATTGAGTCGCCTTTCAATTTACGTGCCGCCTCAATCTTTCTGCCCATAATTTAGCTCTGGGTCGGGACTTAACAGGGCCACTAAAATGTGACCTTTCTGCATAAAGTATTAAATTAACAAAGTGTCTTATTTGATTGCCATAACTTGTATTTTTTTTTTTATTTGCGTGTCGCCAAAATACTTTTTTGTTTATGTGCATATGGATTTCTCTATTCACAAATTTTTACTCACCATGCCACATTTATCAGCTACACAAAAGATATAAAGTAATTGAAAATGTAATGTTCCTATCTATCTGCGTAAGAATTCTACAGTTCTTTCACCAATTTTTCGAAAGATAGCACTCTCCGTCACAGATTCACAGAAATAACACATTTATATACTTTATAAATAAAAGTATATAATAGTAACAAGAGAAAGTTATTTATATACCAATAGCTGGGGTCCTCAAAGAGCCTTTAATCATTCCAGGGAGATGAGATCAATGTGTAATTTGAAAAGGGAATGGGGAAGAGATGACATGGTAATTATTATTGATCATTTCCGTGCACATTTTCCCAAAAGGTCTGCAGGACTAAATGTTTGCATTTATTAATTTAATTTGCTCAGGAGGCTCCAGCCCAAGACAGCAGTGCTGGGTTGAAACAACAAGTGCCAACAAGCAGGGTTGCTGATAAATGCTCTATAAACATGGATGAACGGGTTAAGTAGCAGGGGAGAATTGATGGAGTTACGGCGCAAACAGAAACGCCCCAGTAAATATGGGCCAGAACAAGTCAAAACAGCAGCATGTGTTATGTTAGGAGACTGAAATCGTCACGTTTAGCTAGCAGCAATGTTAGTCCACAGCAGCAAACAAGTGAGCGTCAGAGAGCAGGGTCAGCCAGAATCCCTGGAGCAGCTGAGGTTGAGGGCTTTGCTCAAGGACCCATTACAAAGCCACTCTGCCAGTTGTGAGAACCGGAAACCTACTGACAAACGGTCTTAACCCATCGAGCAGCTCAAAATAATAATGGCGCATGTTTCCATGCACAGCTGAGTAAGGATTATGTACATTCCTGCAGGATGGAACACTGCTTCCCTCTACTGGCCTTTTGGGATGCACTGGAGGATATCTGGATATATACCTAATCACTGGCACCTTCAGCTTACACCAAGCAGCCTTAACATTAAACCCATTGACAGGTGAACATCGATTATCTTCTTACATTGGCACCTGTCAGTGTCCGGTTGTAATTATGCATTGAATATGCGCAGTCAGAATGCACGGTGCATGGCAGCTTGCTGCATATGGGGATGTGTAGCAGAGCAGTCAGAATGCCGATGCTGCCCTCATGCACCTGTGGGCCTCAGAATTGCATCAGGGGTAGGGAGCCCTGTTCCAGGAGCGCCGGAATCCAGCGAAGTTTCTATCCTACCTAGTCTCTGAGGAGCCAAGTGTAATCTCAGGCAGATAACTCACCAGGTAGCATAGAAAATCTGTTGGATGCTGGCATTCAAAGAACGGGGTTGCCAACACCTGCACTATGGGAAGAAAGCAAGTCAGCAGAGACAGTGTGATGCTCTGGACAATGATCTGCCGAGAAACCTTGGGTTCTGGTATTCATGTGGATGTTACTATGATACGTACCACTTACCTACACATTGCTGTAGACGAAGTACAGCCCATCATAGGAACGGTATTTTCCGATGGCAGTGGCCTCTTTCCGAAGGATAATGCACCTTGCCACACTGCAAAAATTGTTCTTGAATGGTTTGAGGAACATGAAAAAAGTTAAAGGTGCTGATTTGGCCTCCAAACGTCTAAGATAATCCGATCGTCCATCACATCCCTCAGATGCTCACACATGTTCAATCCATGGACACCCCATTGCTTACGAGATGTAAAGGATCTGCTGCTAATGTCATGGTGACAGATAGCACAGGACACCTTCAGAGGTCTCATAGAATCCATGCCTTGATTCTTCAGATCCGTTTCATCGGTTCCCGTGACATTGTGGGGACCCACACAATATTAGGCAGGTGATTTTAATGTTATGGCTGATGGGTGTATATTTAAGTTATTTTGTGGGGTGGAGGGTATATCTGTTCAGATGTGGAAATGCTGCTGTGCAAAGCTGCATGTGACTGAAACCCCCAGGTCAGATCTAGTGCTTCACTTCCTGCTCCCCATTTCACTTCACTCACAACTCAGTGTCCATCACAGTAAAGTGAACTGCTTGTGAAGCAAGACACGTTAAGGGTTGTCCGGAACCTGGAACCCCTCCTAGGACTAGGAAGCACAGGGTTTGAGGTTGTGTTTTTGAGGCGTTTAATTAGGGTGACCACACAATTCATGTCAGGGAGGGCACTTTGAGGTACTTCAAGAAAACTACTTTTAAAAGTACTTTTAAGTAGTTTGGTTCTTCTAGGGCTTTCATAAGTTTGTTTCCTTGATTGAAAGACTCATCCATATGTTTCATATTAATATATTAATGATGCATGCATGATTATAGGTTAATAGCATGAAACTATCTTTAGATTTGCAAACTGCCCTTTTGAGAAACGTGAAAATAGTATTTTTTGGATTAAACTGGCAAGCAAAAAAGGAAAACTACAGTAGCAGGACTTTTACAGGTACCGGTTCCACAAAAAATGAAAAATAAACGTGCTCTGATGACCAAGTCAAACACAACTTTATCACGCCTTTATAAACAATGACCACTAATCACCAAATTCTAAATTCTAAACCCAGTAACGATAGTAGCCTGTATAGCTATGGTAAGTCAGCTACCAGAAACATGTTCATTCCCAAATGACGACAGCAACACTTTATGTCAACTCAATTAAAACTTGTCTAAAGGTTATTTAAACGATTTAAATAAGCCCTCGAGTATGGAATGCCGCGTAAATGTGCGAATAAATCTGGAGACGGTCCAGAGAAACAAACGGTTCTTAGCTCGGCTTTACTGTCGGTTTCTCTGCTTCACTGCCCTGTACTTATCTGTTATTATGGTTTACAGAAGGCACATATTACACTTCCTCCAACTGAAAATAAGAGAAGCGTTGACTCATTTTAATGTCAGTGTGAAACCCTGCACATAGCCCGCACAAGACGGTCTGGTACCAGCCGAACCGAGAATAGGTCAAAGGGAGCATGTACCTCAAGTGACAGAAACCTGACACTGGAGGACTCGAAGGTGGCTTTGCAGTCATCTCACTGTTCCGCTTCCAAGGCTCCATGTGCAGAAATACAAAAATTCTGCGGCTGAAAAAGTTTTCTGTACATCTCGATAACGGAGTGACCGCTGGTTTTACGGTGCCAAAGAGCGGCAGCCAACCCCCGTTGCCGTCCTTCAGCCAATGGGAAGAAAGGATTCAAGGTGATTGGGGCGGAGCCTGGGCCTTAGTGTCTGCGCCTGCGCCGACGGGGTGGAGCGCTGTAATAGGCGTTGATGTGATGTTTTTTAACGCCTCTTTAATGTTAGAGTCGTCCGATCATGTATAGACAAACTAAGACTTTACTGTGGAAACTCCGATATTTAAAGTGAGTACCTCCATAATGACCCGCCAATCAGGATTAACTTTTAATAATAATCAGCAGCAGCATGATAGCACTTGTTAAATTGCAATAACAAGCTGCCTACAGAATCTGTAAACCTGTAATTAGCGCATAATAATTTGACAGCTTTGTAACTAGCCAGCGTGCACCAGTTTATTTTTTAATAATTTAATATGGAAGGAAAGTTATTTTGCAGAGTTCTGAGATGTTGACATTGTGTGCTTAGTATTAAGGTACAGAAATCATGGCGACACCACAGAACACCTATGACGGAGAAGGCTCTATCTTATAAGGCTGGACAAAGGATATATGGCTTTACAGTGAGGCAGGTAAGTCTGATGATCTAACGTCTTGATCCACACGTGGTACCTGTAACTCTGTGTTTTTTATTCAGTATTCAGATAACTTTATCTATCCTTGAAAGGCAATTCCGTTTCACAACCAACCCAGTCCATATAAATATTTGAGTACAGAACATTCAGGTTTATATTCTGATTCTCCAATTCAGGTCACACCTGTTCCTGATCTATGTCTCACAGCTGTGCAGCTGAGCCACAATGTCACCGGAGCTGAGGTCCTGCACCTTGCCCGTGATGACTCCAATAACCTCTTCAGGTATGAAATGCCTGTTCAGAGTACAGCTATTCATTTTTTGAAACATCTTTGGGGGGGGGCCTTTATGGCATGACGGCAGGTTAGCACCCTGTGTCCACTGGCGTGTTCATGCTGCACTATGTGTGTTCCACACAGCGTTCAATTCCGCACGACGCCGAGGGACAGCAGCGGGGTGCCACACGTCCTGGAGCACACAGTGCTCTGCGGCTCGCACAAGTATCCCTGCCGAGACCCCTTCTTTAGGATGCGGAGTCACTCCCTGGCCACATTCATGAATGCCTTCACAGGTCCTGTGACAGACGTGCCACAGCTTAGAATGTGGCAGTCTGCATTGCTGAGTGCTAATTTTTAAAAATCTTACACTGTCACGCTTAATGCTCCTAAATGCTATATCTGATTGCATTATTTAGTTAACTATACAGCAAAACAGTACAGACTGTCCGTGACTTGCCACCTATGTGACATACAACAACTTGCACATGCGAATAAAGACTACCTTTTTGAGAATTGAAAAGAAAATGAAGTAAAGGTATGTAGAAATAAATTCAGGTGGCTGTACGCTTGGCAGTGATATATCACCTAGCATATGTACGTGCTGCATGCTGTTTGTTAACTGCTGCGGTGACATATTAAGCGGTAATGCAACCATCGTGGCCTCACATGCATATTCCAATTTCATCCTTGCACCAAAAACTCAGTGAGATTATGCAAATTCTGACATCTGTCCGTTTCAATGTATGTCTGTCAGAATAGAACAGAGTTGTAAGTTGGGGACAGTCTATAAAGATATTCTGTTCTATCCTGTTTTTATATCTTACAAATTTTTCTGTATTGTTGCCTTTGTGTACTGTGATTTCAGCAAGCGATTATACTATATATCCATTTTCCACGCAAAACGGGAAAGATTTCCAGAATCTCCTCTCTGTTTATTTGGATGCCGTGTTTTTCCCAAGCCTCCATGAGTTGGATTTTTGGTAAGTCTGCTACTGGGGCAGCCTGCTTGAACGTGGCCAGTGGCTGCACCTCGATCATGCATGTGCATGGCCCCCTCTGAGGCCTGGGACCGATGGTCCCAGCTTGCTGCTGGAAGGAGGGATCCATGCCATGAGGAGCTTCGGTTTAGCGGCTTTTTCTGTTCGTACAGGCAGGAGGGATGGAGACTGGAGAGTGAGAATCCCACCGATCCAGATTCTCCGCTGGTGTTTAAAGGCGTCGTCTTCAATGAAATGAAGGGGGCTTTTGTAAGTCACAGCGAAGAATAAAAACATGTAATAATAAAAACAATCAATCAAATAAAACAATAATTGCCTTTCAATCCTTGCAAAACTGAAAGTGTGCATGTTTTAGTAGGAATATATTATTAAAGCATAATTCTATAATTTTGTTGTGATGTTTAATTACCCGAATCGGTTTTTCTCAACCCTGTCCTTGGGGATCTAAATGATCTTACTGAATAATACGAATTAAACAGCAAACTCACGGGTTAGGCTGTGCTGCGTACGGGGTTATTTTGCAGCAGATGTTTCAGCAGCCTCACTTAGCTCCCCCTTTCAGGCTCACAGCGAGAGTCTCTTCGCACAGCACCTCCAGAACAAGCTCCTCCCAGCCCACACCTACTCAGTGGTCTCAGCAGGAGATCCCTTATCCATACCCGACCTCTCCTGGGAGCAGCTGAGGTGGTTCCACACCAGACACTATCACCCTAGCAACGCGAGGTATTGCCCGGAACCATCGGGCCAGAACTACCAACCACAAGAGCATCTGTAAAAAAGGCTGGACCACTTGCTCTCAGATGGTTATTTCGTTATTTGCTATAATCAAGATCTTTGTATATGGGGAAAAGTGCATGTTAGTATATAGAAACTTTGGTGCTTTTTCAGGTTCTTCACTTATGGTGACCTACCTCTCGAACAGCATCTGAAGCAGATGGAGGATCAGGCACTATCCAGATTTGATCGGCTCGATCCTGACACTGCCGTGCCCCCACAACCCCGCTGGGACCATCCTGTGAGTTTGTCGTGGGTGGATCAGGAAGATGACTTTCTTTAAACAGAAAACAGAGAATGGTCATTCGATCATGATCTATCAATAAGTGCTGCTTCAGTTACCGTGGGAGCAATAAATGTGACTTTTGTTTATGAATGAACTTTGACAGTATTGCTCATAATTGTAGCCATGGAGACCAGCCTTATAAACCCTGACCTCGTGTTTTTGTGCTTCCAGAGGGAGAACCACATAAGGTGTGGCTCCAACCCTTTGGCCCCGGATCCTTCTAAGCAGAGTTGCCTGACTGTGAGCTATCTTCTCGGAGAGTGCGTACCATTTTGTAGTCAGCCACTGTCAGATACACCAAACTAGCAATGTTTTGTCACATCTTTTTACACATTACAGTAATGAGCAAGTCTTGGTGACACTGCTGAAATCTTTGCCCAGTGTCACAGATACGTTTGAGGCCTTCACACTGAACCTTCTGTCCTCGCTGATGGTAACTGGACCCAACTCGCCATTTTACAAGGCGCTGATTGAACCCAAGCTCGGAAGTGCCTTCTCCTCCATCGCGGGGTGGGTTCGAATTGTCTTTATTTATTCCCAGCTATGAGGATGTGCAAAAATTTTCACGTGTTTCTCCAACAGTTTTATCACTGCTGTCATCTTGTTTATTTTCAGATATGATGGAAGTAAAAGGGAAGCATCATTCTCCATTGGCTTACAGGGAATATGCGAGAAAGACATGGAGAAAATTAAAAATATCATCCTCCAAACCATAGACCACATTGAAGCGTAAGAAATGTCATTATCATCTTAATGGCAGCAACAGAAATTTCAAAATGAAAGGTCATTAGTCCCCATATATACAGGTCGTCGTCGACTTATGACCGCTAAACTGGCTCTTTATTATATATGGAAAATGATCATATGTATAGTATATTGTATAATAAAGTTGAATGATCCTTAAGTCATAATGTTTTGTGTTTTTTAATCTTATTATCATATCATATATCATTTTCTAAGTTCATTGCTGCCCACAGTTGGGGCAAAAACTGTCATACATGCACGCTGGGGAGCACAGTCATGGCCCTTGGTATCTGCGATCTCGGAACAGTCCTAAAGTCAATCAGTCATAAGTCGCATGGGTCCTAAGTCTGCAATGACCTGTATATATATATATATATACATATATAGAATATGGCGAAGGTATTCTTCACTTATTGAAGAAAATATAACTTATTTGAAGATATATTATTGCTCTTTGTCAGTGAGGCTGCCCAAGAAGTAACAGTGATTTTAAAGTTTGTTCTCTGTAACACTGCTTGGCTTTTATCTTCTTGGCATGATTTTAAAAAGCTCTGGCTTTGAAGAAGAGAGGATTGAAGCCCTTTTACATAAAATCGAAATCCAGTTGAAGCATCAGTCCACACATTTTGGTCTGGCTTTAGCATTTGTAAGTACTGGATCTTAAATAAACCCTGGCTAAGGGATGCCCATTGAAAACATGTCATCTGTAGTTATGTTCCCTCTCATAATGTACAGTGTAACACTGTATCTTCATAAACATGTTTCGAGTGAGAAGTACGCATCATTTCTTGTGTAAAAACATAGTATATTGCACCCTGCTGGAATCACGACGGAGACCCTGTGCCAATGTTAAGGATCAACGACAACGTAATGCAATTCAAGCAGTGCCTGAAGGATAATCCCCGCTGCCTTCAAGAGAAAATCAAGCAGTATTTCAAGGTAGCGTTTCTGATTGGAGATCTGCCTATTGATGGGTGGAATATGTACAGTAATAAGTATACTGTCGCATGCAGGACAACAAGCACAGACTGACTCTGTCCATGAGCCCGGACCAGATGTATTTCGAGGAGCAGAGGAGGGCTGAGGAGAAGAAGCTCCAGCAGAAAGTCCAGGCTCTGTCTGATGGTGACAGGAAGGAGATCCGTGAGAAAGGCAAATGTCTTCAGTGTCGCCACTTAGATTTTGGTTCAGTTTGTCCTCAAGTTTGATTCCTCTGCATGTCAATAACTTTGTATTAAAGACTGCAGTTATTCAGAGCATCTCGCACCACATAAAGTGGTAAGAAGCCCAGATAGCTTCTATTAGAAATTGCTGAATGACAACTGAAGAACCAAAGGGTATATCTGTGGAAGGAGGTGCAGGTCAACTTAACAAATAAGGGCCCAATGTTTAAAGGCACATAAATGCGACTGGCAGTTTCTGATTGTCCAGTAAGATTAACTTTGTGTGTTTTTTTCTCTGAAGGCCTACAGCTTCTGACTATTCAGGGCTCAACCCAGGATGCCTCCTGCGTCCCAGCTCTCAAAGTGTCTGATGTTGCACCAGTGATCACAGCCACTCCATTAGAGATGGGTATGGCAGGTACATACTGTACAGTATCCAGTTGAGGAACTGCTGAGTTCTGGGTGCTGGATGGATAGACTTGGAACCTGTGGACTTTACCTGCAGGCTTAAATAATGATGTTGGCCAAATGTTGTACTGAAGGAATTACTGGAATGTCTATGTATTTATGCTCACATGCACACAATTTATATGAAAACACAGACCTTGGTAATGCTGTAGTCGTTGTTCAGGCAGGTTCTAGAGCTCTCAGTCTGTTGATGGTCACTGATAAGCCTTGGATTTGTCATGGGTCAGTATTCCATGTTCCCGTTCAGCTGAGGTTACAGTACAGTACAGTCCCCAACCCACAAATGGAATGGTGTATTTCCGAGCACTGTGTGGCCTGAAGAAGCTGCCCGAGGACCTGAAGATTTACATTCCGCTCTTCTGCAACATCATCACAAAGTAAGAGAGTCTGAAGATTCAGGTAAAATTGTTTTGTTCAGATGTATTTTTTACCTGGTGTCCCAGGAGTTCGATAGAGGGGTTTGCCATTGCAGGCTAGGTTGTGGAAGTCTGGATTACAGGCAGCAGTCGCAGCAGATGGAGATGAAGACTGGGGGGATGGTGGTCTCTCCACAGGTCATCACTGACACTGGAAATCTGGACACCTACAAGCAGGTGAATCTCAGCCTTCATGGCCCTTAGCATGCTGGTAGGATGCTGTCTCTGGGTTGTTCAGATGCTGTTTTACCCACCTGGAGTATGTTGATTGTAAACATGGGTATGAATGTTTTACCAGAAATAGGTTGCTAATTCATGTGAAGAAAATTAGCTTAATTTCATTCCAGGGAATTCTCCTCACATCTTCCTGTCTGGAAAGAAACATATCCGCCATGTTTGACCTCTGGGCTGATATATTCAACAGGTTAGGGGTTGTCAAAGCCTTAACATATGAAGCTTTGTTTTAAGCTTGTTTTAATACTTGAAGACGGGAAATGATTCAAGTACATGCTTGGAAATGGAGGACACCGCCTTATGGACATTGTAATGTATACGTCTGTCCCAGCCCTAATTTTGAGGATGAGGAGCGCCTGAGAGTGCTGATGATGATATCTGCCCAAGAGCTGTCCAATGGAGTCTCCAGCTCCGGACATAGATATGCCATGACGAGAGCAGGCCACACCTTGACATCAGCCGGGAAGCTTCAGGAGACCTTTGATGGAATGGATCAGGTGAGATGCACCAGCATGCCAACCACGATAAAGCAACACATTAAGTGCATCATTGTAAGTCATTAATGGTTGATTCATTAAAGGTGCAATTTATTAAACGGATTGTGAACCTGCCCGACCTCAACGTTGTCCTTCAAAAGATGCTTGAGATAAAGAAATACATCCTCAACCAGCAGGACATGAGGTCAGGATGCATCACGTAACCTACCAACACAGTGTTATGATCTCCCTTACAATATCCAGCCGTGTTCCACTCCTGAATATATCTGTGGTAAAATGTTTGTTCTGCCATCTCATCTCAACACAATGGGGAATGTTCTCAGATGTGCTCTCAACGCCACACCCCAGAGGATGTCTGAAATGGCACTTCATGTTGAGGAGTTCGTGGAGAGGATCTCCACCAAAAAGAATTACAGATCCAGCCAGCTGAATGTTACTGAGGTACTGACAGTACCAACAGACACCTGAAGGAGGCGTGGTAATGTTTACAGTTGGTGCATGTGATGTGTACATTGTTAACCATCAATGGCACTTTTAGCCCTGGGGATCTGTAATGCATGTTTAAGTCTTGGATGGTACATGTTGGACGTTACGGTTGATTCCTATTTCAGCAGCCTGTTAACCTCCCATCACCCTCCTCATCCAGCCCAAGTGGCAGAGTAGTCTCAGTAGCCAGGATAAAAGAAGGGTCTCTCACCTTCAAAGGGGCAGGATCTGAGGCTTCCTGCAGGGAACTCCTCTATGCTCCTTTTTCAGGAGCCGACCTTCACGCCCTGCCAGATGAAGACCTACTTCGAGCTTCCATTTCCTGTGAACTTCATTGGTGAAAGTGTCCGTACGGTTCCTTTCACACACCGGGACTATGCTAGGTAATGCAAACTTTTAGGATCCAAAAACGGTGCCACTCTCCTCACGCTGGTCATCATGCTCACTGTGCCGGCAAAACATTGAATGACCTGCTGTTGCTGTTGTTCCTCACACTTGTGTCATCATGCAGCATTGTATCTGTTTGGGCGTTTGAAACAAACCTGTCCTGTCCTGGCATCTGGCCCCCTAGACTTCTGGGTCCCGGTTTAGATTTCGTAATATTGACCCTGAGGTGAACCCAACCCCCCCCCCTCAAAAGCTCCCAATTGATACTTTAATTTCTACACTGTAGTTACTTTTCTCTGCATTTCATTTAGTCTTGTGATATTGAGTCACATGATATCAACAAAGTTCCTGCATGGAGAAATCAGGGAAAAGGGTGGAGCTCATGGGGGCGGAGCTATGATGGACCACAGCGGCCTTTTCTCCTTTTATTCGTACAGGTGGGAAACCATCAACCTGACCCATTAATGTGAGCTTAATATTACTGATCACAACCATCTTACAGTCATTTATGATAATATACAGGAATTGATACACTGAGTACCACATGAGCCAGAATCTCAGGTCTTTTTCAGTCATATAACAGCTGCAAATAAACTTCATTTTACCACTTAACCTCCCCACAGGGACCCAAACTGCATGCAGACGCTGTCCGCCTTCAGTCATGCTGTGGAGTGGGTGAAGAATGGAAAGTTCTCCCAGCAAGACGTTGACGAGGCCAAACTGTCGACATTTGCCGCTGTGGATGCGCCAGTGGCACCGTGTAATAAAGGCAGGTGGCTTCTGCTGGATGGCACCCCCTACTGGGGAACATCAGACTGAGCACTCTATGTGAGGGGCTTGTTCCCTTCAGGTCATGTGACTTACTGACCGCTTTAGGTATGGACCACTTCCTGAACGGCATCTCAGATGAGCTGAAGCAGGAACACAGAGAGCGACTCTTCGTCGTAACAAAGCAGGACTTGATTGCCATGGCAACCAGGTAACTATGAAAAACCCTTTATCTAAAACGTTCACACAGACACCTTTCAGTGAATTCATGTGCAGGTGGAGTTTAATCATGGCCTTGGCTGATACAGATAATGTGTATAAATACAAATACAGGTAACTATCACGTGGTAACATTAACGCGTTAACGTGTTTGTCGTCACAGATACCTTGGACTTGGACAGCAGATACATGGAATAGCTATCCTCGGAGTGGAAAATGAAAATATTAGGAGGGATCCATCCTGGGTTGTAAGATAATTAAGAATCATGGAGCTCAATCAGAGGACCATCGCCTTCTGTGATGTCATTCAGATACGTTTCATAGCCACTGGGCTCCATACTCCTGCACAACAAACTTCTAATATTCACAATTGTCGATGTATAGAACAACCTACAGTTTGTACACAACTTCAAACCCTCTGTGGGTTTCTGTACATTTTCCTTGGCTGCACAGGTTTTTAATCCATGATAAATTATTATGTACAACTAATAAAATTTCATCTTTTTAAACAGTTATAGTCTGACACATAGCTGTGCATCTTTAGTCCATTTCACCCCCATTTACATTCCATTAGTCAACTTTCCCCAGATGGTTTGATGGGTCCAAATGGATGGATAAATGCTGCATGGCCACTTGGGTAAATAAACACACACCAACACGAGATAATATTCACGAAACTTTAGCGTTACTGTTTGAACATGAATACCGTATCGGTGTTCCTAATATATCTCTAGTTTGAAGGATCTGCAGTATGATGTACCCTGGAAGGTTCTAATACATGGAGGTCAGTGGTAGGAGCACAGTCCCTCTGGCTCCCAAACTACAAAGTGAGTCACTTTCCTAGAACAACACAAGGTTTGCAGGTACACAAGAGCAAGGGGACAAAGCCATACTAACTGTCTAACCAATGGGAAAACCATGTGGACAGAGCCATGTGGGTGGAGCCACAGCCGAGATCAGGCGGTGGATGCTTCAGATTCCTTGGGGTGATTCCGCACCACGTGCTCCAGCTGGCCTGAGTCGGAGATGTCGTAGCTGGTCTTGTATTTGGCCAGGATCTTCATCAGAGGGCGCAGTTTGAGCCACCACTGCTCCTTTGGGATCCTGTGGCTGTGGGCAGAGCAGAAAGAGGTACATGAGCCAATAGTGGCAGACGGGAAGTAGGTACAAGTGGGTGGGGCTTACACAAAGTCAGTGTCATCCTTCAGCTGCACCACGGGCTGGAAGACAAGAGCGCGACGGCGCATTCCCAGCAGGCAGGCTGTGTCCTCTGTGCTGGTGAACACACGCCCTGTAGGGGATGCCACGCACACAGACATACACAAAGGAGAAATCCCATTTTACCTCAAACACCTACAAGTTAGCAGCCTGGCACACACTGTAAATATATACTTCATACCTTCATCTTAAGTGATCCGTATAAGAGGCATTCAGCAAGAAAAACAGAGCAAAGAGAATTGCACTGGTAAGTTAAACATAGGGACTTAAATGCAAGCAATAAAGTAAATATCAAACCACATCACATGCAAGATGGCAGCTTTATGTCCTCAGCATGTTTGAGGTTGTGCAAACCAAAATAACGAAGCTGTTTGCCTGGAGTTAATATCATTAACCAGCTTTTACCGGGGAGGCTGAACCATTTAGGCATCTTTGTACCAGCCCTCGTTGAGTGATTAATCATGCCTTGTGGAGCAGTGCACACAGACTATTTAACATCCCTTTAATTTGTTGGTCCCATTTTGACCAGTGAAGGTTGCAAGCATAAACACATCTCACCTTGTCTGTAGCTCTCCCTAAGCTTCCTAGTAATCCACTGCATAGCTTTGGCCGATATCTTTGTACCAAAATTCCTGTCAAAGGGTGATGGTGCTCCTCCCTTTCAGGAGTGAATGGAGAACATGTCAGCAAGTAGCATCCACATTTATTTTTTCAAAAAAAGTAGGGTCAGATTGCACACTAACCTATGCATCAATAGCACAGTGTCCCACCCCACTGAGTTGCCACAAACCACTCCCAACACCGGGAAGCAGTGTCTAAATTGTTATCCTTACTTGCTGCATGTGACCCAGAACATTCTTCCTGCAGTCAAACACACCCTTTCCTTCTTCAGAGTACAGCTGATAAATGAAGTCCGTCGTATAGTTCTTGTTGGAGTTTTCATTTCTGCAATGACAAACTTGAACTTGACGTCCAGGGTTTGAGGAAAAGAATGTCTTCTAGCAGCTATCTAGACAAGTGTGATGATGTTACCTCAGGACCAGACCTCTCTGGATGCTCGTCTTCATCTTTTCTGTCAAGTGCTCCACGTTTGACTGAAATTTAAAGATTCCACATCAATCCTCAGACATCCCATCTTCTGTCTTGTTTGTCTTCTCATAGGGTGTCAAAGGTCACACTGATCTACAACACCAGTTTGCGTAAACCAATAACAAACAAGCCTGGTCTAATCACTCACTGTCAGATTTTATCAGCACTTCATAAAGTTTAAGGAAAACTAATTTCGAAGCAAAACAATTTGATCAATAATGATGTGCATAAAGTCAAGGGCGCATTCTAGAGAGTGGGGAAAAAAGCAGTATTGACTTTAGAAACGCCAAGGTAGCCCAAGGTAAACTCATTAATTTCTACACATACCTGCAAGTCTCTGATATCGAAAGGTTCCTCGTAAACATAGGCTGCGTCCGCTCCTGAGGCCAGGCCCGCCATGCTGGCCAAGTACCCACAGTAACCCCCCATGGTCTCAATGATGAAGACTCTCCGCTTGGTGCCACTGGCGGACTGCTTGATGCGGTCACATGTCTGTAATTACAATGTTCTGTGAGAAAGCCATGCAGAACTTCTCCAGATCCTTCTCCAGCAGGCCAAAGAATAGAGTACATCACAAAACAAGGCAGAGTGACTTCAGATGAGGACCACCGGCGCCACACAACCATGTTTTTCAGTAATTGAAGGGCAGGTAGGGGAGGTGCCGCTCACTTCCACGATGGCGTTGAGGGCAGTATCGGCGCCGATGGTGAGGTCCGTGCCTGGCACGTTGTTACTGATGGTGGCTGGCAGCATGCAGAGCGGCACGCAGAATTCCTCGAAACGCAAACGAGCCTCGTGAAGCTGCAGCAAGCTCTCCAGCGCCTGCGGTGAAGACAAGGCACCGGGGAACTGACGCTTGCTTCCCACTGGTGAAAAGTGGGTGTCCCTAAATCACCGAAAGGGCCACCTCCATGCCTGTACTGCCACTTCACCGTGAAACATGGCAGACATACAAATCGGAGACCTAACACATCCTACATACTCACAGGAAAATTCACGGCTTGTCAGTTACTGTGTCAGGGTCGGTCCCCGTTGTCCCAATTCGTGTCCCTTTCCCGTTTGGCCAGCATGTGCTGCTGGTCATCCCGTTCTTCATGTTAGTCTTTGTTCTCCTCTGTTACTTGTCTGGCCACATGGCTCAGTGTCCTTGTCCTGTGTTTGAATCCTACCTCCTGTTTTTGTATTTTGCTCCCTAGTGTTTCATTTGAGTTTTTCTAGTT
>JAABNX020000001.1:15428719-15440524 GCA_015163995.2 Mormyrus lacerda
CCCTCCCTCCCCCCACCTGCTGTACCTTGCTGCACCAGCTCCTCCAGCAGGCTGCTCCACTCTTCCCTGAAGAGATTGGCTCCGGTGAGGCTGCCATCGCCACCGATCACGCACAGGTTGGTGATGCCACGCTGCACCAGGTGGAGGGCAGCTTTCAGACGGCCCTCGCGCGTGCGGAACTCGCTGCAGCGGGCGCTGCCGATGACAGTGCCACCCTGGTGGCAGACATGTGGACGCTGCACTCGCTCAAGCAGAATGCAGCCCTGATGCGTCTCAACTTATACCGACAGGGTGGCCTCATTTAACTACAGAAGGCGATAAACTCAATTACTGGTCAACCATCAAAAACTCATCTTAAAATCGCATGTCCACCCTCTCCTAAGAAACGTTACAATGTAAATAACCACAAACAGCCACAGTCCTGCTGAGCACTCAGGCGGGAAAGCCCTCCATACCCGCTCACCATCTGCAAAACGCTGGACACGCTCTCCCACTTCGCTTCCTTAATATTCTCACCACCGTCAACCATGCCCTGGTAACCCTACAAGGAAGCGGACGAGAACACACTTATTCAAGCTCCGCCTCTGCACCACGAGGACTTTATTAAACCAATTAAGCGGCATTATTGGCTTCAACATTATGCATGTCCCAGGATAGCGCATCAGCTAAGAATGTCCATTTGTACAGGATTCACAAACAACAACAAATTACAATGCAAAATTTAAACAAATTTAAATATAATATTAAAAACCAAAAGCTCTTAGGTAAATTTTATATTTACCACTAGATTTGAGGTGATTCTCCTTCAGCAGGCATATAAACTCAGTATATTTGTTTATTATATAACATATATCGGTATATAACTGACTTCATGAATAAAGTAGACTTTAGCTCCAACGTAGATTCCCATTCGGATGACAGCACGGACGGCAGCATTCATCCCTGCAGAGGAAAATGATGAACGAAAACAAACATTGTTAATGGTCAACACAAAGCATGGTCAACAATCAACCACAAGCATGGTCAATGGTCAATGCTAAGCGTGGTCACCGTCAACGTCAATGCCAAGCGCAATCAACAGCAAACATGGTCAACGATCAACACCAAGAATGATCGACACAGCGCCCCGCCAACCCATCAAGCACACATCTCATAAAGGTTCTTCAAAGCTTCGACTGTCAGCTGTTTCCTAGGGAAAACCACCCACCAGCAGAGAGAAAAGCCAGAGGGTCCTAAACAAAAGGAGGGGTAAACATGACCAGCAGCCCGATTAATCCCAGCAGTGATCATGATGATCCAGACTGATGCCAGTGAGCTCTACCACGGCCTGGGGGTTCATGCCGCAGAAGGGTGCACCGGTCCAGCTCCTCAGAGCTCTTACAAGGTTATCTGCTAAACCATAGGGGCTTTCAGGTGGGACACAACAGTTTCAGGTGAGCTTTGATACCACCAAAGAGTATACTCAATAAAAGATCAAAGTAGATTTTACATTGCTCTGTATAAATCTTATTAATTATTATTATAGGGTACTGCATTGAGTAACAATACTTAATACTTACCTCACACCTTCACATTATGTTTTAGCAAATCTCCATGCATGTCACAGGATTTGTTCCCTCCTTTCGCTCAAAGGTTCTTCATTAATGCAGAACAAGCAGACAATAGAAGCTGTACCAGATTAATTAGTGTGCACTGGATTATGGTCTCTATTCAAGGTGTTATCCTAATTGGCATAACCTAAATAACTAAATTATGCCTTATTATGGTTGCTAGGAAGCAATCAACAAACTCAAAATGACATTAAAGCAGCTGTCCCACATTAGAATAGTAATTTGATAAACAATCAATTTGAGATACAATCAAATACAATTTTTACATACCTACTTGCTTAAGTTAACAGTTAAATAAGGAGAGATTTAATATTACCAGCGCTGCATATTATGCCTTTTGCGGTATTGTGGCACGAAAAAACGTCTGTAATGGAAAGTTCTATGGAAAACCATAAATACTGGGGCAATATTAAAGTCAACACAGAAATTCTATGTATAAATTGTAATATTAGCGCACAGTGATGATATAAACAGAAAATATAAAAATCTGATTTTTACCACTTTCCACTATACTTTTCATGGGCGGGGTAAAAATGTTAACCTCCAAAGTACTTTTACCCCAGCACCTTTTAGCTCTACCAGGAAGGTCATAAATCCTGAGTCCTGCGGAGTCCTGTATGGTAAGGCGGCTTCTTCGGGCGCATCCATAGACGTCATCCGGCTAAAAGGGAATTGCTGTTTACCACAGCACCGACGTCATGCACGCGTTAATCATTACATGGATTAGTAGAAATATTCGCCTATTCATAGGTCTGTGTTATTTCACTTAATATAGAGTGTAGATCCCAATTAAACACCTCCTGCTTTCTAAATTCAAAACTGCAGTTTATTAATAAACGCTAACTGATGGAAATCCGCCCCCGCAATGCAGTGATGCTGGTTTACTGATGCAAGATCCTGGTATGCATCTGTCTAAAAAGTGAATTTCTCAGTGACAGTGCTGAAGATAGACGGGCATGTCGGTTAATAAGCAACGGGGGACGACGACATGGCTGCATATGATGATGAAATGATTCGCACAGCAGCTGAAATAATAATACATTCATATATTAATTCAATTTGCGGCAGCCGCTTATGAAACGGTTTGCTCTGCGACTGTCTGCTATACGGACGATGTTATTATCTGCGACTCGCTATATTTAATGTGGATGTTACGGGTCGAGGCCAATGTCACCCAGTGTGGTTACCTTGCGCATCTCCTCCGCTTGTCAGCACGGCGATGGCTTTTCCAGCCCCACAGATGCTCTCGAAAAACTTCTTATTATCAGGCTGCTTTTCCATCTCTGCGCTCATCCTCCAGCGGGATCTAAGCAGGAGTCAAAGCCGAGAATGACGCGTTAAAGATCGTGCGGGTTCCGGCACGGTACGTGTCGCCGCTGCGATGGATGTCCAGTCCCCCTCCTTTCCCTTTACTGTTACCCGGTACGCCTGGCTCTCCCCGTGGCTGCATCAGCAGTTTTTCCAGTTCATCTGATTAAATGACACAATGCGCATCCAATAGTAGCCTTTATTAAAGCGTCTATATGCGCATCTCTCTGCTCCATTAAACCTTATCTGCGCATCTCCGTCTGCTTTATTGACCCCGTCCGTGTAGCTCTGTCTGCCCTATTAAACGATATCTGCGCATCACTGTCTGCGCTATATTAAACACTATCCGCGTTTCTCTGTCTGCCATATTTAACCCTAACTGCGCATCTCTGTCTGCGTTATTAACCCTAATCCACGTACCTCTGTCTGCTTTAACCCCTATCCGCGCTTCGCCGTCTGACATATTTAACCCTAACTGCGCATCTCTGTCTGCTTTATTAACCCCTAAACGCGCATCTCCGTCTGCTTTATTAACCATTATCCACGTATCTCTGTCTGCTTTAAACTCTATCCGCGCATCTCTGTCTGCCTTATTAAACCCTATCTGCGCATCGCTGTCTGCCCTATTAAACATCACCTGCGCATCTTTATCTGCTTTATTAACCCCCATCTGCCTATTTGTGTCTGTAACCTTACTATTTATTATTTTCAGATTATTAGTATTGCCTTTGCTCTTGGTTTCCATTATACTAATAATGATATAAAGAAAAGTTTTCGCTGGGATCCTCACTAGTCAAACGGTTTTTTATAATTTCCTTAAAGTAATAACTGTTTGAATATGGGTTTGTGTCTCCATAAAAAGTCCCCATAAAATAGAATTTCGGATTCTCGTACATCACCGTACATTTAAAATGTTAAACAAAACATACCTTCTGCGTTGTATAAATTAAATACCCGTAACAAGACGTCACTGACATAGCCTATTAGTTTGTCTCTGGCGACATCTAGTGGTAAATTTAAAAGAAACCTGTGTAATGTTGTCCCAAAGTCACAAATAATGATGAATGATGAAATACAAGTGCTCCTCGATATACATTGTGGTGAACTTATGATGAACACATCATAAGTAGACAATATATAAATATGATATGACACATAAATAACTACCGTCACTTAATAAGTAACAAAATACCAGTAAATTGGAAAGTAGGCCTAAATGACTAAGAATGTATTAAAATATCGTACGATACGTCGCGAAACACTATATGAGATGCTTACGCAGGCGATCGGTACAGAGACCCAAGCGTTACTGTATATGCAGTGTGTATATACATCGCCCGGCATCAGTAGAAAGTATCGCGCGGCATATCGCTACCCAATGAACAGATCAAAATTCAAAGTCGCACCATCGTCGAAATATATTAAGTCAAAACAGACTCTAGTAAAGGGTGGAGCATCTGTGCAACTTTCGGGAGACGCTCAGTCTTAAGATTCATTTACTTACAGTATGAAGCAGACACAATCCAATATTTCCAAAATAGTTTATTATCAGTGGTATAAGATATATAAAAAAGTACAAAAGATGCATGTAACGCATATCCAATGTTATATACACAAATAATGAAAAAGTACGTTAATTTAAAGCACCGTTTGCTCATATACAGTACAACGACTACATAGTATTCCTTCCGAAAGGGTTCATCGCTTCCTCACTGTGCGTCTCTCCATCCTCTGCAGGATCTCTCGTGTATTCGCAGTTACAATTTCCCAAGCACACTGACGATGAGACTGGGTGGAGGAGACGACGGACACACATAAGAGTCACGTCATGAAGCCAAAAACAACAGGTAAAATCATCTTAAACGTGTTTTACGCGGTGTTGTGAGAAGCACACTCTATAACTAATTAACCTCTCATATTTCATCAATCGTAATTTTGGCCACTGTCGTTTAGCAGTACTCACCTTTTTGATTTCAAGAAAGGTCTCTAGTTTTTCAAAGCATTCTGTGACCGGCTTCAAATTTTCTTCCAGGAATTGATGTGCCTAATTTTATAGGGTCACAAAAAACACAAACACACATATCACACACATATAGTGAAGAACATATATTGTTAGTTTACGTAACACCAATATCTTTTCCTTACTTTATTTAGGCACTTTAGGTTAATGAATTATACTTTCTTTCTTAATATGTACAATAACAACACTTGATCAGCATTTAACTACATCGGCCTAGCTATAGTGATTGCACAAATGGCAAACAGTTTTTGTTTTGTATAATAAAATGCCGCATTCTTACACAGTCGAGATTTCTGAGCGTGTGATGCAGTCTTTCCACGAATTTGCTGGTGTTGTGGTGTTTCTTGTAAATGTGTAGAACTCGGTTTATGACGCTGTACACCGATCTGGCGTTGAGTTCCAGCTGTTTAAAAACGCAGAAGTTGTTAGGTTTAAGTCTCGTTCAGTTTCCAAAGATAGATGTTACACGTTGTGTCAAACGTCTTTCACGTTGTTTTTGCTGTTCACTTTAATTGTCAATATTATTATTTTTATTATTATTATTTACAACTTCATTAAGACATATTGCTACGTTTATAACAAACAGAAGAAACGTAACGCACCATATGCAGCATTTCTTGTGCGTCACAGAGGTTTGCCTTATCGTAATGGGAGCCACAGTCGATGGAGATGCTGCTACTCTGTTGAATAAGAGCCAGAACAGCCACATCACACATCCAAGTCATGCATCAAACAGAGACACAGACACACAGTCTGGCAGCTGTTGCACTTGGGTGTGGGTGCATGTTTGCTTACCAGGATGTTCAGGTCCCCCAGCAGGTCTACCCATCTAACGTTCTGACTGCAGTCCCTTTGACTCTGGACAAGGCCAAGGAGAAGGCAGAAGATGACAGCTTGGGTACAGCGCATTGTGCCTGAAAGGAGGCGAAAATGTGTCAGGTTTAAATAATCTTACATGGAGCTTGAATAATGTAATTATACGACAAGAACAACAACAACAACAACAATAATAATAATAATAATAATAACAATAATAATAATAATAATGACATCATCATCACATAGGTAATAAGAATGCATATCTCTCCCCTTCATAGGACACTGTGTCAAAGACATCAAAGCACCAATCTTGCTTTACCTCTGATGTTCTGCTCTTTTGATTTGCAGGTCTTCTTGATTCGTGATGTATTGCCATGGTCCTCCCCTGCTCCTTTTATATCAGTCTGTTCACATTTCTCTTCATCATTCCTCTGCAGCTTACGCAGAGTGAAACCACTGGTCCATCAAGGAAAGGACACCTGTGGAAAGTTTCACCTGGATGCAGGGTGTGGAGGCGGAGAGGTGGAGGCGGAGTGGTGGAGGCACCTGTTAGGCACAAACAGACATGTGAGATTTACAGATTATCAGATGAGAATAAAGGGGTTGATTCTCAGCTATAATGTGCTAAATTTACTGTAAAATACTCTCAGATACTCAGCTCCCAAAATACTAATAGCATGTGATGATATTAAACAAAGGAATTGTTCTCTCATTAGAGATATGACTTTACTAGCTGGTAAGTCTTTCATATCTACATAATATTTAGTTTCAGTGATATCTGCACAGATGTCTTGCAGACAGATAAAAGTTCATAAACATGACGAATAGGTTGTCACACTTATTTGGTTATTTTTCAGTGTGTTAAAATAATGTCAGAACATTGATGATATTGATTATTCCACCAAGGAAAACTGGAATAAACCATGAGCTGGGAATAAAGCTGCTTTATATTTTAATAAGTCTTTTATTCCTATATTTGCTCTTTAAGGAGCATCCAGGCCCAGTGGGGGGGTTACTAAAAAAAACCCGCTAATTTATGAAATATATCAAACCCCAGGGATGCTTCCAAACTGACTGTGCATTTTAATGCTGGTGCTGACATCCTGCTCCTGACACCATCTTCAGGTAACTGCGTCAGGTCCACTTCAACTGCAGGTGACGAGGAAACCAAAACAGCACCGCTGGCAGGGAACATGAAAGTGAAACCACGTCCTGCTCGGGTTCGGAAAACGTGCCAGAGCTTTCAGGTTATTAGAGCCATTCACTTTCCTGAAGTTGACCCTCCTACTTTCACACCCAGGGTGAGATCCAAAAACAACACTGTTGCATAACAACATACTGTAAGGGGTTACACTTGCCAGGAAAGCCAGGATATAAAGTTAGAAAAAAACTTTATTTAACACAACATTACTATTATTATTAATATTATTGTTGTTGTTAATAATAATAATAAGAAGAAGAAGATCTAGTGTTGTGCACCATCTTTCATCGTTTTTACTTGTGTTTGCGTAAGACAGTGGTTACTAAACTTTTTCTGCTATACGCCAATACAGACACAGGTTAAGCATCTATACCTTTGGGGGGACTCCATTCATTTCTGTGGGCATTACCCAAATCCCAACTTTCACAACCACAGCCATCAGTAACCAAACAAAATATACGAAAATTGGCATTTTTAGTTTTTTGATTGCAGCCACAGATTTTTATAAAAATTAGTTTCCCCTTGTGGGGACTGAAAACTTGGTCCCCACAATGTCAAAATAACAGGTTTTTATCATTTTGTGAGGACCTTTGCTGCTAACACACAGAGATTGGTCTCCATCTATCCTCTCTACAGATTCCCGAAGGAAACATCTGCAAGGCTGTTATTATGGTATGGAATTAAGTTGCAGGACTTAAAAATTTTGGATTTTAATGACAGATTTAAGTGTTATAATGGCTGTAATATGAAATAGTGCACTAATACAAAAATGCACTAAAAAGTGCACTAATGCTAAAACTTTATCTGAACTTTATAAAAAGTTATAAAATATAAATAAAATATATACAAAAAACTTCAGTGTCAAACAAATTACCTTCTATCATATTAAAAATAAGAACCTGAAGAAGAAGAAGTGAAGTGTCCTCTTTCAAAAATGTAGGAAAAAGAATCAGATTAGGGAAAACTGGGCTTATTTCCACAGCTTGTGAGCCTCATTAGAAGAAAACACAACTATTTGTTTCTATTGATTTCAGCAAAGAACTTTTTCCCCGTTACTGCCAATCCAAACAGTTTGTACCGAGTCTTGTTTTCTTTAGCTTCGTAAATGTCGGTACATTTCTCCTAGATTAAGGGCACAGCGGCATAGACATAACGGTAAAAGAGTTTACCGACAGACCACAGACAAAATCCCATGGCTTCTACTCAGGGGCGCCGCTAGCAATTTTGAGCCCTATGACAAAATATGAGGTTGGGCCCCCCTACCAGTGTTATTATTAATAAAGCAGATCTCTGGGGGCCCCTAAAGGGCGTGGGCCCTTAGAATTGTCCCGACTTTCCCCCCCTTAGCGGCGCCCCTGCTTCTACTTGCTACATTGTTGTATGACGCACACACTAGACTACAAGTCGGTGAAATTGACATTATCCAATCATCCGCTGTTACAATCAATAGCATCAGAAGATACTACTTTGGGTTGGATCGGATTCAGCTTCCTGACATTTTTAGCTTGTTTTTATTTGGTGACAAAAGTGTCAGTACATTTCATCACAGTTTCTGCTGTCAAGTCCTGTATTCATTTGCATCTTATTAATGTCTTTGTTAATTAATAATTCTCATTATAATTAATGAAAGCCATGCTGATTCAGCCATTGGGGTGCCCCCACCCCCCACGGCAAATTCACACACTCCTAGCATGCCCCCCCAGTTTGGGAACCTCTGATATAAGAACATATGAGTCACTTAAAGTCTGCTGTATATTATCAAACTGGAATTCTAGGGTCTAACATTAGTGTGCTTTGACTAATACATGTTTCCATGCCCTTAGTTTTGCTGTGAGGTGTAAGTTTCGCTTTTTCTCCTTTGCAGACTTCCCGGATGGATAGAAGAAATGCGCGCTGCATTGCATCACAGCCTGTTTCAACATGCACTGCAGAGATGATTGATAGGTAACGTGTGGTGCGCTTTCCTGGGAAGGATTCCTCGGTAATTATGTAATTGTGAGAGGGAGCTGCTGATCAGCATGCAGGATGGCTGTTTTTGTGAAACGCCAATGTTATTTCCAGCACAAAAGGTGTATCTCCATAAAACCCTAAAGGAACTGGAAATTAAAGGCCCTGTTCAAGGGTATAATGGGGAAATCAGTATTTGGACCTGTGGAATCAAACTAACAACCTTCATATCACTGGCACAGCAGCTTAGCGCACAGAGCCAAACATCAACATCCCTGTCATTGCCTCATTCTGGCACCTTCCTCAATTGGCTCTGTGCACATAATTGCCTCAGCTGCCTCAGTAATTATGTACACCAAAATTAAATAAAATGTTTCATTTTCTGCTTCTACAAATACCAGAACAGGTACACTGAAATGCTATATTTTTCTTAGATCTTATCTTGCACAGCTTGGGGTGTGAGCACAGGGGGAGGCATTTAATCAGCACCCCAGGCGCAATTTTCAGTGGGTTAAGGGCCATCTCAAGGGCCCAGTGGAGATGAGGGCACTCTACCCAGCACAGTACTGGAACCAGCGATGTTTTGATCATAAACACAGAGGTCTAACCCACTGCCACACACAAAAGAGGCACTTTGTTCAAAAATGCCTGCAGCAGACACAGAAAACACAGAAATCAGCACCTGGAACCTGATTCTCCACCGTCCATTCTATTCACGTGCACATGGTCGCACTGACTCAGGAGGTAGAATACGGGTCTGTGGGTCTGAATGACAAAATAATAGTGTATCATTATGAGAAAAGCCAGGAGCGAGCCGGCGAGTCCAGTGCCGAGGGAGGGGGGCACCTACAGGGTCCTGCTCTGCAAAGCTGCAGTCACAGCAAAGCAGGAAGAAACCATAACAACTCACAGGTAGTGTTTCACGATTCTGACTTCACCAGAGTCCATCCCATGGCTAATTTCCTCACACTAAAAATATCTGGCATGTCGAATTTCGGGTTTAGCGCAGGTGACGTGTGACTGAGGTCACCCTTCATTTGCTGAAAGTGTCTTCCCAACTGGAAGTCTGCTTAGAGAAAGAAAAGTGCTAAACACGAAACTTTAGTCCGCAGGCAGGATTTCGGCAGAAACACCCACAATGGTTCATAATGGAAACCTAAAGAGAAAATAATGCAGCCAGAAAACATAAAGACTGTAAATCCCACACGTGATTTCGCAATGCGATTCAGAAAACTGTCACTGAGTGTCACAGAAGCACCAGACATGCAGATTGTAAAATGAGATATAAAAACCATCCACCTTCCGGGTCACAGGGGGTATGGAGCCTATTCTAGAAGCTACAGGGAACAACACAGGAGGATGGGGGGCAACCCATGACAGGGCACACTCACACACATATGTGGGCAAGTTTAGTAACTCCAATTAGCCTCAGCATGTCTTTGGATTGTGGGGGGAAACCCGGAGTACCTGGAGAAAACCCCACGACAACATGGGGAGAACATGCAAACTCCACACACATGTAACCCAGGTGGAAACTCGAACCCGGGTCCCAGAGGCGTGAGGCAACAGTGCTAACCACCGCACCACCATGACATCCCCAAGATATAAAATTATCAGTCAAAATAACATAATTATATTTCTACACTTAAAAGAAGCTCTTATCAAGTGCATTGGGGTCATTGTATTGTGAAAAAATAAATTGAACAGAATATATAATAAGAAATGAAGTGTGTTTGAACCACTGTTTTTTCATGATCATCTAGAATAAAATAGAATAGAATATCTTTATTGTCATTGTACGTTCAAATTCCGCATGCTATCGCTACCATAGCTATACAATGTAAAAATAAAAAAAAACTTTACACACTCAATGTTTTCGTTTGATCTATAATTTTAGCTGATGGGTCAGAAACTCAGTAAGTTTAAATGATGATGCCAGTTAAACTGTTGGGTAGCTGATCTCCTCAACTGCCACAGTAACTACTTACTTTAAGCACTAACCGACCCCCCCCCACCCCAGGCAGGTGGAGGCCTTCCCCTGGTGCTCCATCCATCCAGCATGAATGGCAAGTTGGCCGGACAGCCAGTGGTCTCCCAGGAAACGCTGTCTTCCCAGGAAATTGGCCTGGAGATGGGTTGTAATAAACATGGCCCCTTCCTAAATTATCACAGGGTATGTGCTCCTAGCCCATGGGAAATCACCCGTGGCAGTTGGGTTTGTGATTCATTATTAGCGGAGGTTAACAGACAGGTTTAATGTACATTGAGTCCTGGCACAGGGGTGTCACCCTCTGTCACAGTCTCCTTTAGAATGGACTTGGTCCTTCTCAGCAGTCCTCATTAACTCATATCATTTTCATTTAAAGGGTGTGTTTAATGTTGCTGTATTATTTCCGCTAAAGCATGAACTATGCAGTCAGAATGAAACATCTTATTCTGTCCAGGGTCACAGGCTAATTTATCCACTCCCAGTACTTAAGTTATTCAAAACCTAGTTTACCCAATTTTTTATTATTAACTATTATAACTATGTTGCTGTTGTTGTTGTTGAGACTTATTCATTGAAAAACAGTCCCTGCTTAGTCAATAATAACATGACAATTAAGCAACAACAAAGGTGAATGAAAGACACATACGCAGCATTCAGAATGAGGACACTTCCTGAGAAGGGCGCCCCTTGTGGTCGTGGAGAATTCACCACCTGAACCCATAGTTGGAATGGAAAGGTAACTTTACGCCCCCCCCCTATTCAAATGTGGCCCTATATTCCAATTCCAGGCCTTGTTTTCAAGTCTCCAAGGTAGTTAGCTTATTAATTTCTGTCTCTAATTGGCCAGAGGCTTCACAACTGGCTCTCAGGTAAAGGAGAGCTGGAAAAACAGCAGTGCTCAGCCCTTGAG
>JAABNX020000001.1:15454385-15467700 GCA_015163995.2 Mormyrus lacerda
CCTGACCCCATCAAAGTGTCCTTGAGCAAGACACTGAACCCCTAATTGCTCCTGGTGAGCAGGTTGGCACCTTGCATAGCATGAAAGAAAACTACCATAACAGTGTATCTATGGCCTAACTGCTATGAAACGACCAGGCTTGATGCAAACTGTCCGATGAGTGCTCTTGGGAGTGTCAGTGATGGCTCTCAAGATTATGGGATGAGTATGATTAAACTATTCCATACTCTAACTACACGCTGTGTAAAGAAGTGCTTCTTCAAATTCTCCTGCTAATCCTATCTGTCTGGACTATGGTATAAGAACAGTCCCAAAAATAAACCCTGAAATGTAATGCTGCCCTCAATAAGGAAATCACAGTTTGACTGTCATTCGAATATAATATATTGTAATTCTTGACATTTTTGTAGTTGTGAATATTTCTTTTTTATGTCTGTAACTACATCTGAAGTTAATCTGTGAATCACACAGTCTCCAAACAGAAGCATAGGCCTCTGACTAACCTGATTAACCTGAGCAGTTTTATATAGTTATCATGGTGCAAGCCAGGAGTATCAAGCTAATACAAACACCTGGCCCTGTCTGCCACTCATCCTGCTCAGGTTACAAGGGTTTGATCTTACAATATATATATATATATATACATATATATATATACATAAGTAAAGAATATTAAAAATGACATATTTCTTTATTCACGTACTGACATCTAGCCTAAATGGAGTGATACATTTGTTCTTTAAAAGACAATGTTTGCAGAGGCAAAAAAAGGACAAATGGTCAGCTTTGCTGATGTAAATGCGGAGGAGCGGCGATGCTGATGAGGGCCCCGTTTCCGTGGACACGTCTCTGGCGGATGGCAGGCTGCATCAGCGGGTGTCCCCTTCCTCAAAGGGACTCTCTGCTTAATGGCCTGTGAGATTCTCCTCATTTGCTTTGCACAGAAATAAAAGGATGCTGGTTGGTGCACAGAGGGAAGAAAAAATGCTGGCTCCAGTTAAATCCCAGTGCGAATCGGAAATTACAAAATTTTAAGTGTGTACATCAATCTCCCCAAAATGCAGGGGTCGGAATGCCCCGCGATTCCCGGCGCCGACCTGCAGAGGGCCCCTCACCGCTTGAACCCTCATCTAAACAGATCCACTTACACCGCTGCTTGTCTCATTTACTCCAGTTTGGGCAGACAGACCTTCTCTGTTGCTGAGAGGCCGTCCGACAGGGGGTTGGGCCCAAGCCTGCTCCTGTTTTGTCGCTGATAAACAAAAACCTGTCATGTTCTCGCCACTCTTCCCAACCACTTTCTTACTGCAGTCAACATCCTCAAGGAATTTCCACCCCACATGGGTGGGTTATCTTGAAACCATCCAAGCTTTAGTGGACGGGATTTGGGAAATGTGACTTCTCGAACGGGACGGGTGTTTTCCCCTGTCATCTGATAAACTCTTCCTGATATCCAGAGTAAATCGCAGCTCAGGCAGGAAGGGGGGGATGAGTTGACAAGGAGTAGAGGGTCCGTCTGTGCTCTCTAGCCCCCTGCACAGCACCACATGGATGCCACACTGTGCCAGGGACAATTATGGGAGCTGGCTTTGCCCATCATTTAACCTGAAGGCTCTGCCCTGATAGAATAACTGTACAGTTAGCCTCTGCCCTATAAAGATAAAACAAACACATTCATCAATAAAAAGCCTATTTTGCACTGTATTACTGCTGTATTGTACTTATATCTTAATCAAGTTTTACGAGGTATGGAAAAAATACGAAAGATAACACCCAGTTCTTCAACAAACTTCTAATCCAAAATCTAATCCATCCATCCATCCATCCATCTGCCAACTGTTTATTCTTCCCAGGTTGTGGGGAGTTGGAAGCCTACAATTAAATGTACAGAGGCAAAGAATTACTAAAATTATATTTTTCTATACTGTATATAGGTACTCTAAACTCTAATCTGTCCTGAATGGATGCCCTACAGCTGGTTATACATATATTTTGCTATACCATGGAGGTCTGCCAGTATGAATAGATTTAAAAGCTGAGGTGTTTAGAACTAGCTGATAGCAGGGAAATTGGAAAAATTCTGAACAGTCAATAAGTTGTCATCACGTCTCAGGGTGTGCTGTGATTGGCTCATCCAGCTCGTCAATCAGCTTGTCTTTGTGACTCTGAAACACAATTCACATCTCCAATCCAGCTTTCATCTCGATAAACACCTCGCCTCCAACATTCCTGCCTCTGCTAATCTCTGGGGTTTGATTCCAGAAGATTCCATCAGCAAGACGGCATTGAAGACCATCCAAATTAGCTCTATAAAAATCATCAGTCCTTTATAAAAGAACTTGAAAGTCGAGGACTCACACAGTTTATTTTCTGACGGGTTCGACTGAGTTTGAATCATTTCTCAGACGCAGTAGGAACATGACTGCAGGATTTTCCAATGAGTCCTCCTGGTCAGGTCAAGTAGCTAGTTACCGCTCATTTAGGCTCAGGAGTCACGCAACCCTAATTACACTCAGTATTGTGCCATGCACCTTCCCGGGACATGGGTTCACTGGCAGCTGAGTTAAAGTTAATCAAGTACAACAGGCTTAAAATTAGCACATTTAAATGTGAGCGGCGGAGCCGTTAGCGCGAGCTGCGGTCCGTTTGCCAGGGCGCGGGCCAGCGGAGAGGAATTGCCAGGGAAGTATCTTACTCTCCAGGGACTTCATGCTCCAGTACGTACCACCCATGCATATGGAGACAGTAATGACAGAGAGCCAGGCCATCCGGGAATGCAATTCCGCGCAGACATTTTCGCCGAAATGGATTATTTCAGCCTCGTTGGTCACAGATTCCAGAGTTTTCCAGCGATTCATCTTACTATTAATAATGTCAGGGAATTTTAGGCCCCTGAATTAAATAATGATAAATAAGGGCGGCGGAGGGAGCTGGACCACGGCGCTGCTGTTTATTTCTGTGTGAAGTTCTGTCAGGCCTGATAAATCGGATTCCTGAAATAGTTTATAAAGTACCGAATTGATGTGCCGCCCGGCAAAGGGGGAGAATTAATGTCACGAAATGGGCGTGCTACCTGGCTTTGATGAAAGTCGGGAAAAGTCTTTTATATAAATTGTCTGTGTAGGAAATGGTGTAAATGGGAGGTGAGGAAGACACTGAGGGAAATAATGGGAAGTGGGGCCCCCCTGTGGCCCCCCCAGTGGGACGGCGGTCAGACCGAGAGAGCACCCTACAAACATCCGCGGTGCCGGGCATGTGCTGATCATCCATAACGGCGCAGAGAAAAGGGCAGCATGCCGGCAAAGAGAAATGAAAACTATTAAAGTCTGGCCGGGATGCGGTGGCAGCCGGGAGTCAGCGATTATTAGCCAGGGGTGCTCTCAGATCCCAGGGCCCGCAGACAGGAAGGGCTGAGGGCTAATGACACCGGGCCTCCGTGGGGATCCGGGTAGGACGCCATTATGGGGGTCGCTTCCTCCCAGTGATGCGAAATCGCAGGCTAATGTTGCCTTAAAAAAACAACAACTTTGGAATGATCCAGACTTAAGAATTTCCGGAAAAAGCACTGCCTTTCTTCACCCAAGAGTAAAGATGGAGATTTTACAGACAAATATAACTACACAAGTACTGGGGACTCTACTCGATCTACAGAGCTGTGATTAATATGTGGCAGAGGCTGGAAATGGATTCACATATGAGGTTTTGGGTGGACTTTGTAGTGTGGAATGATGGAGAACTCTGCCCGTAAGTGGTAGATGGATCTGATCCACCTGTGAGTTGGCTCTTTCAGATCCAAGGCACGACATAAACAGGCTAGAACCCAGATGGTCCCAGGCAGGAGACCCAAAAGTGGTTCTGCTGTCGAACCCTGAAACGTTCTCCACAAAGACTGGCATTGACAGTATGAAAAACGTCTGAGTGTTAAGCTATCAGCTTCTCCTGTCGTCTTGGACGAAAGGCGAGAACAAAAATTTAATTCTCCTGACCGTCAGAGCATCCCTGCAGCAGGGAAGTACTGATTACTGATTTTTCTGCTGTTTAGGAGGCATGAATCCATGGTATGAAGGTGAGATGAAAGCCTGATATCCACACAGACCAGAACAGCGAAAATACACAAATCGCAACATTAAAAATGAATTATTATGAAGCAGAATAGCTGGCGTGGGCCATTATGACACAGCAGACAGCTGACGGGAGAACAAACGCATGAAATAATGTCATGTTCGCAGAAACCACTCTGACCGAGCTAGCAGCTCATCAGTATGCCTCTGTGTTAGGCCACATTCTACTGTATAAACTGGACTTCAAAAACCTGCACTAATCTGAGAGAAGGAAAAAAAGGTGGTACCTCAAAATGAAAAAGCCGATTGCTCAGGAGTCAAAACTATGGCCCATCCACTAAAAAACACTGTTTCTTTAATACCTATGTTTATACTTCAGTTTAGGAGAGTCGTCAGAAGATTAGATCAGATAAATATACAGTATACTGTAGATGAAAATACCCACAATTCACGCTTTAAGAATGAACTTGTGTTACCGGTACTTCAGAAACCGAGAGACCTTCATTTTTCATTAAACCAAAGACTGAAAACAAGATTAATTCTGCTGGCTTCCTCCCTTGGACTTGGGCTAAGGGCGCGTCATGGCTTTACACCGCTTTACATCGCTTTACATTAAAAACACTTCTTATTTTTCTACAAAATACACATATGACATATATAGATGCACATTTTCTGATATATATATATGTCTGTCACTGGTAGCATGTACAGACTGTCACTGGTAGCATGTACAGACTGTCACTGGTAGCATGTACAGACCGTCACTGGTAGCATGTACAGACTGTCACTGGTAGCATGTACAGTTACCCACATCATCTTCTGATTCATTTGGATCAGCAGAGAACTTGATTTTCTGCTAAGTTAAATAAATGGCACCCATAAGAGAACATCAAAATTCAATAATTCTTTCTGAGAGCAGTATTATTGCATTTCGGTGTGTTACATTTCTTTGCTCTTCTGCGGGTGACACTTGCCAAAAGACAAGCTCTCAGAGCTGAAACACACCGGGTCTGTGAATGAGACTATACATACATTTTGGAGTTTTGTTTGTTTTTTGTTTTGATGTGGAAACGTGGTCTTACTCATGTAGGCAGCCCTCCGACAGTCGCTCAGTTCACAGACTGAGGTCAGAAGCTGGTGGACCAGCCAGACGCAGGAGGGACCGTCTGGGAGGGAGGTGATGCTGCGAGGCGTCCGGCGTGGAGGACAAGACGAGACCTGCGTCAAGAAACATGTGTCATGGAGCACACAGGGCTGGCACACACAAAGATATGCGAATGCAATCAAAAAACTAAAAATACCAAAAGTTTCATATTTACTTATGAACTTACATGTGGTTAAGGTTAGGGCTGGGTAGGGGTTAAGGTCATCATGTTGGGATTAGAGTTTTCCCCATAGAAATGAATGGAGAGTCCCCACAAAGATATAATTACAAACAAATTCTTTCATTGTGTCAGTGTTAGTTTGCTTATGTTCTAATATAAAATTGTACTTTATTTCTGAGCAAATATACTCTTACTATGCAGATAAATAGCCTTGAACATTTTGTGCTATATTACAGACACATAAAATAACACAAAAGTCACAGGCAGCCAAAGAAAATGAACACTGAAACAATGAAAAATAAATAAGAATTTGAAGAAATGAACTGATATTTCGTTGAATGGCTAGATAAACATCTACTTGGTTCCCAAGCCTCTACTCAGCGGCACCTCAGCCATTTCACAACCAGTTCACTTACTGTACAGTAAGTAACTTAATTTATCAATTATCCCAATGAGGAATCGATTAGCCAAACAAGATGTGCTAGTCAAAAATACAGTGGTGTATTAAATGGTTGCTGCAAATACCAAGGTAATATTAGGAGTTTTTGAAGAGGCACAATATTATAATTTTAAACCAACATGAAGATCATTTACACATCATTTTCATTGACTAAAACTTTTGCATAGTACTGTGTGTATACATATATATAAATGCACACATACATATACACAGTAGTCACAGTTTCAGTCATCCACAGTCTACTGCGGTCTGAAAAAAAACTTTCGGAAATGAATGGTTCCTGGGTTCCAAACTGCGCTCGACGAGAGTACAGGCTGTCACATGGCGGAATCTGCCAGGCATACCCAGTACATGCCTCACTTCCCTTTTCCACACGCCCATGCTTCTCCGCAATACTCTCATCCAGTCTGCCTACAGCGTTCTGGCCAATCGCATTTGTTGCCACACTGTCACACTGTCTGTGTTATAAAAATGTACAAAGAGCATGAATTTTCATTGCTCTGTCATCCATTGATACCTGATATTTTTTCATTGCTCTATCACCTCTTGAGAATTGGGCTAAAACGTCAAAATCCCTTTCATTTCAGCCAGAGAGTACAGGGCTGTACAGTGCTCTGCAAAATGTACAATGTACTTCATTACTGTATTAAACGTCGGTAATGTCTTACTGTGTGCCTGCTTTCTCATTTTTTTTTTTGCACATTGCTTTGGATAAAAGAAAATTGTTAAATAAAGAAAATTGTAAATGCCTAAAAATATAGAAAAATGGAAAAACGCAGAAATTGTGATCAGGTTGAATATGACACAAAGAACAAAAGTATGCCTTAACAATGCATGTAGCTTCTGTTTTTAAAAATGCTACGTGCTCTGCCTCTCAGGCACGCTCGCTGTGCGTCTCCATTTTATCTTCGGGGACGGCTGCTTCCTTATAAGCCGTCGTCTACCTTGACCGGCGCGTGCCGCTAATGGCTCGGGGCGGAATTGGGTTTGTCGATGGCGCTGGAGCCGCCCCAAACTCAGTAAAGTCGCGTCGGTGCTTGTATGTTTATTTGCCGAGTTTTAAGCAGACGGGTTTGAAGGACAAAGCAGGCAGGGCCTGATCTAAAGCAGCTATCGGCCTCTGCCCATGGGACAGCTGCTCAATACAAACAACAGGCGACTCGAACAAGGAGCCACGACTGAACCGCACACAAGGCACACTAACCACTAATAGTGCATCGAATAACCTTGTTATTCCATATTTATTAGATATTCACAAATCTGATCAGCTGAAATAGGGGGTCCTTTGACTTATTGGCAAGACATATGTTTTGTAATTGAAAGTCGAGGATGATTTTAAACAGTATATTAAAGTTTATGGTAAAACATTTATTAGGTAATTGCTAAACCATTAGGACTGCATTAGGAGTTCTTACATTTAAATAGCAAAACACTTCAACTGAAATTAAGCAGTAAAATACAAACAATATAGATAAGTATATGCTGATGTAATGCTTATTAGATATTCCCCAGTCCATTAGGGATAAATAAGAGTTCATTACGTTTAATTGGCTACACATTTGTAATTGAAAGTATATTGTGAAAAATAATGAATTATTCCATTGCCATTTTACGCAAATGTTCAAATACTCAAACATTAAACAGAAATATATATCTTCAAACATTAAAAGCAGATGGTCTCGTGACTCATTAATTCATTTTAATTTGCAGCTATGTAAATAAATAAATAGGTATACATATATAAATAAATGTCAATGTATTGCTTATTAAAATGCCCTTTTGGAGCACCTTCAATGTATCTGTTCTGAGTCACGTTTTAATCATAAAAGGTGGACTGAAAAACTATATGCTGTATCTAGGGGAGAAACCTTTTATTTTAATGCCATTAACTTGTAAAAAATATATAAATACATAAATTATTTCATTGTACAACGTTAAATGCACAGGATTCATACTTGCTGAAATTGCAGCCTGGTGTTGATAAAGGGTGAATATTTCAATGAAGAAAGCGAGACAAGTTCAAATTTATTTATATTCTAATTAATGTAGAAATGCTGGTGTGGGTCTGTCAATATTCAGTGCTTTACTTAAACGCGAATGTAAAATGACAATTACCTTAATTCTTCTAAGAGCACAGTTTACGCGTCCCTCAGCAAATAAAGTGTTTGAAATTATAATTAAAGGGATGCATCAGAAGGTACCTGCACAACCTCTGCCAGTCTATATAATTACAGGTCTACAGTGACAAGCTTAGTCCCTTGGGGATTCATTCCGGTAACATCTCTTGGGTGATACAGTCAGGCTGTAAGGAATGGTGTCGGGAATTTCGGAAGCTTGGATATGACTCCAGGCTGTTCGATGTTAAACCGTGAGCGAAATACAGATTATCCGTGGAGGCTGTGTTCCTGTAATTAACAGTCGCAATGAATTCCGCTAATCAGATGGCTCGGCCGCTGGAGGAGGCCATGGAAGAGGCGTCCGCTGTGGCCGGCTTCGCTAATCTAGCGGGGACAGCTGTTTTGTGTCACCGATCTGCCCGGCTCTTCTTGTTTTGTCACGATCGTTCACTGCTTCTTAAAAAAGTCGTGCCCCCCCACTGCCGCCCTTCCCGGGACACACACGCACACACCCGCCACTCGCCGATCCCCGTCGATGTCAGCCTTTGCTGTCCGTTATCACCGGCACACAGCCGGACTTCGTTTAAAATCAGAGGCGCGGAGACTGATAAAAGTGAACGGCTTTCAGCTCCAATCACATCCTGTTTCAACACGGCGCGGCCGGCAGCTCCAAGGGGAATAATGGGATTTAACCTGAGCGCGGCGCGCGCGCGTGTCATTCGTAAGTGACAAGGCTTCCTAAACCACCGATGGAAAATAATCATGCGAATATACATAGATGACCGGGGTGATCTCACGCACACCCCCAAAGGCCAGCAGAAAACAAATTTTGTCAATTGTTTAATTATATTAAAAACGTTTCAGTGGTGTCCGCTTCATAAGAAATTTAGTAAAAATTATAACTATGGGAAATAACTGTAACGTCACGGAATGCAACCAGAGGTATGTATTCAGATTTCTTTTCACTACATGGCTCTTTTGCGCCCCTTAATCAAATTGCGCTGTAGGCGATCGCCTATGCGGCCCGCAGAGCGGGCAGAGCCCGGTAGTCACAAATACGATATATTTTATATATTTATAAAAATGTATTTAGATATTTATTTTTGCGCACATACGTTGTTTTTTTTTCTTGAAATTATTATGATTATGAAATGGAATGAAACATCATACGGGGGAGCCTACGGATCAGAATGATTCAATCATCATAGTCCGTGGATGAAAATGTGTCAGCTACTTTTCATAGGTCATATTTTAAATTCATCATCTCTTTCTTTATTTGTCACTGATAAAATATGGCAGTCTGCGTCCTCTGATGATTAAGACTGTCCACAATGCAGAACAATCAAAATAACAAAAAATCTGGTCCAAACTCACACCAACGAAGCCCTGGTGCAGAAACATTTGTGCTGGTCATCTGACTGGTCTTTGGTATCTTACCTGACTGTGACAAATTTCCTTTCAAATCACAGCAGGTGAACTAGCCTTACGACTAATGTCACCTGTGTCAGTCTGAATTCCTGTTGTTTTTATACATATAAAACACAATAATGATGGCAGTCAGGAGACCCGACAACGGTCTGCTGAAGGCATGTTCAGAATAGGCCGGGGAATCTGGCTGCATGGAGGTTCCCTGTTGATCTGTTTCCTCCCTAAGAGCTACCGGTCGCTCTCAGATGGAGATGCAGAGATGTTGTATATACAATGCAAATTGGTGAAGCCCAGTTTCCAGCAAGAAGTCAGTTAGATTTGCTATAGACAAATTTTTATCATTTGAAACACACTATACATGAAATTCTTCAACAAAATAAGAAATTGCACAGAATGTGTATATTTTGCAACACTAGTATTAAAAGCAAACTTTGAAAATTAGTTTCCCGAAGTTTCAGACATACGTATAATTTACGTTTTTATATAGAAGCTAAAATATGTTAGATGTTCGATAATCTCAGTCACGTAAGACCTTGAAATATGTATGTATTGTCTAGATTAGATGGTGAAAAAAAAAACTACAAAAGATGACCGGCATTAACAGGACTATGACTCCAAGCCATTATTTTAAGGTTACGCTTTTTCAAATTTGGCCAAAAAAGTGGGAAGCTAATGCTACCGTGGAATTATCCGGATCTTCAAAAACACGGCCCAATTTGTTTCCTGGAGAAAAAAAAAAGTAAATATGTTGTAACACTCCTTGCGGTGTAATATTTGCTCCGAAGTGCTGAAGATCAAAGAGAGAAGGGGGTGAAAAATGGCTCTGGGCAATGCTAAAAGCGTGGCTGCTCCACATGACCTCCCGGGGGAGCTTCTCCTGGGATGCATCATAATGACGCCGCGTATCCACACCGCTTCCCGTCGCTCCCCGCCAATGGGGAGCAGAATCAGAGCACGACGGAAGACAAGAAACAAGCATATAAGAAAAAGACAACGTTACATTAGCTAAGAAGAATTAACTATCCCAGAAATAACTTTTATAACAGAGTCTCAATATGAACGAATGAATATCACATTATTTTAAACAATAAATGTGCAGTCAATATTAAACAGCTTAATAAATAACTAGATTCTGGGATAATGAAAAATGTAAAATATTAGTTTCTGTATTGTGATACATATAACACGAATGCAGGAAATGAACATTCATTCTCAGTCGTATTAGTTAATCACAGTATGCTCTTATTTATACTTTCTGTGTTTTGCCCTTTTCTGCAAAAATGACCCTATAGCATGTTCACCGAAACGTGTCGCTCGAGTGCATCTGAAAAATCAGCTTTAAGTCATAACGCTTGTTTGATTAATTTATTAATTTTCCCTAGCGGCACGGCCCATGATGGCAGCAGATAGTGTACTACATCACGGCCGTGTGATACCTTCTCCAGACCCCTCGTAAACCTGATCATAATGGATATTCCACATATCAAGACAATGGATTGGTAGCATTAAAACGACCCAGTGTGCAATGGTCCGGTTTGTCCCGATGCGTTTATTGATTAATAAGAGATCCTATTTACCAGATATACTGCCCACCACGATGCTTCTGCTGCCTAAGTGATCTGAGGGTCGCGCTGCATGTCCTCTTTGGTTTTTCATTTATTTCTGCATGAGTACTTCTTGGAATTTACATTGATCACTATCTCACTGAAAATAAATCTAACCCTAAATGAAACACATTAACTGCATTTGAGAGCACTTTGCATGTAATACTGATTATAGATCTGTAGGTGAGAAAGGTCCATATAATATTAATAACAGCAGTATTAAATGTATTATAAAAGTCTCTGAAGAATATAACACAGGTGTAAAATAAAATAGTGGTCATGGTGGTAAATATACAGATGGACGTCAATATAAGATTGTTCAAATTACCACGCTTGTGAAATATGCTCACCAAAGTCCTGAAAGTAAGCAAACTTTTAATATATTCACATAAACAACACTGTCGCAACAAAAACTGCAGGAGAAGAAGTATTTTTTTTCCCATTCGTTCACATCAGTAGAGACCTAAAATAAATCAGAAATACGCTGATACTTTGGGGAATATGAAGGAATTATCTACAGCTTCCATTTTTGAAACGACTCTCCACGATGCCTGATTTATGGACACATTGTCCCGCGACTTTCAGCAGGCATCTTTTGTAGTCCACGCGTGGAAGCCGAGTTTCGGCTCTTCCGATTTGTTACTCCAACACACTCGACTGAGAAAGATAATTAGTGCTAAAATTAAGCTCCGGTGACTGTGTCCTGCTGCCTTTTAAAGAGCAGCACACGATGGTGAGGTCAATTCCCGTTCGTTCACCTCTTATTTAGAAGATTCATGTTTTTCTAATGCAAAATCAATATTTCACAAGCACGGAGAGTTAGTGCACAGCTAACTATCGTTGTAAGGTGCTTTAAAGAACATCTTCTCTGCTTAGGCGTTTAGGAGACAAGCAGAGGAGCCCATTCAGGCAGGGGCCGGCCGCTCTGTCAGGAGCGATCCTTCATTTTGATTGGTGGAGGCCACACAAGACTTGCCACTCATCGTAAAAGGGGAGCTTAGGATGCTAGGAATGCGAGGCTGTGTGCTAGCTTAGCTGCAAAATCGTAGGTGCACTTGTGGCGTTAATGAGCGCACAGAAGACGGATGTAGGAACGGCCCTGGACAGGCGTGGGTGAAGGCTGCAGGGGGACGAGCTGCCTTGTTAGACAGAGTGTGCACCGCTTTTCTGGAAAATGATGCTCCAGCCTTTGATCTGAGTGAATCACTATGCGAGGGTTCATCTCCGGTCAAGGCCCTTGGGGGAAATTAGCTGAAAGTAACAAGGGGACTTGAGTGAGAGCTGGTTAAAAAATGGACTGGTGTACCAGCGCTTCTGGGGTAAAACAAATACCTGGATAGTGAGGATCTCCTTGTAAATTTGAGAGCTGTAGGGTATAGAGACTTTGCTAGCTATCGACACAGCAGTTTAGGTTTATTAGCTAGTGAACCAGACGCCCCTTAACAAACAGGAAACAAGAATCTATGATTATGGGTAAGCATCATCGAGAACATCATGTTAACTTATACATTTTGTAAAATGTATGGATCCGTGGTGATATATCTAAGTCTGCCCCCGTCACAAACACCCAGCCACTTTCTACGAGCACATTCATCTTCAGCATGCAGGTTTAGTTAGCTGTTGTTACTAACCTTTGGGTCACGACATTCCTCTTCGTTAACTGTATCCTTTCTTTATAGATCGTTGCACACTCTTCCTCACATCTCCCCGCGGCACACAATCAAACACTCTGTGGGATGCCTTCTTCTGTACCATTATAACGCTGGGGAAGTAAACTGCATTTCTACATTAAGCATGTGTGCTGCCTTTACATTAATATATATGCTTGCTAGAAATATTTACAATAAATTCATAAATAAAGGAACACGTATACACACTCAATTCCAAAAAGTAAATTTGTTTTTCAGGCCACAGACTTATTAAATTCTAGCTTTTAAGGCATGAAATTGCTTCTTTTAACTTCAGTCTCCATATTAGAGCATAAATACTGGTTTCTGACAAAAATGTTGGGCATGGCAACTAAACTTCAGGAGCGTTTTTTGAACAAAGTAATCCTGCAGTCCATTAGTGTTATAACCTGGTCCAATATTTACATTTATTTATTTGACATGCTTTTTTCCAAAGCAAGATACAATTGAAAGCAGGTCAGCCAGTTCCTGGATCAGGTTAAGGTCCTTGGTCAAGGGCAGAATAATGAAGTCATACTTCAGAATATGAGTTTTGTTATTATACACACACATATATATATATATATATATATATATATATATATACACACACACACACACACACATACACACACGCACACACATACATATAT
>JAABNX020000001.1:15467745-15480216 GCA_015163995.2 Mormyrus lacerda
GTACACACATTATAATACATAAATACTTTCTATCTATCTGAGGGGAAGATAGATTTGTATGTTTTTATCCCTGGAAGACATTGAATCCCAAATTTTTGCTTTTTGCTACACACCAAAACATTTGGGGTTTAAGATGAAAAGATTCCGCGGTAAAAGTCTAGAAAGACAGTTTAATTAGGTTGAAATATGTTTTGCCCATCCAGAATAGCAAACGCTTTAGGACATGCGAGCTGATGCGTGTTTTTATTTTCTTGCATACAGACTGCACCTCCCACTGAATCCCAGCCGTGATCCCGCAGTGCAGAATAAAGCTCACACTTATATCTTCTGCGTGTTCTCCTTATGAATACAGAAAACAGAGTCTGAGCACCCCTGACAGCAAATACCGCAGGGCTCCTGGTGCTTTCCTGAAAACTTTCCAGAAACATACCGGATCAGAACAGTTTTGGCACTTTTACTTCCTATAAGATCCACTCAGGCTGCCTCTTGCAAACGGTCTGTGCTCCCATACAGCAGATTCCAAACGTTTCCGTAGATTCTCGACGGGATTAAAATGAGGTCTGCCCCCCCAGGTGGAGATCACCCCTCTTCCAAACCCACATAGTACTGCTCTGCTCCTGGTCATCATCTGGTTCCTTTCCATCCCGTTTTCATTTTCATCAATAAGTCTGCTTACAGAGTTATCGGTTAACAGTTATTAAATCCATTTACATTACATTGACTGTATGTTTGAATGTATTAAATGTATTATTTTGCTTAAAATTGTCATGACCTTCTCGTTCCGCTCTTTCGTGTGACCCGCCCACTCATTAACCTCGTGACCAATCCCGCTTGTAACCAGCTGTTTCCTATTTTGCCTATTCAATCCTGTGTATTTCAGTCTGCGTCCAAGTCAGTTTACTCCGGTTTGTCATTGACGTTTGTACCGTGCCATGTGCTTGTACAGCATCTCGTTTTCCACAATACTTCCCGTGGTTTGGACTCCCGCTTCCCGACCTTCATTCCCCGCTTGCACGACCAGACATCACAAAAATAAATAGTTATTTAACATTTAATAATTTTTGCTTTAATAACATAAAGCCTATGTGCATGCACTTGTGAATTTAATCTCAGTGTCAAATTAAAGAGGACCGGTGTGCCCTTTGAGATTCTGAAATACACTGATTTTCCTAAAGTAAAGTGTAAATTCCCCCCATTTTGCAGGGCTGTCGGGACCTGTATTGATATATTAAGAGACACAGTGCCATCCTGATTAGTAAGCACTGTTTTGTAACCCACTGCATGCGCTATATTAGGGGGTGATACGGAGATTCGGAGGCAGTAAATGCAGACGCTGTGCTCGTCGCTGCCTTGTCATTCTCGCTAATGAGGCCAGTCCTTCAGGAGAAGCCCCACAAATAACTGTGACTCTGAATAAAAATCCATCATACAGGTGAGAGTAAAATTCACAGTAGGCAGATCGCATCTAATAAGAAAATCAATAACGTTCATTTTGGAGAATTACACACGGATCGCGACCACGAAGAATCATCAAACGAGACCTGATCCCGAGACTCGGGGCTGACGTTACAGACAATCCACTTTCTGGTGCCGACAGAAGCGTCTCCTTTGGGAATAATGTAATTTAGATTTCGGTGATGAGAGTCACAATAGACTGTCTATAGTCTTAACATATACACGAACATACTCATACATTAAAAAACTTACATAAAAGACTAAGATAAGAATATACCTCACTACAGAGTAAATGATTATTAAAAGCTGAGCTTCCAAATTTAATGACACATCTAACTTCTTTCATTGCCCACAATGAAAGGATTTTGCATATATTATTCAACCTTATAATTAGCATTAGAATTATTCATATGATAGGCCTACTCATCAGGACCCAGACAAGCTATGGTTATGTTGTTCAGTGTTCAAGAAGGAGAAGCAGAAAGGTTCAATTAATCCAGAACACAGAAGCTACTTTTCTTCCAGTCCACTTTCTTTTATTTATTTATTTATTTATAAATGTTTTTGATTTAAGGGCACAGAAAGTATGGAACCTATGTCAGACAACTAAACCCCTGTTTTGCAGTGGGCATTTTTAGTTCTAGAAGTGCAGTCTGCATCCATCCATCCATCCATCTTTTGCAACCACATGTGTTATTCAGGGTTTGGGGGTGGGTGGAGCCTATCCTGGAGGCTACGGACACAAGGCAGGCAGTCTGCAACTAATATTTCAGAATGCTTAAGCAGCTCCATAGATGTGCTGTGTTTGGCGTGCTCACATTCAGATGCAAGTTTGAAGAGACTACAAGCTGTAAATTCTCATCCTTCTTTGTCGTGAGGTGTGGGGCTGAAGCACGGGGGCGGCGAGCTGAACTGGCACACTTTGTGTGGGTAAATATGTGACAAAATGCCGTCCAAGGACTTGAAATCATCACAGCACTGTCGCTTTCCCAGCACACACTGCTATCAAATCAGTGGAAAGATAACAATGTGGTTTGCAAACTGTGCTGCTGTACAGCAGTAGCAATGACTATTCAAACTGGCGGTAGCAGAATAAACAGAATGCAAAAGATATTCCAAAATAAGATATTGGTAAGTCAGAAGATAACTGGGACATTTTATCAGAGCGTGTCGGAAAAAGTTGACCTTAAAGCATGCAGTTAATTCTAGATACTATATGTGAAGTGTCTCCGGTATTCTGGAGAGAAATATTTTTAGATCCAATCAAAGAAATATGTGAGAATGCAGCACGGCTGATATTTATTTATTTAGTGTTTATAGTCTGTTTAGGGACAGCTCTTTGCATATCTGTATATGTCATTTACTCCTCTAAGCACCTGTGGTTGTATTCTTAATGGGAGACCCCAAGTAAGTGATGTCACAGTATAGTCTTGTCCTGAATATGAATAAATAATCAACAAACAAAAGGATAATTATGCAAAAGATAGAAATAGCATTTATTTAATGTTTTAGTCTTTTTTTCTTTCTATTTTATACTGTTTTCTGTTGTTAATACATCGCAACGTATGTTCATTAACAGAGCTTGTGATTTAAGAGGGCGTTTATATAATGCATACACACAAACTCCCCGAGTTTCCCTGAGTGACGATCTACCTCGTCTCTTCCAGAAGCTCCTTGATGACTGACATTCCACGCGTTCACAAAGACCACTGCCCACGCCACGTCACCATTAGCATTAGCACTGATTAGCACCGCCGCCCACGTGCTGTCACCCCGTGAATTTTTAAAGATGAAATGGATTGTCATTATTTTAAGGCGTCGTCGACAGAAAGCTGCTAATAACCGCCCAATTGTCATCGCTGCCTTTATTTATAATCACCCTCATCATCTTTCAGTGAAAGTCACTTTTTAGAAGTTTGCGTTATGCAATGTATGAAAGGAAGCTTATCAACACAACCCATAGCGTAGGTGGTGCTATGATGCTACTGTATAGTGGCATATATAGAGTCCTTTAAGATGACCCCCCCCACACACACACACCACCATTTATCTACCAGCTGCTTATACTGATGTGGGGAGGAAGGGGGGTACACGAGGAGGTAAAGCGGATGGTTGCTAAGTTGGCGCCCCCTCAGAAGATGACGTGCTAAGCAGCTGCCTATGTCGCCTAATGGATTCACTGGCACTGATACCACATAACCCACCAGCATGTCTGTGAACCTCTGGTGGAAACTCAGAGGGAGCATGAGCCCCCATGTCACCCCCTCCTTGTTCAGCTGAGCTAAAATGTGAAAAACATTTGCTTAATGAAATGTGGTGTGACATTAAATGTGTAATTTATTGATAAGAAACCTATATTCTTAAAATGTTGTCCCTAATTTTAAATACAACATCTGTTACGCAAGCTTGCATTTACTGGCGGAGGGCTCAGCTACACCGCGTCTGTGGCAAATAAGGCTGCGCTGGTGGTTAGATCACGCCTAAGCAGAGGCATCTCTCAGCTGCATTCAGACAACGTGCCAAAGAGCTGTGAAACACACGCGACTTAAAGCCAGCTTCTCCCAAAAATCTGACTCAACTCCTCTCAAGGACGCAGGAATATTTTAAGCATCTGCTAATTAGCACAATGTTTTGATAATTTTGGTAAAAAGTAATGAGGTATAAAAAAAAATAACTTTACGTCAGACTGTATTAATGATTCTATAGAGAGTTTCAACTGATGGGCCATTAGGAGGAAGATTTAATTAAATGAACAGTGAATCGAGGGGGTCAGAGGAAGCCGAAGAACACAATTACTTCTGTTTATATTCTACCCTCTTTGATTATAATTATGTGACATAAATGTGACTTACTAAAAATAGCAGTAATGGCTCCTGACAGTATTACAGATAAACAGAGCAATGTCATAATGCTAAAATGCTTATAACCTTGTTGACTGCATTTTCACAGAATGAGCATGGTAAATTACCTTCAGTGATTTACAGCACTTAATGAGTATGTTGCAAAAATACGAAGCTATCAACTTAGATCTATACAGTGACCACAATGTTGACTTTTGACTTTGACCCAGTCGCTTTCCCCCTAGAAGTTCCAAAAAATAAATACCTAGCAAGTACAGTCAGAAGACAGACAACAGAGCATGCAGCTTCAGTTCCTAAATAAATAAGGAAAACATTTATCTAATATTTAGTGTAGTGACCAGTATTGGCCAGTAACATGATACTCTAACACTTTACTGTAATACTGTCACAAACCCCAGTAACGATTATTGTAAAGGATACAAATTATCAAGACAGTGATCATAATAGAGTCATGAATCCAGATAATGCTGCATTACTGCATTACCTGAACATCTTATAATGACATGTACACACGTCAAGTCAGGGCAGGTCAAATCCGGTGCGAGCCAAAAAGCTAGGCAGAGATCCAGCTTTGCATTCAGCAGCTGGGAGCATTGTCATTATTTTGAGCTCGTCTCACTCAAAGATGCAGAGAATATTGTCATTCGTTGTAAAGTTTGTGCCACCAGCAAAATGCTTTCAATGGTGAAAAATATATCTAATTTTTTTGAATCAGAGTGCGCTTCTGATACAGCATAGTGGCAATGTGAACATTTTTTTTATTTGTATAAATACATACAGTCGGCCCTTGTTTATCACGGTTAATCAGTTCCAGACACTACCACGACAAGTGAATTTCCGCGAAGTAGGATTTTCTATTTGTAAATTGAATATTTTCATAGTTAGAGCATATAAAACCTGTTTACGACCTTTTAAATACGGTTTTAACATTATTAGAGCCCTCTAGACATGAATTAATAGCCTTTAGTCACCATTACTGTTATGATTGCTGGACACGGAAGCAAGAACGGGGAGACGAGGAATCAGGATCGAAGGGTTTATTTGGAATCACTCCAAACACAGGACACAGGAACATGTAACATCAAAACGCCAATGACAGACCTGGGGTTACAGACTCTGACGTGAACTTAAATACAGCAGATGAATCAAACTGACAGAAAAAGGCTGGTCACAATCAGGGTTGTACACGTGGTTAATAAGGGGGCGTGGCACACAAGAGGATCGTACAGGCAGGTCATGACAATTACACTCCTATTACCCAATATATTAGACAAAATAAGACATATTAGACGTTACAAATATCATATAATTTTTATTGTATATTTAATTACAAAGAGCAAAGATTCTTCCTAAGCTTAGCGATGTATCATTTTCACTGTCTCGATCAACTTTTTAATGAATTTACAAAAACACGCGATAGAGTGAAGCCGCGAAAGTCGAAGCGCGAAGTTGCGAGGGTTGACTGCACATATCTGTATCCCGTTAGGTTTGAGAGGCTTCAGTGTTTGTATTTCTGCAGTTTGGCTGATTGCTGGCTAATTATTGTTACAATGAGGTGGATCCAGTTTTAAAAGGAGTGAGCTAAACAGGGTGCTGTCACGCTCACAGGGACAGGACAACACAGCGGTAGACTATCGCCACGTAATCAGCAGGACAATCCAACCACTACTTAAGCCGATCGCAACTTCCCGGATGTTGCGAAGTATTGTTGCCATTTTCGGATGTGCCTTACCAAGTGTTTTTCCTGTCTCCCGTGCCCGTCTTGCCCGCTGTGTCGCCTGCCCCGCTGTGTCGCCTGCCCCGACGATCCAACCCCGCTTCCATCGTCATCTCCCCGTCTCGTCTCTCTGTGTAGGACTGACTCTCTTGGTGATCGACCTCTGCCTTTTTTACAACTACCCTTTTTGGATTTTCCCTCTGGCTCTGTTTGCACCCGGTTTTTCCTAATAAAGCAGTCTCCTGCATTACGGGGTTCGCCTGTTCCTTAGCTGCCCGGCATAACAGGTGCTTGTTACTTTTTTAGAAGGGAGGCGGTAAATAATATAATGAGTAAGGTAACTAATTACTTCTGATACCACGTAACAAGTACAGTAATATTACTTCTTAACGGAGAAATAAGTAAAAAGCTACTTATTAAATTTCCTGAATAACCTCCCCAGCATTGGTATTGACTGTTTGTGACTAGCATAGCTGGAGGACTCCATGCAAACGCATGGTTTGAGTGCTGGTGAATATTGTCGCTTGGAACCACATCATGGTGCCAAATTCACAGAAAAAGGCCGCTGCTGTGATTCCAGTCCTAGACAGCTATTTGACTGGAAGCTGACCGCCAACTTAATCCCTCGTTGCTCTAGGTGCCAGGCCAGAGACTCCAGAAGATAAAGATACTCGCAGTGCAAGCTCTTGAGTCTATTTTCCCCCATTTGACGTGCATTGTCAAAATCGTTTTCATGCATCAGCGACCGCTTGCATCCCAAGACTTCCCTTTCACGGTTCACAACCCAACGCAACAATGGCATTTGACATCACGCTAGCAACGAACGACCATGTTTATAAATCAAGGATCGATGATTACTAGGGTAAGCTAAATAGCCAGTTAAATAAAATGACTTACAGCTTTCTGCCTTATAAGATAACAGGTAGCTGTTTTGTTACCTTTTAAATAGAGGTCCTACTTTATGGATTAATATCTCCTCTGAATTAGTTGGTGTGCAGTCTGTACTACTGTACATATAAAGGTAGCTAATCGCCTACAGAAGTATCCAAAACCGCACTGAAAGCTAACATAATGATTGTACAAACATTCAGGCAGCAACGTCCACGTGGAGAAGGGTGGCCAGATGCTTCAGTAGCCTGACCTTGCTTTGATGAGGAAGCCTGCTGCCAAAGAGTGACCCATTCTGTACAAGTATGTGCTTCACGATTCGAGACCCTGCAATGTTTTATTAACCACGCATAGAACTCTCGAAATACAATTAGTGTTTGTAAATGAAAAGTCAAGCAGCGAGAAGGCTCTGCAAGGTGCTTTTCTCAGCCTTTCCTGGAGCTCCCCTGTTCAGTTGCTGTCCCAGCCGACTGTCTGCATTTGCCTGCACTAATCACATGCTGATTAGACATCCTCACACTCTCTCAGCACTGATTTTATGTTATATTAGCAGAAGAATGACAATAATTTCATGTAATGCTACTTGTTAAGGTAATTACATTATAATTGCCTTATCAAGGTGTCATGGAGGAGAGAGACAAAAATAGCCACTTCCTGAGACATTTGCCATGGTATTGTGCTGGGGGTGAAGCGGGTTTCGACCAGGCAGCGGAGCGAGATTCTGATGCTTACTGTGCTTTGTGCTGCTCTTGGGTTAAGAAGCTTCCGAACGGAATCACACTGGGACTCAGATGATTACCATGCAATCCTACACCTCCCCAAAACTACGAATACAAAAATAGTTCATTTAAAGCTCTTTAGGTCTACATATTACATTGGCGCAATAAACGGTTTTTAATAAGCAAAATATAAGAATTACAATGTTACACTGGAAAGTAATAAGATATTGATTCCAATTACAGTCTCTTTTGACCTTTGCTTTTAATATCTGGAACATTCATTAGAATGAAAAATAATTAGAAGTGAGTACTAATTTCCAATATAATTTGATCCACTTTGCAACAGATGCAACTGAAATCTCATGTTACCAATATTTATTTACATTCTTCAGGATTAATTCACCGAAATACACAGAACTTGAATCCACAACATAACATTTATCGTGATTTTCTATGATTTTGTCATTCCTTTATAGTGTCAGGTACCCAGTAAGTTATCTGAATCTGAGCATTCCATATGCTTAATTTTAAAAAAGTCAAACTGTGCTTATTATTCTTTCATGTTAGTCCCTCTAAAGGCCACCAAACTTAAGTTTAGAAACATATTACAGACACCCAATTCAACACCTTTCTGTTAACACAAATAGGTTGCAGGTTTAAACTCATGTTTTTTTGTACTGCAGTAGACGAATGTTTGTCTAAACTAGTACATTCTTTTGACTTAAAGGGAAATGCCCCCTACCATTTAAAAGAACAGGTTGACACCCCCATAAAGACCCCATAAGCTGACAATCAGGAGAGGGAGGGGGGTTGGGGAGGAGGTTGAATGCCCATAAACAGCTGACTCAAGAGCGAAATCGCCAGTGGCGTGATTTGAGGCCCTAATCTCTCTGGGAACTCGGTTAAAGCTCCACGTGTGATTAATGAGGACGCTGCGCATTCGTGCCATGCGACACTAAGCATTCAGGTCAGTCCGTGGAAGAGTGTCAGGTCTTGTTCAAACAACACAGAGTACCTGCATGATTCAGTCTCAGCAATGACTGTATGCAGCTTAACAAACACAGTGAAAGTGTCACACACACGCAGATCACTAAGCAAACTGCAATTATGTAATGAGGCCCGTTTCAAGCTCTTTTGAAGCTGAACCTTGTGGAAGTACACGTCAATATCCACGGTGTAGTAAGATTCAGATCCAGCTTTATTTGTCCAAGTATGTTCCCACATATAGGGAATTTGTCTCCGGTTACTAGTGCTCACATACATACAGCAGGTACAGACATAGTAAAGACAAAACAGGATGAAATTAAATGTCACAGACTAATAATACAATCATTGGACCCACTGGAGACAGTAGCAGGGAACAGGATCTTAGCAGAATTGGACAATATTATAAACAATTCTGCTCACCACCTTCAGGGGGCGCCTTCCTGGATCACATTTACCTACCGGCTCATTCCATCATGGGGTGCTGAAAAACGCTACTGGGAATCTTTCCTGCTCGCTGCCATCAGGCACCGTAGCACCTCCCGACGTGCCACCTCAGCCATAACAAGTCAGGAAATCACCCACCTTGCTACAATACATTCCAGTGCTTTTTGTCATAACTGCACACATACTGTAATTACTACCCTAATCTTTTAATAGTATCAGTATCACATTAATTTATTGGTGTACTGCATATATATTTTTAAATCAGTTAAAGTACATTTACTTGTTTGCGCTGAGTACCGCCTTTGTACCTTGTCTGTTTGACGCTATGTGTATGTTCATCTGTACGTGTTCTTGCTGCTGTATGCACCAGAATTTCCCCCAGTGAACAATAAACTTAATCTCAATCTTAATATAGAACTGCTTTATTTTCATACTTCACATTTGACTCAGCAGTTCAACTCTTCAGTTGAACTCTTCGGTTCAGCATGTTTGACTCAGCAGTTCAACGCTTCATATGAAATTCTACAGAGCCTTACAGTTTAATGGGTTTTTTGGATGAAAATGTAGCATATTCACAGTCTGAACTAAACACAAGATCGCACAGTTACGTTATTAAAATAACATTATTTGAGAGAATATGATTTCAGATTGGAGTTACCTCAAGTTTAGGGCATTTTATTTACCATCAGCCTGTATCATAGTCATTATATCCAATATCCAATATATCTGTGACCCATCAGATGCCCACAGACCTGGTGGATCTGAGCAGCTCGATCAAGGTATTCCAGAAAAACACCTCACTTTCACACCACTGAGGGCAGTTTGCTAGCTTGCCGGGGCTGTACGTGACTGCGGAGAGTTCAAATTAGTCAGAGATTATGTACAAAATCACTCAGTCTCCTCCATGCCTGTTCATCTGGTGATCAATATCATGAATAGAATATCATGTGTGCTAAGCCTTTGCACGGCTCAAATGAGTTTAAATTGGAGAAAAAATGTTTAGGGTGGCTGGTGGAGCTGGGAGTTTTAAATACAAATTACATATCCTTAGTGCTTTGATTAATGGGGAACTTCACACAAAGGCTGCTGATTGCCATGCTATTACACTCTGAATGGGGTAGAAGAAATTATGTCAAGGTTAAATTTTCGAAACAGTTTGATCAAATTAAAGCACATTCCAAATACTAACACACTGGTGTGGTAGCATGCACTTAAAAAAAAAACAAAAAAAAAAACAGACTGTTTGCTGAATTTCTACTTAATGACAGGGTCACTGGGCAGCAAAATACATTTGCAGAGGTGATTGCGGCACAACCAAGGTCTGTATCCATGTCTAACACTGGCAGCCGTGATCTGACCTGTGCAGTGTTATGGAACTTGCGGGACACTCTGGAACTATCATGGCATCGTGCTTTTCTGATGTGTCTTCTGAGGTCTAAAATGATTCATTCGATTTCATAAGTTGAAAAAAAAAGATGAGCTCGCCTGCAACCACCCCCCACCCCCAGTGACTCCTAAGCCTCTGCAGAGTTGCACTGTGGTGAGCCGGTGTTTAAGGCAGAAGGAGGACCTTCCTTTCGCGGCACCCTTGGAACCGCCTGCACATCGCCATTTATGCAGAGCTCAGCTCGGACAGCATTAGCAAGGTGCCGCTGACTTGCACCAAACCCAGGCTCATGAATCTCCCCGTTATGATGCGTGAGGACTTAGGACGACCGCACACAGACACAGGGTCGTAGACAATAGCTAGCAGATAATGAGGGTTACTACTTTCCTGGACCTTGTGTCCCTGAACAATTCCCTCCAGGAGAGAGTGTGAGCCAGAATAAGAGATCAGAGATTAACTTCAGTCTCTCTTCCTCCTGGGAATGCTGTCCATGTTGATCTTGTTCACAGAAACAAGAATAAAGTATTATAACAGATGATTGCAGATGTTATTTCTCACATGAACAGAAATGCACTTGACTTATTGGCATATTGCAGTGTGGTATGTCACCCAGGATTAAATGAAGTACACATATAACTAAAAAACAAAAGGATAACAACGCATTTATAGTATTATTTAACAATACTCTGGGTATATTCTTCCCTATATTTTACATTTACACACATAGCATATTAGGCTTATGGGTAACGGTACAAAATGTACCATAACTTTAACTGAAAAATATTTTGATGTTAAATCACAGGTGCTGTTGTGGAGTGACAGTCATGTGACACCATCCAGCAATCCAATGTCACCCATCCCGCTACTACTCCTTTCCCTTTTTGTCTCCCACCGACACCCAGAAATATTTACAGGACAGGCAGGAAATGGAGAGGTGCTCCTGAATGGAGAGGTTACCCGAATGCCCCATCGCTAGGTGCTCACATCACGCTCACTTCAGTTTCCAACACCTTCCTGTGATTCGATACCCACAGTACGAGAAGCCTCTCCCCGAGCAGGAAGAAGCCATCGAGGAGGTTTTTTCTGCAAGCAGCCCCGGTATCGTCAGTCATTGAGGACATTATGCATTATGCAGTCCAGGCTGGACACGTTGTGGGCGTCACGTGCTGATGTGGCATCTTTTCAGGCTCCCAGGGTTCCTAAGTGCCGTGACAGGAGACTCCTGTGCTGAGTCCTTAATGAGTCCTGATACGCCCCCCCACAAAAGTCCAGCTTGTCCAGCTTGTTATCAAGCCCCTCGCTTGCTCTCTTCTAATAGACTGTTTTGTGAGTCTTTTGCACATTGACGAGTTGGGGAAGGAATCCCACCTATGATAATAAGACCTCAGTGAAATATTAGAGAAGGCGTTTTGGCTAAATAATACATAAAATTCAAGTAAAATGTGGGAATGCAATAAATAATTTTTTTTTTTTTATTACGATGACTGGGAACACACAACCTCAACGTGGGATAAATGTTTGGTGTGGTTCTCTGTGAATGATTGGTTAGTTACCATAAACACAGTTCTTATTAGCTGAAGGGTTAATGTTATTGGTCATGTGATTCTGTAATTACATGATTCCATGACGGATAGCTGTGAAAATTCATGAATGTACCTGGTGACGCAGGGAAATTCTGCCAAGTTTCAATACGCTACTAATCTGTGGACTATCTTTAACCGAGTCTTTTACTAAAAAACTGCCAATTTTCACAAACAGACAGACAGACACACGTTTGTATTCATATCTTTGCGGGGACTGTACATTAATTTTTATGGGAAAAGCCCTAATCCCAACTATGACAACTTTAACTCCTACCCAGCTCTAACCTTAACCACGAGTAACCAATCAAAAAACAAGATGTTTGACATTTTCAATTTTTGATTGCAGTCATAGATTTTTAGAACATAAGAACATAAGAAATATACAAACGAGAGGAGGCCATTCGGCCCATCAAGCTCGCTTGGGGAGAAC
>JAABNX020000001.1:15480316-15498194 GCA_015163995.2 Mormyrus lacerda
CGCAGGCCCACTGTGACATTGTGCCTCTTATAACTACTCGCTGCTTCCTATCTGTTAACCAGTTATCAATCCAGGTCTCTACAGTTCCTAAAATACCTGTCGCTTTGAGTTTAAGTAGGAGCTTTACTAAATTGAGTTTTCCTTCTGGTTCCCCCAATGTCAAAATAACATGTTTTTATCACATTGTGGGGACATTTGGTATCACAATGTAGTATATGTACCCCCTACACACACCCTCTACACACACATTCACACACACACATACATGGTTCAGAAATTGTCAGAAAGAGAGAGCTACCCTGCTTTAGCCTCCTGCCATAAACAAAAATATCAGTGAATACTGAAGAATCATTTGCTCCATTAACGGTACAAAATGATGTTACAATACTCATACTCCAAATGATACTATATTCATACTCCGAATTATACTATATTCATACTCTGAATGATACAATAGTCTTACTCTAACTCCTAATAGTCCAGGAGGCTGAGATTACTGAGTACTGCATGGTTAGAAGCGGCACCTCAGTCCCTGAGCAGAGTGACACCCCCCCCCCTCCGTAGAGAGTCAGCACTCTGTTTGTTCGGCTTAAAGAGCTCTGAAAGGTGGCACGGTGTCGCCGGACTCCCGCGTCAGTGTCACCACGTCACCCTGAACGGACCCTCTTCCATTGTCTCCGGGAGGCTGGCCTGCGCCTATGGCCTTGTCCACCCTACTTTTCCACAAGACGGGCTCTTCTGTCATCCCTCATTCCCGTGACTGACGGGCCGCCTCTTTCATAGCGGTCCGAAGACCAGAGGCGCGGAGACCTGTACTCAGAATCCCCGAGCTGTGTGAATATTTTGATCCAGACATGCAAAACACGGGGAACGCTTAAACGGATCCTGATTCTAACCCGATTTGGCGATCATTGGCCCGTATTTCGTACGATCATAAATAAGCACGCTGGCGCCCCTTAATGGAGTAATTTACATGCGTGCCGCTATCGCCATTGACAGCACTTTCATCCCCCGGCAAACGACTGGCATTTACTGAATCAATTACTTGAGTTATGAAGAGGAGTATAAAGGCTCAGCACTACGCCATTCTTCTCAATAACAAAGGAAAAGCCACATTAAAAAGTAGCATTGATGGCTTGTTGTGAGTTTCAGTCAATGGGCTCCCCCAGAGTTAGAATTAAAAGACTGTTAGAGCAAAATTGTTTTCTCTGGTCATCAGTCACATCGTGAAAGGCCTTTTTCAAAGTGATTAATTAAAACGCAAGACTGGGAAAAGGCAGCCTTGATAAAATATCCAGGTAGTTATCCAGTAGCATCACCAGTTAATGGCCAGTGGTTTCCCTTGACTAAGTGTTATTGCTTCAGTCCATAATTTCATCGCGAAAATGGCCAAGGGAGTGAATCTTCCTTATAGTAATTGGGTATTGATTTGAAAATAAATAGCGGTGCTGCTGTTACTGAACTGACAGCCCATCCTTGGACAGAATTGACAATAAATGGTTTCTGGTTTGTATGAGAGTTATGGATCAGGGGGATACAGTCAACCACAGCACTCTGCTTCAATCCTTCTTCCAATATCTATTGGATTTCAAATAACCCATTTATGGAAGGTGTCATATAAAACCTATTGTTTTGAGCAGCAAGATGATAAGTTAAGGCTAAGATTTGCTTCCTATTTTGGCATCGTCCTCTAAATGCAGATTGCTTTCTGTCATAATTATTCTAGAGTAAATCAAGAACAGTTGGACATGCATATTGTTGTTTAATTAAGATCCTTGTGATTTAGTCGTCGTACATTTCTTCAGATCATCTCAGTGTAGAGTTTTGACCAAACACAGTCCCATACCCATGAGAATTTGTGTTCCGTTGTTCCATAATCAAACAGAACATCAATCTAATTCAGCACAGTCATGAACATTAAATGCTAATAGTGTAATATGATAAAACCAGCAATTTTTTAAAGACAAGCAGCTATAAAATTCATTAAAGCTTGTCATTGTGGTTATGCACTATACTGTCTGTTTAGTCTCTGCTGTGAAAGATATCTGCATGTCTTAAATCAAAAAGATAAAATCACCTTCAGTCTTAAAAAACATCACTGTGAAAAGACCCCTTTTTTCCAACACACTGTCTTGCCAGCCATGTCAACCAGGCCAAATTGCTGCTGACAGGCCGGTCAGTGTTCAGGCAGTCCCTCGCTGTTTACATATTATGCCGCATTAGGCTGTAACCCTCACAAAATCAAGGCCATCGCTGTGGCATTAAACCTTGAAGGGCGGATGAGCAGGACATCAGCGCACGCTGCTGTTTCCGGCCGCTTTCCTGACGGACCCGTTTTCCATCTGAGGTTATTTCACAGCGACTCGCAGAAGGATGGAAAATCGTCCCTCTGGCTATCCCATAAGCGTTTTTGGGTCCTTCCCCAAATTTAACGATCTTTCCAAATTTCCAAAAATCTCCTTCTGCCACCTACATGAACAAAATAAAGCAGACTGTCCTTACTGATGATGAAAGGCAATTAAGGCACCTTCTGGAAAATGGTTTACTTTGTGGATGACCAGTTTGACACTGTAGCTAAACACAGATCCTCTCTAACTGTAAATTTACAAATGATACACGAGCAACAAACAAAACGAATATAAGTATTGGATTGTAAAAACACATTATTAAGCCTTGTTCGCATTTCTGAAATTCCTTCTCTGCTGGTCTAGAAAGACATTCATAATTAGACACTACGTGGAACTGCATTTATCATGGCAGCTGTAACGGCGCTTTTCACACATGCTGTTATTGGCATGGATTAATTCAGAGATATTTAAATAAGGTACCAAGGTGATGTATCAGCACTGTCCAATACTAGGTCGCAGATCGTTTTTAAAAGACCAGGCTCGAGTGATGAATAGACATATGAGGTTCTGTAGTATGTTTGTTTACACGCTATTTTAGTGCCATTCGACACCCTGGTGTCCTGTTAGTCCATGAATAAAATAAACACACATTACACATCATCTACATATGCATACATTCTCCCCAAATATGCACTCATCAAAAATCCATTTACAGGCTTTGCCCTTGAGCGACTGAAGTCCCGTTAGGCTCGTCACTCACCTAAGTGTTTCCTGGCCGAGGTCCACGACTCCAGAGTAATCAGCCCGCGCACCCGGCAGACCAGCCCCCGACTCCGTTGCCAGGCCAGCGTTTCGGTGATGGCCCACACGGCCAGGACACCAGACATACAGCCTTCACCAATCATCTGCTGTTATCCCATTAGTAACTCCAGAAAGCTACCTTGAACCAAAGTACAGTTGTTTTACAGAGAAATATTCTGCAGCGCAGAATCATAGAACCATGTACTTTATAATACAAAAACTAATATAAAGCTTACTAATGTCAGAGACCATTTCCAGAAACTAAGCGCAAGTTCTCACAACAGAGGGGAAAGGCCTCATCTTTCGGTCTTTCAGAGAACGATGACGGATGAAACAAAAGTGTAGCCTGGAATCAGACGGCTGTTTAAATGTTTCCATGGCTATTACACGACATCAGTCGCAAGATTAATTAGCTCCAATCTGAGGCTAAAGGTCACAGGCCTGACTGCTGCTGATAGACTGTTTGGTTGGAATTAACCATGTAATTAAAATATTACAAATAGGAATGGAAAAAAACTTGAGAGACTGACTGGCTTATCTTAAAATAAATATGTGTGCCTGCGTGAATGAGGCGGACCAGAATTACGAATGAGCCACAATCACGTTTTATCAGAGAGAATTTAAATTAGCGCTAATCATCACTCCTTAGCATTTCAAGCTACACACGTTTGACATCTACCTTACATTCGGCTGCATGTAATAATGAATATCTTGTAACAAAAATGCAATGGACTTGCCTGGTGGGGGCACTGGGGGTGTCGGAAGAGAAGGAAATGTTACGGGGCACCAGCTAACAGCGTATTCCACTCATGGAAACAAATAGCCGAGGGAGGCCGGTTCAGGTGGATAATGGACCGGAAGGTTCCAGCAGGAGATTCATGTACAGAAGATGCTCCTTTGATGCAGTGACATTGGGGGGCCCATAAACTCCAGTGCATAAAATACTGCAGTGGTTACTTTGTGCTAATAGGATTCCTATCTTTGCATGGCAGATTTAGGACATCCTGCCACCAAAGACGGACTGACACTAATTGGATTTGGTTACTCGAGTCTAGTAAACGAACAGGAGGAATGAATCAGTGGCCCAACGTCCAAAGGATGCAAACAACATGCCGAAGACGCATGATGGCACGTCCCTGCTCCGCTTGTGAACATGGTACCGCGTCGGCATCCCCACACCAACTGTGCCAGTCCGCTACGTGCAGAATGCGTGTGTCTGGAGTATCACAGTGATGTTTTTCATCTCCTTGTGTGCCGTCAGGCAGAGGCACTCGAGTCGAGGCCTGTCCCGAAGCATGATATCTCAGCCACGAGGGGTCTGCGATGTCCCCCTCTACAGGGACCGTGTTGCTTCCCTAATGACACTCAAACGGGGCTGCCAGAAGGGGGGGGGGGCAGCCCCATGGCCTCCTAATTCCCTCTCTTTACCGAGCAATTGCAGATCCACAAATGGAAACTGCAATTTACACAATTGGCATCCATTGTGGCATCTATTTGCGTATCTCACAGATATGAAGGGGTGGAGGTTAATGTGAGGCACCCGCTGACGCCGACGATGTCGATGCACCGTGGGAGCGAGTCTGCAAGCAGACATTTCACAATAGATACAATAGACCTTCCCTCAACTACAGAATCGGACTGAGAAGTGAGATACGGCTCAGACAGAAATGAAAATAAAACTCGTTGAACTCAAATGAGGATGGGCTACTATGATAGGCTATTTTGTCAGTTTGTTTCTGTCCAGACGAAGTATGACACTGGAGCATGTGTGCAGACTGAATATGTATGGAACGTGTTGAAAGCGGTATGGGTATTTTACACGTACAGACTGTGATGTAAAATGGAACTGGCAGGAACGAATCCATTTACAATACCCGACTTCATATACTGTACAATCACCATTTAACACAAAACACATTCAAATGTTTCTTTTCGAGTGCCTTCATGGGACTTCCTGTCAAAACTTAACATAAAGATTTCTATGACTTTGAGCTGCTCTAATCTGTTTTTAAAGCACAGGCAATATGTTGCATTCTTTAACCTGTGTCTGTACAGATCAATAAGACACAGATAAGCCAAGATGGTTGCTGGAGATATGGCCATCAGGATGCGGTCTGACATATCATGATTTTGGCTTTAATTACTTGGGGAAAGTGGCTAGTATCAGATTAGGACTGAGAGAAAATGCCTTCAGCACACAAAACAAGAGCTTCTGTATTTGCAAGTTGCATTCTCGCTGTCGATGGACCGTGTATGATTGGCTATCCTTGAACCCTTCACTCTGCTGGGCAGGAATCACGAATATGAGAGTGTTATCCTGCCCTTGCTCCCAGGGCCATCCTCGGACACAACTTTCCAGGACAGATCGATACATTGACCTGATTAGTATGCGGTGAATTAGCTGCCCGATGGGTGACATGGACAGTACATCTGTGGGCAGGCTAATGGCTACACAGGCCTCAGCTGGCCCTGCGAATGAAGACCTCAGCGGATGAAAACCGGTGTAATCGAAGCACGTAAGAAGCTGTGTGACTCAGGGACGTGATCTGTGAAAGATCACTCTGGAACACATGGTTCGACGCAGGCTTCACAGACGGGCTATCTCAACACCCCAGCATAAACATAAACAACAGTACAGTACATTAATATGTTAAATGACTTCAAATCAGTGCCAAACACTAGAATTTGCAATGACAGTTTTGACAGCAAAAATAAAACTCCGCACAGACCCCAGAATAAGCTTCAATAAAACCCAAATCCTCCGAAAAGACGAGCACAATCCTGCACTAAACATCTCTAAATGTTTGAATAAGAGGCTGACAGCAGTCAAAAACTGAAGTGACATAATAAAGAAAACCTCAAGGCCCTTTTTAAAAATTAAAATTAAAACGCATAGCAGCAGCCACATCACAAATCACATCTTATAGCTGAAATGAGCGATAGAGACCACAGTACAATTTACAATGAACAAAGCAGCCGTTGATTAGCAAATAAAGAGATAGCATAGCTGTGGCATCACCTGTCAAGATGACCACACAATCGGCCGGTTCGGGAACATGCGAAACACGTGTTCGACTTGGAGAGAAAGAGTCACGAGGCGTGCTAAAAACAGACAGATCCCTCCTCGTTTTAATTGAAACCAAATCCATTTACATACTTAATCCATTTTCAACAGTACACCACATTCTCTCCCAATAATAGACTTTATAGTCATTTTTCCACCCTTTTTGCCTTAGCCAAATCCATTTGACTTTAAACAGAAGTCCATTTATTAAGTCTTTTATTAGGCTTTTCATTATGTATGCTTGTAAAGATCTTAATAGAGATGTAAGGTAATGAAATTCAGCAAGTTCTTCAAATGTTCATAAATCTCCATAACTTCTCGTTTCAAAGAAAACCTGTTTTCATTGGGCCTGATGTTTTATTCATGGTCTGTGAAAACGTTCACACAGTTTAATTAAGCTAATATGATTTATCTTATGGCCCCACTGACGAGTTCCTTCCTAAAGAAGTCTTGTTTGCAGGGAGCCAAAGTGAACAAGCGAGGTAATTAAACAATACTTGAGGAAATTAGTTAAGCACCTTTATTAATCAAAGACTGATTGAAAGTCTGATTAAAAAATATTTATATTTATCCATATATAAATAAATATGAAATCAAAGAGTTAAATACTATATTCTAATAATAATAATACTATAACACTATATTCTGACTGATGCTGCTCCAACATACAACATTGACCAGATGGAAAAACATTAATATTTAAGAAATAAATTTAGTAACATTAATATAATTACTAACTTCCTATGATTTGTTGTTCAGGATTTTAGTTGTTAAACAGGAAAGTAACGTTCTGAAGTGGGTGAAACCACATAGCATGACCTAGGGACAGGCCACCGGCTCAGATTGCAGCTAAGCTGCTCTTAGCACGTCCCTGGGCTTGGTGCTTAACCTGAATTGCTTGCCTAAATACCATCTGTACAAGTGAGCAAATTGTAAGTTTAAGCAGTTGCTCTAAATAAGGGCTTCTGATTAAAATTGCAGTAATGAGACGATGATGTGACATAAAGAGCATTTTCTTAATTGGAGTGCAGAAACATTGCTGGGTCTCCTCATGGAAGGCGGAGAAGCCTTCGGAAATCCAACTTTAACATTAAATCCAGAGATTTCACACAAAATCGTCGCACAGTTTGCTGTAGCAGGTATGGCAGAGTTTTCGTGGGGCTACAGCAGAATTTTGACTTTTTATGAACAATATGTCTGTGCTTTTGAGGAACAGCAGCACATGCAGAGAGATGACAAAACACTGTTTATTAGCGGTGCTGTAGGCGGTGAGAAGAAAACAGAACACTGGAGCTCGGCTAATTTCCTTGTTTTTGCAGATGTAAATTAGCTACAATCTGTCTCTTAATGTGTCTCTCAATTCCACCCTCTGATTCTGAATCCCATTTAGGTTTCTTCTACTGCAGTTTACGAGTCCCACCCTGTTAAAGGGGCCCTATCGCCCAGTCACCCATTTAAAGGGGCCCCGTCACTCAGCCACCCTATTAAAGGAGCTCCACTACCTTATTACAGTGACCCGGCAATCCCTTTAAAGGGGCCCCACTGTCCTGTTAAAGGTCCCGTCATCCGGCCACCCTATTAAAGGGGCCCCACTGTCCTGTTAAAGGTCCCGTCATCCGGCCACCCTGTTAACGGGGCCTCGAAGCCCAGAGGCTTCAACATCATCGAGCCCCTGCATCCAGACCCCACAGCCATCATGCCATTTCAAGCTGTACGCCATGACGTCGAAGCGCTGCCGCTTTAATAAAGGCAGGAGAGACGGATGCCGTGAGGCCCTTAGCCACGCACAATGGAACCAGAATTCCGACACCCAGAAGCAGCTGTGACACTGAACAATACCCCCGTGGAGGAGAGAGGATGAAAGGGTTAGCTGTTATTGAAGGATCCCCGCGGAAAGCAGCGGCATGCGTGCAGAGATTTCTCGTTACAGTACAACTTCCTGCAAGGAAAAAGCCGCAATATCACAGTAAGCCTGCGGCTGCATTATCCCTCATTTCAGCTGCATACAATAAAACCCTACTGACATGCTTATGGCCACAGAGAAGCAGTGACATCTCCACTGACAAGCTAAAGTATTGCCACCTTCATACCCATACCAAAGTACTGACACCTGCACTGACAATCTAAGCGACTGACATCTATACTGCCAAAGTACCTCACTAATGCTAAAGCACCGTTTTTGTGCCTCTGTGATTTAAGTGTCACTTACAGTAAGCTTTATTATTAAAATATATTTCATTAAGTTCCAGGTGTGTCTTCTCTTTATTTCTTTGTTTTGCTTCGAGGCCTTAAGATAAACCCCTTGGACTCCATCCCATAATACTCTGCTGAATATAATCTCACTTCCTGCCTGCTACCGGCGACAGTGGGACAGGCACACAATGACAGAAGCGGCTTCATTGTTACGTTCATGTTCTCTGGGAGATGTTCACACTCAAAGGGATCAAAAACATCGCATGGATCTGAATTCCTCTGACTCCTGCACAATATTACAGTTTCATCAGTAAAGTGACAGAGATCACTGAGGCATAAATTCTCACGAGCGATTTTCAAATGGAGTTTGTGAGCGACATCCCTGTCCTCTGCTCACGCCCGGCTTGGTGACCAAGTGCATTATTTCAGAATGTTTCTGTGTCTACCATTCCCTGGATTCATGCGCTTCAATAACATTAAAGAGCATAAAAATATTACAAAAAATTCAAGATACCATATGACAATTCCAAAGAATTAACTTGTGCAGGATTTACCAAGAACAAATTTGTTTGATTATTTCTAGAACATATGAATTGATAAAAATCCTGGACAGATGTCTTATTTTCTAGCCAAGTAGAGGGTTTTTATTCTTAATTAGCAGTAGCGTAGCAGTCTGTCTGGACAAGCTAGTTTGTGCATATGCATCGTTAGATTTTAAGCAACACATTTACACACATCCTCATATTCAACATTCCTTTGTAATCATTATAGTCACAATCAGTAAAACAAAAGCAAATCCATCTTTGGTAGAGATAATGGATTGTGACATGTAAACTCGCTGTCGATTGGTCAGGATTACATCTATGCAATCTGAATGTGTGACCAATAGCATTACTGTTAACATTTGTCCCTCCCGTGCTCTCCTTCACAGTTAGTCCCTAACCTTTACCGTAATAGGCTCGCACAATGACATTGTCCTCAAGCTATTTTGCAGGTACCTGCTGCGTCCTCTTCTTCTGTTCTTTTCTGCTGTTCTGTTGACTTCAGGCTGTCAGGAGCTGGACAATTCCACTAAGGGAAAACAAAAAGGACATGGGTGCGGGGGGGGGGGGGGAGCAGGTCAGTCTACATTAGATCCCTGATGGCTTGAAGTGTTTGGATTGCCGTTGAGCAAATCAGGTCACGTGTTGTAGATACCCCCCACTCATATTTTGGAATGGACTGATGCCGTAAATGGGCTGAAAACACAAGATGAAAGATACATGTTTGTTTATAGCGTGGATACTGTCATTTATTCAGCAAACCACATGGGAACCCAACCTCGTCCATCCTGTGCACTCAGTATCACGCTGATCAAAATCGTACCTCACTTCAGGTTTTGTTTCCTGCATTTCAAAAACTGCAGTTCAGTGTTTAGCTTGAGAGAAAATGCTGTCTTTCCCTCAGCATGGGCATTCAGAGGAACATAAAGCTGGAGAGATGATGCATGAAAATAACCATCCTCGGGTGGCTGCAGCACGGAAAAAATGCAAAAACAAGTGAAACTGAAAAAAGAAAAATGGATATTGGGCTTCAGAATGGCTACGCTTTCAAAGCAAGTCACTATGTGGTGATATTTAACAATTTTATAAAAGCATTGTTGTCTGATGTCAAACTGAGGGAAAAGAGATGCTTTTGCCATAGTTTCTAAGCAGACCATAGCAAGACGTTATATACACATGATATGCCTGTGTAGAGCAGTTTGTTAAGATGTACGTTGGTGTACATCAGCACATTCAACAGCAATGCACTAACACGGGAAGTTTAACAGACAGAGCAAGAGATTCTTTCTGACCCAGAAACAAAAATCCTCTGTGACACTGATCATGTCATTTCCTAATGGAATTTGATGTTCCAAAAATGATTAGTTGAGTAGTTGCTCCTAATCTACAGCCTGACCTTGAATTATGCTGATGCCAAGAACATCGACTAAGTCACCCGTTTCGCAGTTATGACATTTGGGGAATCATCATTGATCAACACGTGCAGACCAGGTCTCAACCTTTGACAGTTTTTTGGAACATGAGACGTCATGTTCAGACGAACACAAATACAGATGCAGTCCCAAGCTCGACAATTTGAATGCTTTGATACACCAGTTTGAGTCTCAAAACCAAAAATTGTTCAACATTCTTTTTAATTAAACAAGTTCTGGGAGAAGAGCAGGGAACCAGCCAAACTTCATCCTGAAATTAAATACTCTTTAGATGATTGGGACTGGCTAAGAGACTTGAAATGACTGGAGATGCTTTAACAGGAGACAGGTGCAGTTATTAAAGCAATTAATTTTGACATGAGGCATGAGCGTGATCATCAGTAGTTCCCTCTAGAGATCCATTTCCTAGATGATCCGTTCTCGGTACAAATAGCTTTGCTTTGATAGCGGCTTTGCATGAGGAAATCGCTGGTAAAACCAGACCTTTTCAGAACAGACATCCCAGAAAAGAGGCAGATAAAAACAATCATGGTGGATTTGATTCAAATCAGAGGTAGGTCAATTGCATGATTCATTTATCTTAAAATTGCTTTTCCAGTATGCAAGGGGACTGGGGGTATTGTTTAGGGTACTGGGCAGAAGAAATTTCTGTATGGGAAAGCAGTCCATTGTGGGGTCTCACAATCACTCACTACGATCTAGAATTACCAGGTTACAAGCTGCATGCTTTGGACTATAGGAGAAACCCAGTACATGTGGAGAGTACGCAACTTCTGGGTGCTCATCAAAATGTGACTGAATATGTGCTTTTGAGATGAATTTAGCAGATAAAAATTGAAGGGGACTCTGGGTCAGCAAAAGGCTATAACAGGAGGCTGAGTCAGGATCTGGGCGTAGGAGAGGGATGAAACGCACTCATTTATCTGCAGGGTGTGATGAAAACAGATCGAGGGGGAGGAGAAAATGGAAAAGTAAGAAGGCCTATCCCCACCCGCAGAGTCACCTAATGGGGGCCTGGTCCACCAACACAACCCTACCGTCGCGTTACTTTATGTTTACCATTTTTTTCCCCATTTGTTTACATCCAACCAACAGTAGCTAGCAAACAATCGTGGATTAATTGTTCGTAAAATGTAAAAATTACGAGGCAAGAATGGTGATTACTCAACAGGCTCAGTACTGGGGCTCTGTACATGTAGCTAGCAACCCTCCGTCCCTCTCCCCTTCATAAACGCCGCTACGAGATCAGGCCAGCTAGCGCTAAGGCTAAGCCGGACTGACAACTCCAACAGCTTAATGAGAAATTCCTCCTGAAACTGAGACTGATTATCAGCTACAAATTAGCCATAATATGAATAATCAGCCGCGGTGTCACATTGGTGCAGGGAGGGGAAAAAATGGTAAACAGCGGAATGCTCTCTCCCATGCTAATTAAAAATTACCTGCAGCTTGTTACCCAGTGTCTCGTTTTTGAAAATGCCACAAATAAATCTGGCAGGGACAGCGTTTGTGTATCTATGAATATGAATTCACCATTAATCTATTTAAAAATATATTCTGGACTTGTTATAACAAACCATATAGTGACTAAGATGTATCACATCATCACGGTTACAGGAATAGTGCTCATGCTCCGAGATGACTTAATGTATGCACAACATAATTATTATTACGGATTTCTGCACCATCCGCATACATAAAAGATTCTGGGCTGCTGGGAAGGGATCTTGTTAATATAAAGTGATAGACAGCACTGGCTGATCATATCTAACAAGGCATCAGTGACCTGCGGTCTTCTTTATAGGGTTATTTCAAGAATTTATAAGACTGCGCAGCATCTGAGGGTACGGATGAGAATATGATTTATGATTTTATGGATATCTGCTTACCAGCGAACAGGTCATAAACATAATGCCGCAAATCCCCTGATCATAAATCCTTCACCTGTTGAGGTGCCCCAACATATCCATACAGAGGCTGCTTTATGTCAGACGCTGAGACTAATTGCTTATGCTTTTCTGTTAACCGTGCCGGAATGAACGGACCCATCCCTGCGCTATTCATTGAAAGAAGCAAAAGAGTTTTTATGCATTCATGACTTGCAAACTTCACGGCCGCGTCCCTCAATACTACGCCACCTGCCGTCTGACAGTTTTACTTTAAACAGTGTATATTTTCATGACATACAGCCTTGGAAAAAAATAACAGACCACTCTATATTTTTTCAAATAATTCACATTTATAAATACTGGTTTAATAGCAGAAGGTTATGCTGAGCAGCAGGTTGCTTCCAGGTTTAAAAGCTCAAAATATACAAGAATAGGGTTAGCAGGAGACACTGGGAACGACCAGAAACCAGCTCAGTAAAGGGCAGAAGCCACATTCAAAGTTCTAATGACCATTAACTTATCCGACAGTTTCTCATGAATCGTAGGGTGACATCAAGTGCCCTTCAAAAGAAATTGGACACATTAAGTTCAGGTGTGAAGTGCACTGCTAGGACAGTTTGTATCAGGCTCCTAGAAGCAGGACTGAAATCCCATAAAGCGAGGAAGAAGCCCTTCATCAATGAGAAACAGAGAAAAACCTCCCCGCAGTTTCCAAAAAACAAAAATTATTCACAGACACACACTCATAAATTGAAAAATGAGTGAAACAAAAATTTGTGCTGTGGCCTCTTAATTTATTCCATGGCTGTATATTTAACAGAAATTACCATGCATCCCTCTTGTATAGCACAGTTGCTTGTCCAGGGGAATGTTTTGCAAACAGATCATAGACAGACTTCCAGTGGAATAACGGCTGGTTTGTACAGTATTAGCAAATAGGTGATAGGTCCTGAGTCTCAGACAGCAAAATATAGAGTCAGTCCAACATGTAAAAATAAACATGCTTTTTACAGATAAAAGCAAGGCATCCCCTCATGGCATATATGCATGCGGGATACTGAGATGTGTAGACAGGGCAAACGCAAAAAGTACGAGAGCTATCCGGCACCCTGGGGGATTTCCATTACACGTGTTTCATTATGGACATATTAGCTCACATTGGCTGAGGGTGACTGAGGTGCCATCTTACATCAAGGAGCATCAGCTGTACCCCCCCGATCATTTAAAGCCAAAGTGCTATTTCGGGGTAGAAAGAAGAGGGTGCAGAGTGTGAGTGGGAGAGGAAGGCCAGTCAGCACAGCGTCCTGGGGATTGATGCTCCATGAGGAAGCCCCCAATTAACTCCCCCCGATGAAGACAAAGTCACTGTCAGGAGATCCTGTCTGGATAAACAGAAAATGTGAAGGAACACCGGGTTGTGGATAAGGGGGGATGATCGGCACAGCTCAGAGATAAAAGAATCATAGAACAATTACAAGAATCACACTACGGTTAAAGGGTTTCCACCACAATTAAAGGGATCACACCACAGTTAAAGGGATCACACCTCAGTTAAAGGGATCCCACCACAGTTAAAGGGATCACACCTCAGTTAAAGGGATCCCACGACAGTTAAAGGGATCACACCTCAGTTAAAGGGATCCCACCACAATTAAAGGGATCACACCACAGTTAAAGGGATCACACCTCAGTTAAAGGGATCCCACCACAATTAAAGGGATCACACCATATGGACCAGTTCCTCTTTAAAACTATCCAGATATTAGCTGGCTGTCTCAGAGGAAATAGGTAAATTTCTGCAGATACTGCTGGGCACGTGGAAATTTAGTCCCATGGCACAGGTGAGGAGGTGAATCATCACAGCATTGAAGCAGTTTGGGGTTGGTTTTTGCTTAAAACCGAGTGATGAGGTCAGGTGCAAGTGAGTCTACAATCAAATGAAAATAGCTAAATAAAACATCTCAGTGATGCATGAAACAGGGGATGGTCAGGGAGGTGTGAGGGGTTTGTTTTATGTTTTTTGGGTAGTAATGGAAGAGGTGAAACTGAATTTAAATCAACAACAATGTAATTTTAAAATGATAATATTTAGGATTAATCACGATGAAATCCAAAATGTCAGTTTTGATTGAGTAAATATCAAGAGTATAGCAACAGAAGAGGTTACAAAGTGCCAGTCACTGTAACACAGTACCACTGCAATGCATTTACATTACATTTAATTTACTTATCAGACATTTTATCGAAACTGACATGCATTTTTTGAGAGGCCAGGATCAATGGGGGTTAAGAGCCTTCCGCAAGGGCCCGACGGTCTACTCACTCTGCTGGCCCTGGGGCCCTCCGATCGCAGGCACGGCGTCCCAACCAGCTGAGTCACACACTGCCCCACACTGCAAGTTTGTTTCCAACTGCAGGCTGCAGGCTTCTGCTTTCTGAAGCTGCTGGTATAGTCAGGGTTGTGGTTCCCTGGGGTCATCTGCAGGTTTCTCAAGTACACGGTTTATTTGGAATGTGAGAGGAGACCAGTTCAGATCGAAGAAACATGAGGAGCACGTGCAGACTCCTAGCTTAGAGAGATCCCGGCTGGATTGGAACCCACAGCCCTGGAGTGGAGATGTCATCGCTATAGATACACACACTCATTCACAGGCAACCACGCATTCAGTGCTGAACTCATTTACCTGCACATGTAGTATATATTTATAGCACAAATGAACAATGAACAAATGAAACTGATGTTCAAAGTTCATGCATTTGTATAACAGGACTTTATTACCTTTGCGTTAGCTAAAAAAAAAAAAAAACTGCATGCGTTATGGCTATAAAAAGAGGAAATAATAGTTGTGAGTTACTTTTAAAATGTAGACCGATGGCAATGAATGGAGATGGGGGCGAAAGCGGCGTCCTGTTTTTCTTTCTCGGTGCTCTGCGTGTCGCCCCAACTCTTCAGGAGTCGGAGGGTTAATCAGGAAATTAATTTATCTTCTTAGTAGAAGAAGTAATTAAGTCTAGGGGACAACGGCATCATATAATTGAGAATGAGTAATGAAGAAGCAGCATGCGCAAGAAAAAAAAGTTTGGTAATTAAGACAGGATGTTGAGTGTAACAAGGAGGAATAATGTGTTTGTCACCCATGGCACTATTATTTCGCGGTGATGTAAAGCCAGGCCCGAAAGAACCGCAGGCAGGACTCTGGAGAAGGTGCAAACCGGAGTCACACCAGATTCTCTTATTAGGATCCGATTCATAATGTGGCTGCTCTGACTAATTCAGGCCACTCAAGATTAATTCCGCAGCACAAGCAGCATAATGTAGCAGAAACTTTCCTCTCCCAGAAAGGTTTTTCCTTTTTTTTCCCCTCTCTCTCTCCTCCAGGGAGATTCGTTAAAAAATGGTGTTAAGACATACATGGTTCTGACAATTTGGGACCCGGTAACCGGGTCAGGATGGTGGAGGGGGCTGAGGTTCAGCTCACCAAATGTAACGCCATCCACTCATCGCCTCGCTTACCCGCCGACGACGCTAGGCTCTCTTTGTTGAATATTGAAAATGCTCCTTTATAAAAAGGGGGGTCTATTCTGTACCCTGAAGTCGAAAAAGCGAAGCTTTCTTCTTCTCAGGGGGAGGACAAAGGACGTGTGAAAATCATTGATCTGACCTTGTACTTTTATAGTCTGAAAAACAGGAACGCCTCATTGCCCACGGCGGATGGCACGGGGACTCAGGGCCGCGGTATAAAAAAATAAAAAAAAGGACTCAAATCATGGGGAAGAATGAGCTGAGAACAATTAGGTCAAGTGTGTATGGAGAGCTGGCAGAAAAGTGAGCGTTACAAAGACGAGCGAGACGGCGGTAAAACCACATGTTCATATACACTGATACTCCAGTGGACCTGCATCGCTGCCTCCAAAATCAGGGGTCTACTCTCGCGAAACAGCAGATGCGACCAGGGGCAGCTACACACAATCAGATCCGAGAGACCCAAAGGAGAGAACCGGTGATGGACAGCTGGGACAGTGGACAAGGCTTGGGATGACTGATTGCTGATGTGTGACACTGAGACCTCACAGAAACAAGCCTGCCTCAAGCTGTCTGCTGCATGCAAGCTGTCAGTGACGAGAGTTTAAAAAACCTGTTTATAATCTACCTGAATCATCTTTCATGATGTTTCAACAGGGGCTATACAGGGGCACTGGCTCCAGCTGAAAGCTGACTGCCTCCTAGAGTGTCCCCTTCCCTGTCACTCACAGATGTACAAAATTGTACAAAATTGGCTAATGATAAGTTTGTCCCCTCTGTATGAACTATGACCCCACCACCTTGACTTAAAAAACCCCTAGAATCAGCCCCGTTGTGAACAAAGCTGACGGAAACCAGCAGAAGGAATGACAATATAGCTCATTACTATCAGAAGTATTAATGTGCATTTCTGGATACAGACACAGATACTGGTGCAACCCTCTCATCACCCAACTGCTGCTGCTCGCCCCCCTAATCCATATTGTACATCAAGCCCCCACGGGCTCCTGTCTGGGGGTGCTGGTTGGCACTGCACCCGCCTCACTGACTGGCATCATCAGTTTCCAGGGTGGCCCTGAGGATACTCCATGATGTGATACGCGTCCATGACAACAGAGCAACGGAGCATGCGGACTCCTAGAAGAAACTGTGCAGTTTTGGTCCCAGTCTGTAAGAAAAGGGGCCAGGGTGGTGTGGTATGACTAAAGGGGAGGGGTCACACATCTCAGAGCTTCCCCAGGGGGTTGGAACTTTCCTCAGAGACCAGGAAGCCTACTGGACACTAGCAAACAAATAAAATGAGTGTCAGATGAGATGTGTGACACAGCGGGTTCAGTTGCTGTCCCTGTAATCAGAAAGTCGCTGGCTCAATGCCCCTAGCTGGCACTCTCATTTCACTCTTGGGTCCCACCAAATTCTCCAGGTACTGTCTCAGCCCACCATCTCAAAAAAGCATCTGGTAAAGAAATGACCTGCACCGCATGAAGCAACATTCAGCATTTAGAGGCGTTAAAATACTTAAAGATGAACAAGGGAGGTTAAGAAAGACACACACAAAAAATGCGATGACCGCCATAATGCGGCATTCTCAGCCTGCGGCTGTTCGCCGTGGCGACGGCTCACCTCCCGAGTGAGAATGGGACCCTGTGACAGACGGGGGTGACCTGGAGGCCTGTGGGAAGACGCCCCAGTGCCGCCTCACTGCCTCACTATTTAATGGCATCTCCTACCAAGCTGTGGCCTTGTTGAATTTATCGACTGAGTAAAAGAATCTACAGCAGACCGGGTTCTGCATCCCCGCCGCCCACAGATAATGGGCCGCACTCTTTTATCCCATTCACAGCGGTGGGTGATAAATGGACTTAATACTGGGGCCGGCTACAAATTTTATTTTTTTCCCCTTCGATTTTGAATCTCATAAATGCAACCGATGCTTTGAAGTGTCCCCCCCCCCCCCACTGAAAGAAACACTCGAGATGCTGCCGACTGCGGGGGCCTCACAAATAGCCATGGATCCGTCAGTGAGGATCATCGTGGTCAGGAAATGGTGAGGAGCACAGTAGGGGAGTCTGGGTGATGGGGAGG
>JAABNX020000001.1:15509393-15532297 GCA_015163995.2 Mormyrus lacerda
CCCCCAAGCAGAGCCATATTGGCCCCTCTATCGAGCTCAGAGCCACAGCCAACGCGCCGGTTAATAACGATTCATGCAGCCGTCAGTCCCCCTGACCGATGTCATCAATATCGAGCTGTTCCAAATAACGGCAATTAACAGAGAGGTTCAAGGGAAGCAGCCAGCCACTTTTATTTTTTCAAAAAAAAAAGGGTCTCTAATGTCCTAATGCAGAATTGACATTTTGGTCCAGGGAAACTACAGCAAGTAATTCTCACATGTGAGGTGCAGTGAACAGTTAGTGGGGTGGGGGGGGGGTTGATTGCTTTATTTTTAAGGAGGAACACAACACATGCTGCACGACAGAGAACCGCTACAATTGCTACACAATTAAACACTGGGCATAAAAGCATGAAAATAAAAATAAGCCACTAAAACAAAATGGGTAACTTGAAAATAATTTTATAAGCTGTATTCTGGAAATCATTTAGTGCCATTTAATGACAACTAGAAGGCAGCATATTGGAGGATCACCGCTCTATGACGTGTCACAGTGTTTGAGTATTACTCTTATTAAATCACGTTAGGTCACTTCCTGTGTTGAGCTCACTGCTCTGTTCTTCCAGAGCCTGTTAGAGTACGACGAACACACAAAATGACCTTTAGGATGGGGTCACAACTCTTACCTTCGATGGAAGCACCCATCCAGCAAGCAATTTGTCACATCCGAGGCTCATATTCCACTCCGCCTCACACGAAACCATCAGTCGCTTCCAGAGAGCGCTCATCAAAACTAGCCAATATGCGTTTGTTTCTCTCTCAATTATTTGTTTATTACCTTAATAATTAAAATGATCATTACCCAGTATTATCACCACTGCACACAAATATTTATTTGCTACAGAGACAATGATATTGATATTGTTGGTTCCAAAACAGGCTATATAACTTATGAAGAAGATGGGGAAGATTCACATTGTACATCTGATAGTGAGAACAGGGAGGTGATCATTCAGGATTTAAAGATGCCATTTTTCACACCATCCTGAACCATCTGAACCATCATTCTACATCCAGCTGCGGCTTGAAATATTTGTGAAACTTCCAAAAGCAGTTTAAGTAACCAGGCGCCTGGCCCGCTCCATATTCTGCTCCATATTCCGACAGAGTGTTTTCCTAATTGCAGCTGCTCTACACGGCTTCCCCACATAATAAATGTGTTCACCATTGGTGGTGAAAAATTACACGCTATGTCAAAAACATCAGAGCTTTTGTTCTTTGCTGTTCCCCACATGACTATGACAGGTAGAACAGAAAAGCCTCCAAACACCATGCATTGTTTCTTCACAACTGTTATGGTTTTTTGTTGAGTGAAACTTTGGATTCCACCCCCACGTCAGTGTTCCAGCCAAAAGTAGCCATAGTGCACACAGCTCCTGGCGCAGTAGAAAAGGATGCTTGATTCTGCGTTCTTAAACTACATTAACCAACAATGTCCTGTCTATGGAACAGCATCCATTTGTATTAATGACTTATGTTCTAACACCTCAACCACAGTCTTAAACTCAACAGTGATCAGATGCGTTCCACAAACTCCACACTGGGACTCCTGCCCTACTTTACACATGAAAAAGTTATTACTCCAAGCATTATGCTGAGACTGAGATTTATTTATTCATACGGCAATGATATATCAGTGGCCTATTTTTACAAGTCTGCCTCCTGTGGATTCACAGCTGTGTACACAAGTATTAGTAGCAATATAAGCAGCAATACGATATTGGGACATTTTTAGTGCATAACCATGCTATGCCAAATATTATTCTTCTCTTTCTATACAGAGACATAGTTACCAGACATTAAGCATTATCAAATCCTCAATGCTAAATCCTGCTTCTTCATTCAGTTCTTTGACCCTCACTAAACAGCTTAAATTTCTCAGGTAAACAGCAATTGCAACACATCATTCTTTTTTTTTACCCTTTCACCTATCAGCTCAAAGGAAGTCTTTGTTTAAGAACATGTTGTCTCAAAACAAACCTGTTTATCTTCATTGCAGCAAAATTACCTGGTTATTGTGCTATTAATTTCAGACAGCCAGATGTTCATACTGACCCTTTTTTCTGCAAAATGCAAAGTGTTAGGTGCACATCTGGTATGATTACATTTTTGGTTTATGCAGCTTGAACCTGTGAATTAGTCTGTCAGAGAATATTTAATATGAAATTAATACAAATTGATACAAAAAGTTAGCAACCTGTTACACCCAGCTCTTTACAGAACATGATTAATCTCATTTGGCATCCCACTAACGATCTCTACTGTATCTACATTTAAGACTCTTTTAGCATTGTGTCAATATTTAAACAATGAAATGCTCCAGTTTGAAAGTTTTCAGCTTTAAACTTCCCACGCTACTCTATAGTGGTTTACCTTCTGGATAATATCCTAGGCTTTTATTTAAACAGCCTAGACTGAGCAACTTGAGAGACAGGCAGGAAGGCAGGCTTTCACAGTGGGATACAGACAGGGAATTATTAAGATTTTTTTTAATCAAGAGGAACAGTGGGGCACTCTTCAGGATGCTCCTAAAACAACGTGTCAGTTCGCCAAGAAATCAGAGGTGGGGGACAGGGGGGGGGCGCCCAGCTTGCAGCCATAAATATACATACAAGTAATTATCACCAATTACCCTGATTACAAAGGCCTTTTCTTAAATGATGGAGCTGAACATCTCATCAGTCTTGTCTACAGTCATATTTAAAAACCACTTTAAATGATCAGCATTTGCAAAAATAAATAATCACGAACTGCAAAGGCTGTGCCATCCTTGTTTCATGATAAAGGAGACTCTAGCATACCGTGTCTGGAGTACGGACGAAAACCAGAGGCGTCGTCATTTGCCAGAAAAAACCCCAGTGAACGTGACAGATGCCAGCAAGCACCATGTCTCTGAGCAGGATGATGCCAGGCCCTCCTAGGGGCTGTATAGATCGCTCCCCACCTCAGCTGGTCATTGCGCCCTGCTGGAGGAGATCAATGAGCAGTCATTAATAACTTCCAGGACGTCTTCTGCTTTGGATGGACATTAAGCAGCAAAGCTGTGTCAGTCTCCCTACTGGCGATAATTACATAACCATACAGCTTTTCCTATTACTTAAATACGTCTCGTATGTTGTCTTCATTTATGACTATAATGCCTGAAATTTCCTTCTGTTTGCCAGTCCGTCTGTATACCTTTGTGTCCGTCTTCCTGTTTGCGTCTGTCTATCTGCCTCTGTCTCTTTGTCTATCTGTCTCTCTTCCTACTTGTCTCTTTATCTGTCTGTCTGCCTCTTTGTCTGCCAATCTGTCTGTCTGTCTCTCTCCCTACCTGTCTCTATATCTGTCTTTCTGCATACCTGTCTCTTTGTCTGTCTGCCTGTCTCTCTGCCTGCCTGTCTGTCAGTCTGTCTGCATGCCTGTCTCTTTGTCTCTTTGCCTGTCTCTCTGCCTGCCTGCCTGTCTGTCTGTCAGTCTGTCTGCCTGTCTCTTTATCTATCTGCCTGCCTGTCTCTGTCTGCCTGCCCGTCTCTCTGCCTACCTGTCTCTTTATCTGTCTGTCTGCATGCCTGTCTCTTTGTCTCTTTGCCTGTCTCTCTGCCTGCCTGCCTGTCTGTCAGTCTGACTGCCTGTCTCTTTATCTATCTGCCTGCCTGTCTCTGTCTGCCTGCCAGTCTCTCTGTCTACCTGTCTCTTTATCTGTATGTCTGCCTACCTGTCTGTTTGTCTGTCTGCCTCTCTGTCTGCTGTCATTGCTGGCTTATGTGTCTGCTCCATGTGTTCCCATATGTTTCCTCCCCCAATCTAAGGGTGGGTATCTCCGAAACAGCCAAAAACCGAGGTGGTGGTGGTGGGTGGGAGGGCGTCTACATCCCGATCTTCTGGCCACTCGCCCAGGATTATCTAATATGATCCAAATTAGATATGGGTCAACTGGAAAGTGGATGAGGATTATATCGAAAGTGCGAGTCTGTAGAAATCAAATCACCTACAGTACTGCATCTTCAGTATATCCAGAGATCCAGTCAGTATAAATTAATAGGACATAGCTCTGACATTATAACAGTGCGATTATCCGTGAGCCTGGTACTTCAACAGAGAAGATGACCAAAACATTTTTAACTCTTGCTTGATATATTATAAAAGTTCACCTCTTAAATAAATCAGGGTGCCATTGTCCTACTAAACAGCCTCAGAGAAGGATCTCCAGTCTGGCAGGAAATGACAAACCTCGGCTGGAGTCCAGAGACAAATTCAGCTCACCACGAAGACACGTTTCTGTAAATCAATCATATCAACTCCACAAGCTTAGGCTGCCACTTACCAAGTGTTGAACAAATGCTCCAGACGGGGTAAAAACGGCTGTTTAGGAGGCCAGTGAACGCAAAGCTGTGCTAAATCAATAAAGCATCCGTTATTATACCTTCTGTTAACACAAGTTACCTGCAGGTCCTCAAATTATGTGCTAACGATGCTAATATACTGATATAATTATTTTCATTTTAAATCTTTTTTTTTTGATGCAGACCCCGCACTGTTGCAAATTTTAGCATAATCTCAACACAAGTATATGAACAGAGATACAGCCAGCAGCACATGGAAAATTAAACGGCTACTGAGTGTGTTATCTGTCCCTATGCATAACAACCTATGCAGAAATAGCCATTGCTGATTAATAATAATATTACTGTAGAGGGAACTGGGAGCCATCGCTAGTGGTGGAAAAGTATCCCAGGAACAAGTCGCGGTGCTGTTTACGACACGCCAGTCATTATGCCCATTTTATCCTGCTGAGTCATATGCTGGCAAGTGAACGGGATAAAGAAGGCATGCGGGGAGCCTCCCTTCTGACACAGGATTTACCGCAGTAACGGGGCAGAGCCTTTAGCTGGGGGTCCGTCTGCAGGTCAAACAGGACAAACGGCTAAGGTGTTACTCTCCATTTAGCGAGCAGAAGTGATGCCTTACGTGCCACTTGCACAAGTATAAGTACAGGTACATTGGAATGTGTCAGTTTTTGCATATCCTATCATGTTCTCCTTTAAGACATATATAAGTGAGAGTGAAATTTGTGTCTGAGTGCAGGGTCAGCCGTCCATCCAGCACCCCTGGTGTATGTGGGGGTTAAGGGTCATGCTCAAGGGCGCAATGGTGATGTCACTTTTCTGCCAAGCACAAAATTTTAACAGGAGACCTTCTGATCACAGGCACGGAGGCCTAACCCACTGAGTCACACACGGCCCCCAAGAGTAATGTTCTACATCCTTCTCAGCCAAACCACGCCAGGGCCGTGCCGAGCGCCTCTCCCAGGCAGTTTTTCCCACTCCAGTCCCTCTATGATACAGTTAAATTAAAGGAATTAAAAACAGCAGTGAACCAAAACATTCAGCTAGAACTTTGGATTTACATAAGCTGCTTTTGCACTAAACTCCAACAAAAAAACAGCGCTGCTATCAGAATAATTGCAAAAATCATTTTCTAGGAACCTAATCGAATTCGACTGTCATTTGAAAACAAAGAAAGGCGCCGTACGTTCGCATTCAGCGAGACAGGGCGATACTGCCAGTCTAAAAGGAAAAACTCATCAGCATTATTAAAAAAAAAGTTACGGAAGAAAATGGGAGCAAATAAAAGCTTAAGTCATTAATGTTGCTTCCAAACAGATGCAGTGAATCAGTCATGAACTTGCTCCTATCTCCGCAGAACAGGCGTCTCCAAAAGTAGCGAAGACTTCTGTTTGAAATCCTTCTCGAAGACGTCCTCCCTGTAATCTGGGAAAAGATTACGCTTCCTTCTCCGCTAATAAACTCCCCAAACCTCGCCTTTCATCCATCCACTTTAAATGCAGGACATGTGAGTTATTGATTACTTTTACACATATTGCCTTTGACCTAATGTCAGCTAAGCATAATGATACCATGCAATACAGAAGCAAACCCACTGCTCCTTTTAAGTAAAGATAACTGCATTCTGTATTTCACAGGTTAGGAATACCCGTGCCATGATTGGCAGGACGGCCCATTTGGTGGTTCGGGCTGTAAACGTGAGGAACTATCCTTTTAGCTAGCAAAATATTGCCACTCAACAACCACAAGCACGATTCCAGTTGAAAGAGGCAAACGTTAACTATAAGAAATGGCTCCGCCTGTGTGTGACACTCACCATTAGCTTCCAGCATAATCTGTCTCCCAGAAAAAGACTCCAGAGTTTGCCACTATCTATGCTAGGCAGCCTCATGACATCAGCTTTAAGTTACGAGGTCTTCCGAAGACTTGCTAAAAAAAAAAAAAATTTAAGAAGAAAGATTATGCAAAAAAATGTGCTGACCTGCTCTGAATCCTCACTCACCTTGGGAAGGATGGACATCAGGAGATAACAAGATTTCCCCTCGATAGCTGGAACCGAGATAAGAAATCCACAATTTATAATCAAATATTGATTTGTGTTATCCTGAGTTTGAGTGTGTGGTTTGAAAATGTCATTGAAAAGCTGTCAGGACAAAATATATTTAGATCATGGTTTAGCTAGACCTGTGTAATAAAACTCACATTAAGTCCTATGCTGACGTTTTAAGGAGAACGTAGTAGGAATGCTTTCTAAAGGACTTTTCATTAAACAATCATGGTTTTTGTTTCCAGTTATGATCATTGGTAACTGGTGCCTCTACATTAAGCTACGCGCTGCCTGCTAAGAGAAAAAGCGGATCAGTAGCAGTAGCATGCTAACTGGTGATTAAGCTCTCACACTGCTTGCTAATGGGAGGAGCAAATTAGTACTATTAGCATGCTAACTGCTGAATAAGCTACACACTGTTTACTAAAGGGAGAAGCGAATCAGTAGCATTAGCATGCTAACTGCTGATTAAGATACACAATGCTTTCTACGGGAGGAAGCAAGTCAGTAGCATTAGCATACTAACTGCTGATTAATGCTACACACTGCTTGCTAAAAAGAGAAGCAAATCAGTAGCATTAGTATGCTATCTGCTGATTAAGCTACACGTTGCTTTCTAAAGGGAGAAACAAATCAGTAGCATTAGCAAGGTAACTGCTGATTAAGCAGGAAATAAATGCAGCCATCGAACAGGTCAGGAGAGCAAAGCTGATCGAGGAGATGGAAGAGTTAGAGGGGCTTGTTCTGAGGGGCTAAAGTCATGCCCTAGCCTCTACCCAACACCTTGGCAGACTCTGCCTACATGGATCCTCTTATAAAGAGCACAGCTAGCTGAATGTTTCCTTGTTGACGTTCTCAGCCGACCACAAGTTTTCAAGGTCTGCAAACCGCCATGAGAATTCAGCTGCTCCAACACCCAGCTGTTGAAATTTCACAGGGCCTGAAATCACATTTTTAATATAAGAGAAGATTAACTGTTGTGGCAGATCAATAATTGCAGCGTAAACCATGAAATACCCATCGATTTCTGTGGCATTATCTTAATGTCAAAGTACATTTGATTATGGTCTTCGTGGGAGTATTTCAATCGTTCTCAAATCCTTTATTGTTTAAGTTCCTCTTAAAAATGTTTAATTTTTATACATCAAATTAGTTTTTCCAATACTGTGCCAATATAACCATACCTCTTTTTTACATTTAGATACCTCTGTTTTACATGCTATGCGATATGATGTTTGCTGTATGTAATCCTCTTTAATCCAAACAGGCACATGGCATTTCTAAACTGCTCCATTCGGAATTATATCTGTTATTTACGTGCATTTGTGCAGTGCGGGAAAAAATGAATTTACTTAAAATGCCAGGGATATTAATGTCAGTGTCAAAGGATGGTGTGTGATAATCAGTGATAAAAGGACATGTTTGTCTTCATCTTAACTTCAGAAATAAAAAGCAATTAAATGCAAAAGATACAGAGAGATGGAAATGTGTAAAAGGACTGTAACACAAAGGTATTTATGTTTACCTTTCCCTAGTTGAGAAAATAATTATTCCTCTTAATCTTCTGCGATTTGCATTCAAGTTTAAACTTTCCAGAAACGTTCAGACCCTCTTGGTTCTCAAAAGACAAGGCTTTCTGAAAGGCATAAACAGCATAATGGCTGGTACATTGTGCTACGTTTGTAAGCCATCAATTACTCGCATTAGAAAGGAATGTAAATACACACAGTATCATTTCTGGGTGGAAAATTATTAGGACATTCCATATGCATTATTCATGGTTACATCCCACACAAAGTTTAACCCAAATGAAAAATTACAGCAACTCTTCAACTGACACTTTTGGTTTAACATGATTTGCATTGTGCGATTAATTCAAACAACAGTTTAATTGAGGGAAATCAATTAAAACTTGGCTGGAATGAAACCCACTGGGTTCCTTGGTTCCCCACGCCAGGAATGGCTGGCTTTAAAGTCTGCTTCATGGTCGAATTACCAACCATAAAAGATTTAAGGGCACTACTCGAAATATCTTTCAGATTGTTTAAATGATGCTGCTTTTCGAAAGTGCCTATTTGCAGTATAATACTACGGTTTACTAGGACTGTTATAAATCTGCATTACCTAAATAGGTTTATTGGACAGGTATTTACAAATTAGAGACCGTATGATTACACAGATCTCTGTAAAATCACATCCCTGGTAATATTCGATCTTGATCAATTCCCTGCCATGTGAATTCTCTGCAATCTATTTCTCATTCATACTTGTGCATATTTTATGTGAAAGTCAGAGGTGCATTCGTCTTTTAACAAAATACAAAATACTGGGCTGCTTTCTTTTAAACATACTTACAGTAGCTGTTCTCTTGTCTTTACTCCGGGGGCATTTCATATTTTAATATAACTTACCACAGTATCACAAGGCTTTTCATGGCATTCATAGGGTTATTTCATAATTAAACCCAATAATAAATCACATGAGAGTGCCCCTATAATCAATTAAATGATTGGGAATTGGAAGTACACCGTAGCTTTCTTGTGCAGCTTATCGGCTGAACGATGTCTGAGCTACAACATAACGGTTCAGATGGCTTTGTGGTCGCCTTGTAAACAGCACTTACTGACAGGAACACTCCTTCTGAGATTATAGTGTTAAATCACCGGGAGATTTCTGACAGTCATTACTGTGGACAAGGCTGTAATCAACCACTGAGACAGGCTCTAATTATTCACCCTCCTGCTCACGCCGATCGGGCACCCCGCCACGAACAGTGACACAGAGATGCTCTCCTCCGATACCGAGGGGTTACGGGCCTGGAGCCCCCACCCCTGCTTATTCTATATGCCAGATCCAGCCTGCTTCCCTGGGGTTAAGAAAGGAAGTGTTGTGCAGTAAGTGAAATATTCCTCAGCTGAAGTGGTTTTCTCTGCCGTTCTGTATTTATTAAGAGACAGCAGACATTACTGACTTCATGTTCATTTTAAGCACTGAGAGGACACAAATCACTACTGGTGTACGATGGGGGAGCTTACGTGCATCTAAGAGGGGAAATTTAATGTACACACTCCTCTGCTGTGATCGAGTAGTATACTTAGGAACTGTATGCCAAACTTTTCAGCATTATGTAGTAAAAATGAGCCATAAATTATCTGTCAAGTCTTGTTGCATCATCTCGCTGCCTTCACAGAACAAGGCAATAAAAAATTAATAGTATATTACAGTTCGCTGATAGGCTGTGAGATCCTCTATCATGATGTAGCAGCATTTTGCATTTTTCTTGATAATTCCCATTGGGCACAGAATTAAGCAGAGTGCAAATCAGCTGGCGAGCTTTTATATTTCTGTCTGATCTTCACTATGAACGTCCCCTTTCAGAAATCGGCAAAACGGATAAAAGGATCGAAAGCTGGGAAGATTAACAAAGGTAGAAACTGGTTTAAAAAATAAATAAATAAATAAATGTCACCTAAAAATAGCAGGAGGGTGCGGTGGATTAGGGAGATACATCAAGTGATAAGAGTGAAGATTCGGCCGTGGTCGGCGGGGCTGTTATCTTCAGGAAAAACCCGCACGGCAATTTCACCTCTGTCGCCGGCACACGCCCATCCCCCCACCGAAGGTCACCGTCACCACCCAAGCACAGGATGAACGAGGACACCCGCCACCGGCCATGCTGGGGCGGGGGGGTTCTGCTCCCACCTTATCGGCCACCTCAGTCCGTTCAAACGGCATTCGACTTCACCGCAGCCTCATTAGACCCTTCCATGGTACAAAGAGCAGAGTGGGCAGGGCGACTGGGCAGCCCCGAAGCACGGCCAGATTCATTTATCGTTAGCCACGGCGAGGCTAACCACTTAACATCAGCACTCTTATGCTGCAATGCGATATCAGGGGTCTTGTCTTATATGGCAAAGAGTATAATTCTTATTCTATGAATAAAACACTTTACAAGACAGGCATCGGGCGGAATCATTACTACAGTGTGTGTTTGCTTAGTTTTTATTTATTTATATTGTCAGCAGTGAGCAAATATATACTTTCCATCCATATGTCATTCCCAGGATTTCTGTAAATATCTTTCAAGCAGCAAAACTGAGCATTATTTTCATATCTTCGGTCAAGAATTGCTTTTTTTCAGCGATTCTTTCATTTCATGTCAAAGATTCTGAATTTTAAAAAATCATAAGTAATGAGGACTTCTTAGTGAGACACCATAAATGATACCTTAGTTATCCCAACAGCAGGCCCAAAGAACAAGATGTTAATGATATTACAGAAAATTGATCAACTCCCTTCTGACCAATCAGATTCGATTTTACTGGACAGTCCCGTCTTGTCCCGTCATTAACATCGGTGTAATATGAGATATGCGGCTTCATGTTTTTCACACTGAATCAGATTCCACGCAAGCCTTCAAAGAGATCTTTTCATTACGGAGTTGGATGGGAAAATCTGATGTACCACCATGTGGAATTTAATTAAGCCATTATAATTTCCTGTTAAACACAAGGCGTATCACCGATATCTCTGAAAAGGAGTTAAATAATGTGATTGTCACAAAAGCAGAGGTGGAAGATCCAATCTCCCGGTGTTCACAGTGTGCGCAGTCAATTTCCAAGTGCTATATGTTTCTTTAAAAAAAAAAGGAAAAAATTGAAAAAAGAAAAAAAGAAAATAACATCCTGGATGACTGACACCCAGAGCCCCAGAAATCAAGGGAAGTGTAATGGAGCCTACCGGCTTATAATGAGAGTGCTGCAATGACGCCTCGTCCCTGCAGAGCTCTGCGGCCCCATGCTGGCGTCCGGGGCCAAAAAACAGCGGCGGCCTGATAAGGGTCTATTTGGGACAGGCACTCTGCAGGAACACTGCAAAAATAAGTGACTTAAATACGGACGTGGAGAAGGTTCCATCTACGTCACATGCACCTCTTCCTCATCTCAGTCACCTTCCAAACGAAACGTGGCTGTTTAGCTGTGACACATTAACAGACGGGAATCAGATCGACGCTGTGTTACGTTATATTATTTATTAAATATCCTGCGGCTCAACGCATTACAGAGTGTCCCGTTTTCATCGCGTCACAGTGCATGATGGGAAACACAAAGTGCAAAACAAAACAGGGCACAGTTTGCGGTGAAGAGTTTGCAAAATTAGTCTGTTGTCTGGCGTCCTAATTATCACAGCAGCTGTATATATTCTCAGAATTTATAAATAAAAAATCTATGTCAGTTTTTAGAGTGCCTGTTTAATCAGGCCATGCAGTATATTCTGCATGATACCATGTGTTACATATACAACACACATGAACAAAAGTATTTTGGATAATTATATTCAAGCCTCACCTTTCGACACATAAATTATTGAGTGTATATGACGCTCAGAGCAGGCTGAATGGTGATACCTGGTGTGGAAAAAGCTACGAAACAGGTGAACTCGAGTTTTTTTAGATCAATTGACAGCAGTGCCAACACACTCCTGCACAAAGACCTCACCGGCTCTCATCTCTACTCTGTAAACAGCCAGTGTGTCATACAAAGAGCGTTTTCACATGACATCCCCCCAGTTCAATCAACACCATTTATTACCCACCACCAAGTAAGGATACTTTACAGTGATTTACCACAAACTCAATGTCGCTCAACAGGAAATGCTGCACCAGCAGTAACTCCCATCCAGCTCACCTCCCACCAGTGCTCAAAGATGACGCATATTATTAATTTTCATGTCAAAAAACATATCGATGCAAGTACCCACCAGTTCCACAAAACAATATATCACCAACCAGGCAGCAAATAATAGATTAAATATGCAAATAAGATAATTGAATATAAAACATTTCTTGCTCTATATTTTACACACTGTACAATGTGTTCGTTTGTCAATAGTTTTTTAAAAACCAAAAAAATGTGTTTCGGATTTTAATGGACTGAAAATAAAATTTAAGAAAAGCCTGGAACAGATTTGTTTATGGGTAAGAAGCAGAGTGGGAAGGAGAGTGGGGAACTGGTTCTGGTCTTTCAGCATTTAATTAATCTATATCTACTTGCTTAAATGACAGGGCTGAGTTTGCCGTGCATCAAAATTTCAGCGTATGAAGGTATTATAAACTAATACAGTTTGTAAATGGTGATTCACTGAAGGCTGCGTGCGATCGCACTGCATGTGGCAAAACAAGAGCCTTGTTCAAAACATATAAAAATCAGTAGAGGCACTGGGATATTGTATGACAGATCAACAGCCTGAACTGAAACATACTTGTTTGGAAGTAATTATCCAGCAGATGGATACATGATCTTTGAAAGATGCCTCATCTGGAGAAGGTCGCCGTTCTTAATTAAATTACAGAAGACGACCTTCTCGGAATCAATAGTGACAGCCAAGCCTCTTTGGTTCATATTAACCAACCCAGTGTAATTACATCCCAGCTTTCACATACTTAATAATTGTATCTGTCCCTGTAACATTGTGCTTATGAAACACAAAATGCATTTTATTTTGCTTGTTACTCAAATGCCGCTGGACGTTTGTTAGTGTGTTTAGCTTTTAGGCATTAAACACAGCACAATACCTGCGCTCTTTATCTGCTAATTACTTTGGCAACTGCAGAAAAATTTTTGTGATGTGTTACTGATGTAAAGCGTGTCTTGTGAAAGGTTGAATTCCACAGTGGTCAAATTGGGCTGCCATGTTAGCTATTTCTGGAGCCTTTTAAAAATACTTTGAGGGAGAGAGGTAATTTAAAACTTTCAGAGCTTAGCAAGACAGCGCTAACTGCAGCTTTATGATAAAAAATATGGTCCAGGGTTGTGTTAAATTCTCATCAGCTTCTCCACTCACATGCCTGAGTGAATCTTGAGGCTTCTGAGGCAGGGATGCTGGCTGGCGCCAAAGAGCAAACAGCCACACAATGCTGCTCTCTGCGGCCTTTGGTGATGCCTCACCTACTTAAGTGAATCACTGATCCCCTTTCCATTTACTGCTTCACAAAATATTTGTAAAACAAAAGTTGTAATTTAGGGCCATTGTACAGGCAATCAAAGGGGACATCAGCTTTTTAGGAGGAAGGCATAGTCCACATGGGTCTTCATATTGGAAAGACATCCAGATCATCAATGGGGCCACAGCTTGCTGCATCTATGACCCCTCCCCCACTCTCCCAATCAGTATTTGATGTATAGAAATAAAATATAGAAAAAGTAATTATAAAGTTGCGTCAATGGTAATTTGCATTCATGTTACATTTTGTCATGCCCAGCTCCGTCCGATCCTCCTGTGTGCCACGCCCACCTCGTTACCTGATGTTAATTCCCAATTGTGATCACCTGTTGCTTGTCCTGTTCTGCTTGTCTTGGGTATTTAGCCCGTGTCTCAGTCTGTATTCCCCAGATCAGTCATTGTAATGTTATGTTATGTTCGTTGCCGTGCCCCGATTAAACCCTCCTTGCCTGTCATCCTGCCTGCCTGCCTGCCTGCTTTTAGGGTTGCCGCTCGCCTGCTCGTCCCGCACAACGTTACACATTTTATTTAAAGGAATAAGAAGATATATATATATATATATATATATATATATATATATCTTTGTGTGTATGTATATGTGTGTGTGTATTATGTGTAAATATATGTATCCATGTGAGCTAATATATTTCTAGGGTGGGGTCAATCCACATTTTTTCCATTCTGATCCAATTCCGATACACAATTGCCCATGCACATTCAGATTATGATACACATTTTTACTTTGATATTGTAATATAATTAATATATATGAATATTTATACTGTATAAATACTGTATATATTTATACTGAACTAAATGTATATATAGACACACCCACACAGCCGTGGAAAAAATGAAGCGACCCCTCTATATTTTTAAACAAATCTGTATTTTTAGAAGGCTACACTGAGCAGCAGGTTGCTTCCAGGTTCAAAATTTCTAAGACAGCAGTACACAAGAATAAGGTGAAGCAGGAGACACTGGGAATGACCAGAAACCAGCCAGGTAAAGAATGGAAGCAACATTCTAATACCAGAGAAGACCGTTAACTTATTTGACAGTTTCTCATGAAGCGTAGGATGACATGAAGTGGCCTTCAAAAGGAATGGGACACATTAAGTGCAGCTGTGAAGTGCACTGCTAGGACAGTTTGTATCAGGCTCCTAAAAGCAGGACTGAAGTCCCATAAAGCAAGAAAGAAGCCCTTCATTAATGTGAAGCAGGGAAGAGCCAGACTGCAGTTTGCAGTAAAATATACATTATTCACAGATGACACTCATAGATTGAAATGAGTGACGCAAAAATTGTCAACTCTGTTCTAAATTTTTCCCACAGGGGGTCTAGTGGTTACATCACCAACTATGGTGTTTAGATTTTTTTTTGATTGCTTTGAAATGGGCAGTAATAATTGACTCATATAGCACATGTACACAAGTTTAAGCATGTAGTTGAGGGGCAGCCAATCTTATCCGCAAAAGGCTGGTGTGTATGCAGGCTTTTGGGATAACCTTTAGGTCAGCTGTTCAAACCCAGTGTGAGGACTCTTCAGCCAATCAGTCCTCTAATTAGTGACCTAATTAGCAAAAACCTGCATACACAGAGGCCCTTTGCGGATAAGACTGGCCACCCCTATTAGGTGACGGGTGTTTTTAAAAGCCTCCTGTAGCCTTTAACGGGATCAGAACTGAACAGCTACATGCACAGTCGCCTGCGAATGACGCCACTGCCGCTCTCTGTTACTTTATGTAGCTGAAAATTCATTAAGGGCCGGCCTGTAAGTCCACTTTTCCACACAGCAGGGCCTCCCTGGTAAGCAGACAAAAAACATTCTGAATCTGTCTGGTGAGAAACAACCAGAAGATTAATGAAGGAGCAGAGATGTGCAGCGGGTTTGTTGGCGGCTCCAGGCTCCAGGAGTCAGTGTCTTTGGGGTTACGAGGTATAAACTCCAGCCGGAGATTCAGCTCACCTTCTCACACTGATCCTCACTAAGCTCTGAGCTGAGGAACCGGGCCGAGGTCCACCACAGTCCACAGACGGGTCTGAGCAAGACAGCTGGACAGGACAAATGTAAAATGTCAGGCTGCACCTGAAAATAAAGAAAAAGATCTCACTTATGCTCAATGAAACGGGCACCTTTTCTTCAGCTATGCCTTTATACGTAATAATAATCATATATAATTTAAATACTGAATTATATTTTTGCAGGAATTCACATTAAAAGAGAGAAAATGTTGCCATTTAAAATGATTATGTATTGTGTGTATAATTTGACTTTTACTTATGTCACAGCCCCGAACTCTCCCATCATATTTGCAGTCACACGTTGTAATGTATTTTGACAAGTAAATTGCCTGCCTTTCTCCCTGATAGCTGCCCACATAAATAATAAATGCTTACTAATAGCTTCCAAAATAATTCAAAGCAAAGGTAGAAAAATTTGACATACCGGTACTTATTACCGGCTGGGACTATGTGCTCTAAATTCAACATTATGCAAGGATTTTATTTATTTATTAAACTGTCTTTTCTTTTGATTGTGAGAGATTAGTATACTGGCTGACATGGTAATTAATTGCCTGGACACTCTTAAAATGCTGATGCAACTTGCCATTGTAATTACCATGTATTAATTTGGTAGATATTTTGTTGTCCGTGTGACTCCATGCAGCAGCAAAGTGATTTAAGAGAGTGATGCAAAGATAAATAAACTGTCTGGGGAAAAAAGCAAGACTGACATTTTTATTCTGACGTCTTGTATAGACTCTGAGAACGAGTTCTTCAGCAGGAGGTCAGTCGAATATCATTCTCTTGGATGCCTACAGTCTGTGAATATGTACCCACAATGCACTAGGCCAGCGCAACCCTTCAGACCAACTGACACGCTCCACTTCCTTGTTTTTGTTAGGGAAATTGTTACTTTACCCTATAACTCAGAGTAAATCAGAATCAGAATATTCATTTTCAGATTTATTCCAGATCAAACTGTATTTTTTCATGCAGTACATTTAAGGCCCAGGGCGGCATGGCGGCACAGCGCTTAGTATCATGGCCTCATACCTCTGGGGCCGGCAATCGACTCCACTATGGCTCCTTGTGTGGCGTTTGCTAGTTTCACCCCCGTGTCCACAGCTTCCGGGATGGACTCCAGACCCCCACAACCCTGCATAGGACAATGGGAATAGAAAATGTATGGACATAGAAGCTTAGGTTATAGGCAGAGTTTTATGTTTGAACTTGATGGGACAAAAAAAAAAACATAAAATCTGGCTCACCCTGTATGTTAATGCATGTATTTGATGCCCCGTGACCTATTTTGTCTACAGCGAACCAACAAACCGCACAAGCATGTGTCCCCTCCCCCCCGCCAAACTTCACCCGTGGTTTAGATCTACACAACTCTGCTCAGAAGTACAGTAAAGGACCGAATAGGGGCTTGTAACAGGGAGAGATAGTAATTTTAGCACTTTATAGTAACGGCAGGTAAGCAGCCATGGTGCAGGAAATGCTCAGGTATTAAAGTGATCAGCTGTCTGTGGAGCTGGTCTGCAGCACCGGACAGCTTCACCTTGGCACACAAAATAAACCATTTCCTTTCAGCCGTCGGGCATGTTACTCTCAGTTTTTTTGCATATGGTACAGATTTATTACTTGGGCTCAGAAAAATTATTAAATAATCAGCGATTTAAAAGGTTTAAGGAAACGTTAGCGGCCGGGAGACTGAATCTATGGCTGTAAAAATGCAGCCGGTTCACGGAGCCGCCATGGTCTGTGTTAATTGATTTTCCCCTGTCGGCCGGAGGCCCTGATTGGAATGAGAATGTGCTTCCCGAGAGCGATCTGCCTGTGTCACCCACCGTCCCCGGACACACCTGTGCGGCACTGATAAAGGCGACGGCCGGACAGGGCATGCTCCAAAACGGGGCCCCCGGGGGCCTCCCCGTTTTAACATCACCATCCCCCCGGGGTGGGTGGGGGGGGTTTCTCAGCTACGCTGCTTGTCCTTCAGGTTTCACCTTCAGAGGAAGTGGGGGCCACATTTCCTGAGCGAGGCAGAAATGTAGAAGGTGCTAAATGGATGAGGAAAAGACGGGCGAGCACCTAGAGGCCAAAGGAGATTCTATTATAGTCTCGTAATGATTCTTATGTAGTCTGAACAGCATTAAATAATTTTCTATGTACGTTGACAGAAACAGAATATATGGATGGATGGAAGCATACGTCAGTTTTCCATTTTCTTTATCCCGTGCATGGTTATCATTATTATTATTATTATTATTATTAGTAGTAGTAGTAGTAGTAGTAGTAGTAGTATGTTTTAATTACATAAAATGCCTATAATCCTATATTAGATGACAGAAGCATATACACTGTTGTTTTTGTTGTGTGATTTAATAAAATAATTATGTTGACATGCTAGTTGATAAGAACTGAATAAGATTATTATGCAATGCATTTGCAATCAAATAAAATATGCTATATTTCTTAGGTAGATGTTATATCAGTACTGAAAGTTAGGGAACCTTTTAATTGTCTCATTAGCTCGTTAAAAGATGACAGTAATTTCACTTGTTACAGAGGGGGCGTATTTTAAGCCATAATATCAGCACATAACCCTTGAACAATGTGGCTAATTGTGCACTTGGATGGTTTATTTTTCTCATATGACGTCCATATGTTGTATGGTTTGATGTGCTCCATGACAGGAGCCTGAAGATGAATTTAAGGGGTATCTGAACAAGCGAAGCACCGATTTGTACCCCCTGATTGAATGCATGCAGAATAAATTTGGAGGGAAACTGGTGGAGGTTGTAATGAAGCATTTCCCTAATGCGGACTGACGCCCCGGCTGAGGTGCCAGGCGGCGCTTCGCCACCAAAACACAACATGCCTCACTTTAAATCTGTAGCGGTACCAGGTTCAAGGGCTCATGTTTATCAACCCATCGGCCCGTATGAGGTTTGTAAGAATGTGCAAGGGCCGCATACATTACAATCCATCAAACATGTGGGCCCGCCAGTTTGGAAACTTTAGAAAGTTCTGGAACATGCACATGCAATAAGCAGGTACCAAAGTACCGACAAGCGAACTGAGACTTCGGTGCCGTTACAAAATGTCTTTTCAGCAAAGAGCGAAATTCATGTGACACACATGAAAGGCAGGCAGGCTGGGGAAGGTCGTGAGGTGGGACAGCACCGGGCGACATGAAACGGCTAACGGGCGCTTCTGCATGGGGCTGGCCGGCCGGCACAGAGCGGAGATGTCAGGGGTCACCCGCCAGCCATTATCAGCTTCGTAATCTGCTGCTTTGGAGGCGTCTCACAACAAGTTTAAAGGAAACATATAAATGACAGTTTCCCCTTGAACGACTGCACCTACGTCACGTCTGGAGCCCGCCTGCGCCCTTCAAAGGAACCCTTTCAAGTGCGTGCTAACATCCGTCTCCCGCTTTCAAACGGGGTCCTAATCTCGCATATTTTATGCAAAATTAACCTTTTAAGTTAATCTGCAAGCCACGTGAATTTGAGTTCCTTTGAATTAGACTGTTTGCGAGCTTGATTTCCTTTGTCTCTGTCTTGTCCCCCCCCCACCCCCCCACGCTCCATGTTGAGTTTCCCGCCAAGCTGACACTGTACTCAGATAAGCTAAGACTGAATGAGCTGAAAAAAATTATAAGACCCCCCCAACTCCCCTTCCAATATTACAGTCTCATGGTACATTTAATTCTCTGGGACGGATCCAAGGTAAAATAATTAGACCGATGCTTTCAAGCCCCTTGTGATTGGTTCATTATTCCTCCAATAGCAGACATACGTGTCACCTGCAAAATAGCCAAGGACAAGAATAAGTTCTGCTGTTCAAAAGGAGAAAAACCAATATGGAAATGATGTTGAAGCAATATTATTAATAATTTATTTTATATTAGTACGGAGAAGCCCTTATAGAAAAGAGATGGAGATTAACCCATTTTTAGTTTTAAGGTACTCTGTCTCTATTAACGATCTATTAATTAGTATATTTAATTCATCACAGAAATGATAAGTCGATATAAAGGTTTGCCTTATGTGTGATACTGGATGTGTCCGTTTGTGCCCTTATCTGAGCTCCAGCTGTAAACGGCATGTATTCATTTTAAAAAGAGAGATGCAGCCATACATGCAAACTGTAAACATGCTGAAATGGTGATTAGTCATGAAGGCAAAGGGCCACTGACCTTGTACATGTTGCCCAGCAGACATTTGCTGTATCGCGGCATAATTTAAGGCCCCTAAGATGCACTGTTTCACAAATACCACCGCTTAGCACCACTAACTAACACGCCAGGATTAGCTGTACAAGGGGAAGCTCCAGCCTTCTGGCACTTTCCTTTAGGCTGAAGTCAAATCCTGATTATTATGCATTACCCAGATTTGATCCGGTCTCCGGCATTCTGGTTGTTTAGTGCATAAGAATGAAGTCATAATACACTGCAAAGACAACAAAGGTGAGAGTATGCAATGAGAGGGTTATGTATTGTTACCCTTTTTGGTTGTGGATCCCGTTGGTTGAGTGGACAGTAATACTGTCCCCCCATCTCGTGGTTGGCCAACTAAGTGGTTGTAGGAATTGATGTTACTGACTTTTCGACATGCCAGCTCCACTGGTCTGAAAGGAGCCACACCAACAATTTATGAATTAATTATCATGATGCATCAATTTCCTGCTTTGTCTTACAGTAGGGTGCCGAACATGCACTAACTCAAAGAAGAAACTGGTTTTTAAATATATGCACAAGAATTATTTAAAAAGAAATAATAAAATCGTGCATATAAAATGCTAAATTCCCAGCTGTTTTCCTCTGTTGTTCCCCAAACCTGATTAGGAGGTTCACAGATAGCGGGGCTCTTCAGAAGCTCCAATACAGGTGGCTGACAGTCTGTAGATTCCTAATCAATCCTTAGGGGGCGCCAATACACCCCTAAAATTTACCAAATATTCAGTGATTGGTAAAACAGCCGGGTGTGATGGGGGGGGGGGTGGTTCATAGTTAAAAAAAATTCAGATGCAAACAGAATTCTAATATATTTGGGTTCAGATAAAATTTTAAATATTAGACAAACTGGAAATGAACCAACCCCTCCATAAAACCCCCAGCACTCTGTAGCCCGGTGGAATACTGGCCAGGAATCGGTACCGGTCTGCAAGCCAGGAGTTGGGTACCCCTACTTTCAAGGTACTCGTCTTCCTAACCATTGAGAATATATGATCAAGTGCCCAAATAGATGCCCCCCCAGTGGATAAAATCTGTCGCAGTGCTGTATAGGGTGTGTGTACAAATGCACAGGGGGAGCATAAGTTAGAATCCATCAAATTACCACCATTCTGCAGGCTGCATGCAATAGGTGCCATTTTTATTTTTTCCCCCTGCCCTTCAAGCGGGGCTTGCCGCTGCCTGACGGATCCAGCTGCATCACACCTCTGCAGAATTCCCAGGGGCACCAGAAGGGCATGTGTTCAAACCAACGGCGTCTGCTCTGAAAGACTCAGTCCACATCTGTGCTTTCACCGTCTAAGCACTTCGAAATTTAATTTCTTTGCTGCAAAATATTAATATTTTAAGGCAGCTGCACATTCCCCCCACGTAAGCAGCATATTGCAGCTAAAAAGAGTTTAAAAAAGCAGAGTGCAAGTTTAAAGAAAGAGAAAATAAGATGCTGGCCAAAGACAGACAGCAAAATGTGCTGTCTGTAGGAATCTGAGTATGGCCAATTAAGTGGAGATCAATCAACCTTTATCTCAGACGCGATTCTGCCAAGCTTTGTGCTTGAGTGTTGTGGTTGTGTGTGTGTGTGTGTGCGTGTGTGTGTGTGTGTGTGCGTGTGTGTGTGTGTGTGTGCGTGTGCGTGTGTGTGTGTGTGTGCGTGTGCGTGTGTGTGTGTGTGTGTGCGTGTGTGTGTGGATTATGGTTATCCAAATGTTCTCCACAATGTAGTAAAAACTTGTTATTTTGACATTGTAGGGACCTGGAAAATGGTCCCCACAAAGATCTAGGAATGCAGTACCAATACTCTCGTATTTTCTTTGGTGTGAGGGAGACAGATAGGCATGGAGAATTTGTAAATGTTGTCACCATTGATTAAAGTGACACTAGTGTTCCTTTCAAAATTAAAAGCTGATTACAAAAAGTGCATCCAATCAGAAAGCGAGTGAGATGTCACTCAGCGCCCTGAGCAATTCCAGGATGGAAAAAAGACATTTCCAGAAACACAGTGCGCCTGGTTACCATCAGGCTACAAGCAGCAGCGCTGCTCTCCTTATTATCCAGCCGGCCGGGAACCCACCATGCAGGGTCCCCCATTCTGTGTTTAAACTGCACTTTCAGGAAACTTCAACCAGTGGGAAATGTACTGCTAGTAAGGAGCCAATGACAGCATTAAACACCATTTGAAGGTGCTACAAATGCATGTGTGATTCTGAATTGTCACTGAGATCTGTCAATGTCACTGCAGAGAAACATTCATTATCTGCACAATGTTGCATAGTCCAGGTACGAAGCCACCTAGAGGGAATTCATTGTATTGCAAGTGATGTGCTCTGCTCTACAAAATGTAACACATCTCAGGAATTTTGCAAATAATTCTCCTTGATGAGTAAGTTGTTCAATTTGTCAAAGAGTGCTGACTGATAAGAACAATGTGCATAAAAGCTCAATCTCACTACGTTTAGCAACAAAACTCAGGGCTCCTACAACACAAACAAAAAAACACACTGCCTAACATACGAACATACATGACAGAAATGAGTCTCTGGGATTCATTTGAAGCCAAATGCTGTGTTCAGGCCAGCCCATAACCCAGGATAGGGTGCAGTCAATAACCAACCCATAACGCAGGATGGGGTGCAGTCAATAACCAACCCATAACGCAGGATGGGGTGCCCGCCCATAACCAACCCATAACGCAGGATGGGGTGCCCGCCCATAACCAACCCATAACGCAGGATGGGGTGCCCGCCTATAACCAACCCTTAACCAAGGATGGGTCACATGCACCATTCACACACACGGCCACATCAACAGACAATTTGGTAACTCAAATTCACCGTAGAATGTTTGTGATCAGTGGGGGGAAACAGGAGAAACCAGAGCAAAGTCCACAACAACACGGGGAGAACATGCAAACTCCACAACATCACTAAGAAAACATGTAAACTCCACAACATCATGGGGAAAACATGCAAATTCCACAACAACACAGGGGGAACATGCAAACTCCATAACAACACGGGGAGAACATGCAAACTCCACAACATCATGGGGAGAACATGTAAAATCCACAACATCACTGAGAGAACATGCAAACTCTACAACATCATGGGGAGAACATACAAACTCCAGAACAACACGGGGAGAACATGCAAACTCCACAACATCACGGGGAGAACATGCAAACTCTACAACATCACGGGGAGAACATGCAAACTCTACAACATCATGGGGAGAACATACA
>JAABNX020000001.1:15534435-15550604 GCA_015163995.2 Mormyrus lacerda
CGGGGAGAACATACAAACTCCAGAACAACACTGGGAGAACATGCAAACTCCACAACAACATGGGGAGAACATGCAAACTCCACAACAACACGGGGAGAACATGCAAACTCCACAACATCACGGGGAGAACATGCAAACTCCACAACATCACGGGGAAAACATGCAAATTCCACAACAATACTGGGAGAACATGCAAACTCCACAACATCACGGGGAGAACATGTAAACTCCACACCATCATGGGGCTCCACAACAACACAGAGAAAACATGTAAACTCCACAACATCACTAGGAGAACATGTAAACTCCACAACATCATGAGGAGAACATGTAAACTCCACAACATCATGAGGAGAACATGCAAACTCCACAACATCATGGGGAGAACATGCAAACTCCAGAACAACATGGGAAGAACATGCAAATTCCACAACATCACTAGGAGAACATGTAAACTCCACAAAATCACCAGGAGAACATGTAAACTCCACAACATCACTAGGAGAACATGTAAACTCCACAACATCACAAGGAGAACATGTAAACTCCACAACATCACAAGGAGAACATGTAAACTCCACAAAATCACCAGGAGAACATGTAAACTCCACAACATCACTAGGAGAACATGTAAACTCCACAACATCATGAGGAGAACATGCAAACTCCACAACATCATGGGGAGAACATGCAAACTCCAGAACAACATGGGAAGAACATGCAAACTCCACAACATCACGGGGAGAACATGCAAACTCTACACCATCATGAGGCTCCATCACGACCTACTGTGGTTGCTTATATGCTTCTACTTTTTAAATGTTCATCAGTAAGTTGAGTAATAAGCAGAGTATACAGTAGTAGTTGTAGCAGGTACAACCCACTGTCTCCATTACCAGCTGACCCCACCAATGGCCAGATATTCCCGCGTGATCAGACCAAAGATTTGGCAAGAACTGCTGACACCCCAAGGGCTGCTAGTTAATGAGCCTCAGCTTAATCCAGCCTTACATGCAGCTTAGGTAACATAATCTTATCCCACATCTTATCAGCTACCTTAAAAGAGAAGGAACTCATTACTGAACATCACAAGGGAGGTGTATAGGAGCCGTCTTGACAAATTATACCTACAGAATTTTTCCCTTTATGGTGGTTATGCTGATTATGGATGGTTTTAATCTAAAGAGACTTACATACCTATCAATTTGACCTTTTAACACAGCAGGATAATTAGTGAATCAATTCCGGTAATACATTCAGCTATCCTGTGTAGAATATATATAAATGTACATACTGTTATTAAATTTGGCTACAATAGTTTATAATAGCTTATTTCTTTATTAATATAGTCATAGAATGCATTTGTAGTCAGATGGGCACAAATACATGTATTTTGTTCCAAATTACAAATATCTGAATTTACTCAAATGTAACAAAAGAAAACAAAATGGTGTGAGAAATTGTATTTATTTAAAATACAAGTAATGTATAAGTATAATGTATAAGTAATAATAATAATACAAAAATACTTGTAAAATAGTAACAGTACATGATGAATATGTGTATAGTTTCGCCCTGGTAATGTGTAATACTTACAAAACATACAGCATGCCGTAACTTCAAACAGAATAATAATTTAATTATTATGAAATGATGTCTCTGCTGCCCAAGAGATGTGTTATTGTGTTAATTGTGAATTGAAAAATAACTTTTGTAACATTAGTAACGTAATTAACAGGCTGAGATTAGGGGGGTGTCGCGGTTCAGGGTCTCGGAATCGTGATACGAGATTGTGTACGTCTGTATGGTGGTTTCACTCTCGGGTTTCAGACCAGTGACACCCTTGTTCTTTACTCAGTGTTTCCCACAGAATCAGTGCTGGTGGCTGACAGAGGTGCCGCTGTGTGCATGTGCAAGCAGGCACACCAACACTTAAATCAATTATCATGACATGCGATTTTCCAGCTTTGTCTTACAATCGAGTGCCGAACATGCGGAAGCTCAAAGGAGAAATTGTTTTTGTTAGATAGACTCTCAAAAAATAAAATATAACAAACAGAACCATGCATATAACATGCAACGTCGGTTCTCCCGCAGGCTCAGTGGCTATAAAAACGTAAGATCAGATAACAGAAATTAATTTTGTCATTAGGAACAAAAGTAGCCTGATCTATTGCAAAGAAAGGCTTCTACTGTATACATGAATAACCAAAAGATGCCACTGCCTGAGCATGTCTGTTGGCATGAACTAGCAGGCTACCAAGTTGATGGGTTCTAAAGCATAACACTGCTGTTTGCTAATTGTGCTGTTTCTCTGTCCTACAATGACATTCAGTGAGTACTGTAATATTTGATAGTATATCTTACTACATACCTCACCTTACTGTAAAGCAATTTGCAGTGAGCACCAAAGCAGCTCCTTTTCTTGGATTCCAGGTCAGTGGAAAATGAATTTCACAACAAGCGAACTGGGCCCAATAGGGTGAGTCACATGATTTATTTGCATGTAGATAAAAATGGTGGAAGTCTGGTGATGAAAGTCCTTAAAATGACAGAAGATGATAGATAGATAGATAGATAGATAGATAGATAGATAGATAGATAGATAGATAGATAGATAGATAGATAGATAGATAATTATGCTAATATGCATGAGATGTGCCTCTGGTTAATATTTGACCTCCATCCAGGGCAAATATCTTGCATGGAGAGATGTAGAGATCGGCCAGAGAGTACAAGGTGCTCCACCTCCAGAGCTCCTGAAAGCGGGTCAGCTGACCTGGGAATATTTATGGTGAAGCGCACAGCTGGGGACGATGGATGAACGGTGCCAGATAAAACATTCCTTATCGAGGCTTCTGTCACCTATGTGGTGACACCGCTTTTAAGCCGTCACAGAACAGGACATGGAAACAGCCTTTGGGAAATGATGTCCCTGCTGCCCCATTTACAGGTGTGTTCTGGATCAGCACACGGTGGATCGGCCTGGGAAGAATCGTGTTTTACCCGTGGTCCATACTGACTCGGTCAAGTAGCAGAATTTGTCAGCGCTCGGTCCAGGTGGACAGTCTGCAGAGACATTTTGTATTTATTGAGGATATGCTTTTGACTGAAGCCAGGTAGATATTACATCACAAGCATAGGGCAAGTCAGGGAGCCAGTTTGGATATGAATGTAGCAAGGCTGATCTTCCTGTGAGGGATTAGGAACCAGGGCAGGATACCATCAGAGCAGGAGCAATTCAAAGCATCTTTAGAACATTGTGGGAAGCATCGTCATGACAACTCGGCCCCCTTTCACCTTGCTAGCCTATGCAGTCACATGACACTCACCCCTAACCAATGGGCTGATAGTATCTTGCCCGATCCACATCAGGCCGTGCAGCTTGGATAAGCCCGTCAAGACCACCTCAGATGCCTCCAGGTTGCATTTTTTCTTTCTTGGAATGGGAGAAAGGCAAGATATTGGTACAGCATTAATACATAAACCAGAGGGTGTAATATAAGTATAATATGGCGGCACTGGCCTAAGGAAAAGGGGTTTAGCAGAGGATTAACATGAAGGACTTCATATAAACAAGACAAAGGGGGCATTCACAAGAGATCGTTCATGTTTATCCATGTATCTTCAAAACCACTTTATGTTCCTTATTCTGACTTCCTATACAATTTGACAGGTTTAGGGAGAATAGATCCTTCCAACGTCTAGGTTCAAGTCAGCTTTCCCTTATTACTACATCTCAGCCAAAAAATTTAGGAAAAGCACAAGCACGACATGACATCTAATACGTCCATCTGTCCATCCAATGTGCATAAGCGCTTCCCCAAAGCAGGGCTGTAGTCATCCTGCCACATATCCCAAAAAGAACGGGACACAAACCAGTGGACACTCTAGACCTGTGTTTCTCAAACCAGTCCTCGGGCACTCCCAGTCTGGCAGGGAGCTGGGAGAGAGCAAATGAAGAAGCAGATGCAGTGTTTATAAACCACCCCTTGCTGGAATCTCTCTGTGCGGTCATGAGGAAATTTAACGCCAGTTAGCGATCTCCAGCAGAGTGGTGGCTCTGAGGCTTGGGATCTGTGCCAGAAATCAGACGGTTGCTTGCTTGAATCCCATGAATGCCAGGAGCGATCCTACTCCATTGGGCCCTTCAGCAAGGCCCTTAACCTGTAATGGGCCTTTCAGCAAGGCCCTTAACCTGTAATTGCCAAATCTTGGGTATGACGTTAATCTGTGACCAGCCCTATAAGGAGGTCCTCCAATTTACAGGGAATAACTTGGGGGTTGGAGGCAGGATTGACACTCCAGGCACAGGACAAAAAGCTCAAGCAGGTCCGTTTGGACTTGTGTGGTGCTGAGGTATCACCCACTGCACAGCTGCACTCAGGTTCTCATATGTGCTTCTTACCTCCGAAGATCTAATTAAGCCTTCCTGCTCCATTCCAACTACTCATTCTGCAGTCAATGTACTTGTTGCAGAGTAAAAATAGTCAGTATATTATCTTGTGATGCTGTAGGTACAGTAGGGGTGTGGTTAACACAGAGAGATTTGATAATCGGGGTCAGGGTGCGTGAAACCGACTCACATCAATACGATTTCCAGCGCTTACAGTTCAGCTTCCGGAACACACCAGGTCAGTCCATTATCCGCTCCAAGGGCGAGGTGAAGAATGCCTACAGCAGCTTTTCAGCAGCTCCGCAGCGTCGAAAGCTAATCGCCGCTGCACCCCGCATTTGCCGACAGATGGTTTGTTCTCTCGCTCCAATGCATCAGTGTCACCCGACAGCGCATTCTGAGGGCCGAGCGCTATTCAGGTGCGACAGGGAAAATGCGAACGGACGAGCCGGGCATTGGGTCAGTGTTTCCCCAAAGTTCCGGCAAAGTTTCAGGGTTGTGTACATTACCGTCCTGAGGGAGACTGGTAACGAAATGCAAAAGACTGTAGTTTTTCTAATGAAGGGACAAATTTCACTTATATAAATGTGTTTTTACATTTCTTTTATTTTTTATTTTAATTTCTCTCTTCTATTAGACTATACCACTGGTTGTATTTATCTTTAATTTTAGGGATTTTAACTCCTGCACTTATGAATCTGAGTAATCATCATCATCTTTGCTGTATGAGATAAACAGAGGACATGTACAAACTCATTACATAATGCTAATAATGGTAGCAATAATGTTGCTGAGATCCACCCAGCCGGCCGCCTCTCAGATCTACACAGACATTACCAGCATCTCTGTCTTGTCATCCTTGACAGACCCCGAGTTCCTGCCTCCCCTTTTCCACCTCACTGCTAATTTTATCCATTATAATCACTTCTCAACTGCGCTGGAGTGGAAAGTCAATTGTTTTAGCAGCTGATAATGTAGGGGGGGCTCGATACCTGAGATTTACACAGAGCACCTCTCCCCCCCCCCCCAAATCACTGTACACTCCTCACTCTGACTGCAGATTTTAAACAGCTTCATTTTCATTTTCTCCAGCGAGGGGACAGCCTGCGGTCGATACCCACCCGTCGCTATCTTCGGGGGGTGGGGGCTGAGATGTTCAGAGACACCTGGTGCCACTGTTCTTGCCCCCTCCCTTGCTTGTACATCAGAGAAGCACAAGGCAGCCCCTGGTGTAAACAGTATTGAAGATTTGTTCTGAAGGATTAAGGCCAGTGTAATGATCTGAGCTGAAGACCGGGACTTTTAATGGGCAGCTCTGAAGCAGGAAATAGAGAGAACTGAGCCTTCGGGGACCCCAAAGTCAAGGCGAGGGGGGGAAACAGCAAAGAGGGGGGCATTGATATATACAAACGCAATGTCAATCGCTGAATGAACGACCGGGCCTTGACCTGAAGGTTACTTCCTGCAATCCGTGAAGCATGTTCACATGAGTGCCGTTCTCCAATTATTAATCTGGAACGAGAAGCTCCACTGCATCTCTGATATCAGCCTGCTTCCCCCAGATGGACATGGACTTCTCTACATGTACATGTTAAAGCTGTGGAACCTACCGGATGCAGTGATTTTCAGCTTGCTGATAAGAGGGGATGATGGGTTACGGTTTTGGAAGATCATTTCAGACTCTAGGCTCTGGATTTTCTTTGTGTTTCTCTGTCTTTTTATTAATCTCTATGCTGTAGATCCATCAGAAGCACCAGTCCAGCCTCTCTCCATCACTCCAAGCTTTGGGGAATTCAGGGAGCTATAGGGTAAAACAAAAACTGCTTTGCTACAATAAGATCTTTAAGCAGATGGTCCTGCCACTGTAATGTGGGCTAGAGCATCTTTTAATTAGTTTGCATTACGGCCTTGCATGGAGCATTGCTCTCCCAGTTGGTTCATTTAGGGTTTTACTCAGTAGGGAACTTCCAAGTGCCTCACTGAAGGTTCACAGAAGGCTGTAGTAATTTTTGAACTTTTTTACAGGGAGGTAGTGAGGATGGTTTGGCAATCCTCTTACGATCCCAAAGCATGAACGTTGTCAGTACACATGTTATTAATTGTTCTTTTCGTCAACTGAATTTATAACTTTGCTACAGTGAGGATGAGGTGAGCACACAGCTGAAGGATTGTGCTTTGGAAGTTTAACATTCCACTGTGGAACAAAGGTTCAGCCACAATATAACGGCTATCAGCCCCATTCATATGGAAAACTGGGAGTCGGTCATCATTCGAAGCTGAAAAATCAAATCCAGCAAACCACAGCAGGCTAATATGCTAACATGGTGATCGCACATACCTAGGGTGACCAGATAATCAGCTTTTAGAGACTGCTTTCAAACTGAAAGGCTCCTGTGCTCATCCAGCTGTTTCACATTAGCATTAGTGACACATGCATGATTATAGGAGACTGACCAATCAGCACACAGCAAGAACTCGGTGCTTTAGCAAAATCCAGATCTTTTAATTTGAAATGGTAGTTGACAAATTCAGTCCTAGCTGAAAGTATCCTGCCTGATATGCATTATCTGGTCACCCTTCGCTTTTCCAAATCCGGCAACCCTGAGCACGCTAACATGCTAACGAAGTGATCCTTCATACCACCTTGGCGTGTATCTAATTACAGACAGCATGGACTTCAACCAGGCTGCAGATAACAGACTAAGGAAGGACATTTCAAGCTTGATCCACTTTCACTCCAACCACAGAATGACATACATAAGAAGAAATTAAGAAAAACTGTACTGAGAGAAAAAGTATACAGATATAGCAGGATATGAATTATTTTTTAAAACTCTAGTTCAATTAATTTTTCAAATACAATTGTGTATGAGACTCAATTTAATCAAGAATTAATTGCTTCTTACATGCAAGCATATCACATACACAAAATACATAATATTCATACCTATTTGCAAAGTTTATACGCACTGGAAACCATTACTGAGTCATAAATAAGTGAATTTAGAAGTTAGAATTTAAATCAGCACATGACAAAATGTTTTTCTGGAGAAATATAATGCTTATTTCTTAAAGGGGCCAAAAGTGTGACTAGTAATTTTAAAAATTATTCTCACAAGCACAACTGCTTATGAATCTTTCAGGCAGCAAGAAAGTTTTTTATAGAACTAGAAAAAAAATTAAATGCTGAAGTTCAGTTCCATGTGAGCCGTACATGTTCGTGAGATTAAAAATAAACTAAAAAAAAACTTGCGTAAATCACGTCTCCAACTTGTGCTGTTGCACATATAATCCATTTGTTGATTTGGCCTTTGAAGTTTCTTTGAAGTTAAGCAGCTGAATTACCCTGAAATACAAAGTCTCCTAACCCTGATATGTTTTGACTACTTGAAGTACTTTTAGAAAGTGTTTGGATTATGCTGAAAGACTTTTATTCCAATGTTTAATATATCTTTTTAAAATGCTATTATTATTATCTCACAATAATCAAAAATGAATATATATTATGATACCAGGATTTAGAAGGGCTATTATAGAGAGACAGTCATGTGTAGCTACTGTATGTTGTTGCTGTATTGCTTTTAAGACCCATTGAAACGTAAATTAAATAAATGCTGAATATGTGATACACAAACCATGATACATGACCTGGCACCGACATATGGCCCCTGCAAACACACACATTCCCGCTGCCCCGGTAATGAACCTTCTAGGGTCCTAAGCACACGTCTTTCAGGAACATGCAGACAGCTCGGATACCCTGACTGACGGCCTAGAGGTGGCTTTCGACCCCTGATTTTTGACTCTGACTGGGCGGCACTTCAGTACGTTTCACAGCAGCCAGGTCCTAGCCACTCAGTTAGCTGTTAGCCTGGAGCTAAATCACTGATATTTTCAGCTGATCACACCATTCAGGATGCAGAATACAGGCGGCTGATTGCAGCATCATTACTCCCTCGTCAGTGAGGCCCCTCTCCTTATGGACGCCTGGTAAAAAACACCTCGGTCTCTGCCTCGTCAGCCGTGACAGACTCACCACCTTGCTCCCACTCTGTATTCACTAACACTAATGCTGTCTGCTTGCTGGTCAGCGTCGTCCGATTACAGGTTTACAGGGTCTTCAGTAACATGGCATTCATCTCCGCCCACCCACCAGCCCCTCCTGGGTGTCTGCAAAGAATATTTCATAAGCATGACTCTTATTTTGGTAAATACACTGAGAAACGTCCAGGTAATCAGTAGGCACCAACAACCATGTCATGAAACCTCAGGAACACATTCCTTACCGAGTCCTGTCTTCATTAAGTATGCAAGTATTTATTTACTCCCATGTTTAACACAATATCCAGCTATTTGAGTATATCTAACTGTTCTGTAGTGTAATAGATATATTCCTGAAAGGAATTTACGAAGAAAATCGTGCAAAAGTTCACTAATTCACAAATTCACTACATATGCACCCTGAATGTCCTGAAAATATATGCAATGCAGATAATTAAATGTTAATGATTTTCACGGGGTCCCCATAACCTTGCTCAGAATAATCGGATGGAAGATGGATGGATGGATTTTTTTTTTCATAACTTAATATTACTCAAGTTACTCTACAGAAAAGATATTAAATTCTTGGGCAGACACTATGCGGAAAGGATCTGCTGAGTATTTCTGATTGTGATTCTCTTTTACTGTATACAGAGCGGAAAATGGTTTAAAAAAAATTGTGCTGGAAATCATCCCAGGAAGGTCTGACGTATAATGGCTCTGGAACTACATTTATTACTTAGGTCAGTTATCAGCTTGCAAGCTTTCTGTGGGTGGCATGATTATTAGCGTGGATCTGCAAGACACTTTGCTGCCTCACCCTGCCATCAGCCAATCTATCCCATTTATTTTGAGTCTTTTATAAATTGTAATTGAAATGGTGATGAGGGCCTTGGCAGTGGGTCTGAATATGCACGCAGGTGTCATTTCTGTTTGGGCCCTTCCGAATATACACAAAGATCCACGGACGTCTCTCCCATTCATAGCCGGACACGCTGACATTTTCTTTAATTAAAACTTTCCATTCTTCTGGAGAGCGCATTGCTTTCCGTGGCGTGCGATTCCAGCGGCCTCCCTTTGGTGACCGCCATTCCACGGCGGACTTTCCCATTTTCTTCAAACACAGTTTATCGCTGCCAATCATCTTTCAGCACCCGGGGAAGCTTTGTGTTCAAATAGCACACCTCTCTCGCTCTTTTGTGAATTATCGGGGAAGTCCTTTCAGGCTAATCTCGGGAAGTTTAGCGGCCCCCGCTAGAAGAAATCGCGTCTCATTCGGCTTTATCTGAAGTTGTGCCTGGGCTGTCCGTGTCTGCCTGATTTGCCAGACCTCAAACTTCACACGCACCTGATTAACTGAGCTTCTCTGTGTTGAATCAGGAGGATCTAGCTTAACTTAAAGGATTTGAGCGTCTCCTCCACCCCTCACACACTCCCATCTTATTTTGCTCTCTCTGCTCTGAGGCTACTTTGAAATGTAAAATCAGCAGGAACCCTTTCTTCAGTTTAAAAGAACATTTTACATCTGCTGTAGCTGCCATCAAGATTGATCTAGAGATTGTTGGATTGATTTAACTTGTGACTAATTAAATCACAAGAATTTAGTTCAGTGTCTTTATCTTAGCAAACCAAAGCTTGCTAAGCAGACACCCCAGAGTTTAGCTATATTTATAAAATTGTCTGTAGAATAGAATTTTAAATCATCTGTACAGTAGAAGTAGAATAAAATCAGTGACAGAAAACTGAAAACATTTAAATTTCATATCCTCCCACTGTTATGACAGTGAAATTGCCCTTATTTATTTTACAACAACATTTCCTCAGACTAACGCCGAAAGCATACAGCTTGTTGTCAAGCCTTCCAAAGGCCAAAAATGAATAAAATAGGTTGTCATTTTACAAAACCCACCACTTCATAACCACATATGTAAAAGGTAGCTGAAAGTGTTAAGTATTTTGGTGCTAAGGAGACCCAGTGAAAATACGCTTGTAATCTTTGCCCTGGCTCTAACTAACATGCATGAATCCAGTGTCAAACTCGTGTTTGGGCTTCTGCTTACAGACAGTTTCTCAGGAGACTGTATTCACCAAAAAGGATTCATTTACAGAGGTCAGATTTGTTTCACTCATCAGAACAGCCGTAATGATAGCTAATGATAAATTCGACCTTTATACAGTACCACATACTTTTGCAAAACCACCCTTTCCAAATGTCTGCATTACAAACAAATTAATCATTTTCCCAGCCGGTAGTAATTCTATATCCCTTGAAAATCTATATTGATTTTCATGCAGGGCTTAGTATATTAGCCCAGTTAAAGCTTTGTCTAAATGTTAAAAAACTTGTACTTCAAATCTTTTCACCTTTAGCTGCTATGGATTTTCTTAGAGAACAGAGCATGAAATGCTATTTTACAGTAGAAAAGTTTGTTACAGGATAAACATATTAATCTATAGTTCAAATATTGCATACCTCATCTTGTGCGCTGTGATGCTGGGGTATACAAGTAAGTAATCACTGAAGATTCATGGAGGAATGTTTTCCCAGTATGGACTCCTGGGACCTACAGCAGACCTAGAATAGTTTTGTTGGTGATGTCTGGACCTACAGCAAGTGGAAATTTCATTCGTGTCACTCCGTGACTCATCAAGACCTGTTTCAAGAGTGTTGTGGCTTTTATTTGTGATCTATCAACCTTTGACCTCATCCTTCAACTTTCATCCCTATCAGATGATTTACGGCAATTTGCCACACAACAGGACTGTAAATGGTATGACTTGAATCTCAGTAGTAAATCCACACAGGTGTCCAGAAAAAAATCAATGCCGCTCAATAAATAAGCAACATCAACATCCTTCAGGTTTCATAAAATGGACAGATCTGAGCAATACCTGATACTGTCTTGTCTTCTACTGTACAGCATATGCAAGATGTTTCCAGATATGGTTCATTTAAATAAATAAGTGTGCTATAGCACATTTTAAGAATTCAGGAATCCAGATTCTCAGAGATTTAAAACATATGGCACGTGCCTGCATGCTCCGTAAAAATGTAATTAAAACTTTGCGCATCATTCCAGCTGCAATGCTCAGAAATCTGTGGAGACCAATCTGCACCTGATATGTTATGATTTCTTCCCTCCCTCTAATTCCTAGAAGTTATAAAAGCCCTCGATGGATGTCAGCCGGGATGCTGGAGATGTAGCTTAACGCATTATTTCTGATTCCTCTCCACTTTGAGGTGTTCTTTCCAGTTGGGAGGAGAGCACTGTAAGATACTGCCACGCTTAGCAGAAGCAGTTCTGAGGATTACTGTCAGTGCGGAAATGAGGCTATTAATCTCAGACCCTGGAATTTTATATATTTGAAAGGCCTTGAAGGACCTTTTTAAAATGATGTTCATCTGCTCGCCAATTTACTGGTGGTCAAGTGCAAGCATCGCATTCATCTTGATGCCGCGCTTTACATAAGACACGAGAATCGTGCCATAAGCTAAATTTGTGTCAAAGGAATGCTAATCTAATTAAAATCCCAGAATTCTTTTTGAAGACTAATTATACTGTATCAGAGAAGTACAACCAATAAACAGAAAAACACTCCCTTTTAACTCAAAAAGACTGATCTGAAATAAGGTTTTTATTCTTAATATCAAGTGAAAATAAATAGAAAGATAAAGTTTAAGAAATAGGTGAATTAATATTGATCAGTACATTAATCTTGTTACAACTGAAATGAGTCATCCAACAAGGCGTGCATGTTAATACTTGGCTTACTGTAAATACTTGTCGTTTATTTACTTCTTTGGGATGGGAGACTGTTGTACAACAAAAACATTTTTCTCTGGGGAATCAATCGAATTTTATATTATCTTGCACTAAAATAAAAGACAGACTTATCAGCAGGTGGCGTAATAGTTAACGCCCCAGACATCACCTGTTAAATCCCTGGTCCGCTGCTGACATCCAGAGAGAGTGCTGGTTTTATAGGGCTTGCGTTGGTGTGTAGGCCATGAAACTGCAACGCAGCGGTATTTCAAAAACTGATTATTGTTTTTTTTTCCGGGTGCACAGACATACTAAACAGAATGCAGTGTCTACAGTGTCTTCTCTATAAATAAGGGCATTAAGACGCGAGAGAATCTCATCATTCATCCAGGATGTTCAGGAACAAGCATATGGCTTCTCAATAAAGCCCGTAATGTTCTCAAACCCATTAAAAACCTACATTTCATGAAGGACTAAAATATGCTGAAATATTAAACCGCTTATTAACACTGTCATCAAAGCAATCACGAAAATTGTCATCCTCCAAAATGACACTGATTTAACCCGACAATGTTTGATGATCTTCCATTGCTAAAACTTTTGGTATGAGGAGAAAAATACTGAATTCATCCTTGTTTAATTAGTGTGTTATTATGTGCAATGTTTATCGCTTACCTGTGTGAATATTATTGCATGGTACATTTGCTTCTTAACGGCAGTTTAATATTGTCCTCAAACTGAGCTATTTTCTGCCTACCAACAAAACACGTCTCTTTCTTACAGTCAAAACAACAACAGCATTAATATTTATCGCTAATAGCTATTAATAGAGAGAGAATTAAACCAACAAACTTCACATTGTAAATCCACAAGCCTTTGCCAGAAAACAAGCTTTTTTCCTGCCCTCTCTGGCCAGAAGAAACATTTCCCTCTGAACACCAAAGGGCTTTGCACCTCTGAAATGATACGAGCACGATTCTTAGCTGTCCAGCAGCCCTAAAATTGTTGCTGGATCTCATTGTAGGAAAGAGAAGAGCAGCTCCTTCCCTGCCTTTCTCTGATAAGCGCCGAGTGAAAGCAGCACAATGAGCCCTTTGTGAGGAACTACCCAGCTTAATAATGTTATATGACATTAAGGTCACTAATGCCAGGCCACCCTGTGCGCCGGTTTCATTTGAATAAACTACAGCTCATATACAAAGAATGGCGTAATATCTCTGAATTTTAAGCATGAATAACATTAGAGCCTCGTCAATAATGGTTAGCGGTGTTAATTACGCTTTCTTTCACGGTCTCGATCGTCCTGCTTTTTTTTTTTTTTTTTACACAATACTTTACACAATAATGTGCGTAAACACGTGCACTAGACTTTACACTCGGCTAGAGAATAGTGTTACCAATATACGTGGGGTGGCTTAAAATATTGTGACAGTGTAGATCCCGGCAAGCCCCAAACAGCTGCAGCGCAGGATCATTGGGATATATGCTCAAGGAACTGTGAAGGAGGGACCAGGAAGTCGTGTGATTGTGCCTGCTATCATCTAAGAAACCTCTATCCTCTGAATTCCGGTTAATGCCCCCATTTCTGTTACTCATGGCAACACCTTCTGTAATAATTATTGCCAGTATTAGGTGTGAAATAATCACAAAGTCTTTTAATGATTTATGTTGGGTGGCTCTCCGAGGTGGGGGCAGCAGCTTTACAATATAATATTCCTTGTATAATACTTTTTAAAAGTTTGTTATTGTTGTATAACCACTGGATCTAATGACACATCGTGCCTCGCTGACAGATGGAGGTTTTCACTTTGTATTTGCGAGGATGACTTTATTTCCCTCTCTGTGACGGCCTGTTTCAGTGCAATTTCGGTGCTCTTTCGATGCCGTCAGTAATACCATTATCTGCGGAGCCCAAAGGCGGGGGTCTGTAGGACAGCGCTCTGAACCGGACCCCAGTCTATAGGGTGATTAATGACTCCTGGTATGATGGTGTGAAAATTAAAACGGAGCCTAATTACATCATTTCAGACATATTAGCTGTACTGTGTATGTGTCTCGTCCGCTGTATTATACCAAACAGGGGAACTGAGAAAATTCAAATTTGGTTTGTGAAGATGTACCTGTGTATGTACAGATATGCAAGCCTTCACTGTAATTTAATCATCCGGTGTGATGGATTTCAACACATATGCAACAGTCAGGCTAACTAACAGCAATAACCTATCACCCATCCTTGTCATTCTTCAATAGACAATAATCATAATAATATAACCAAACTTTTTTTTTTTACTACTATATGGAGTGTCTCCTTTTTGTGTATACAAGAAAATAACATAAAATCATATGGCTATTGAATTTTAATAGCATGGCAATAGAAATATTACAAATCGTAATAGTTAGCTTTGATATCAGACAATATTGATTTAATAATGAGAGTCTTAGGAATATCTAGTAATTGAAGATGTATGATATTTTGCGCAAACATCCACATAATCTAATATAAATAGCTGTCTGTGAGTTGTGGGCATTTACGTTGTAAACTTTTTGGCTGATTGACTAAGTTCCGACAGGAGCCATTTGGCGTTCCGGGCTGGGCCACCTTGAAGCCTCTTCCGCTTTTAACTCGCCTCAGATGCCGAACTCCTCGGTACCCGCATCCATATGGATGCAATGGGAGCGGCGATAAGCAGGAGAGTTTGGATCCGAGTGCTGGGAAGATAACCACTGGGAAGAGGAAGGTTAAAAAAAAAACCCAATGTGGGATTAGCGGCGGTGGAGTGAAATGTCTGCTATAGAGAGATGAAGGCTGATCTGAGGTGGCGCGCAATCCCTGTGTGATGAGTCTCAGTGCTAGATAAGGCCACATCAGACTAATCCCTTCCAGAAAGCTTAAAAGTCAATATCCTCCCCAAAGTAAGAGCAGCCAATTCCAGTACTGACCTGCCTTCGAAGTGTTTCTGGCTAGGCAGAGCAGAAACAAAATTACTGCCTGCAAAAGATAAATAATATTTTTAAAAAGTACTGCCAAGATTGGCCTGAAAGCTCTGTCATTAGCAGCATAAAGAATGCCACTGAAATTTTACCGTTCGTATGTGCCCTTGTTATGGCAGAAAGTCAGCCAATCAGGGTCTCTGACCAATCAGGAGCTTTTCACTATTTCTGAGCTTTAACAAAGACATTCCTATTTAAGGGGCTAGACAAAACCAAGATGTCAGCTTGTGACATCCAGCTGACCTGCTTAACACGGTCCAGGTGCAGTGGGTGTGTGGGGCGGCGGGGGGGGGGGGTTGTGGCTTACTAAAGCATCGTACTTAGCTTTTATTAAATTGTTTAGATTTTCTTATAGAATGTCTGTCTGTCCAACACAGAGCACACAATTATGTGCAACTGGTAATTCACCAATTGGGTATACTGGGATTGCATCATATGTGTAAAATTGTTTTTAAAAATCCTGCAGGGATCTGGTATGTGTTCGACAGTGATTTAGATTAAGTATGAGTAAGAAAAGGCGCAGTTTGAATAGAGGGAGATGGCAGTGGTGGGGCGGCAGAAGCCTGGGCTGGCCGTCAATACAGAGAAGCTGGGAAGGGCATCGGCTCTGGGAGGGCAATGAATAAGTGATGCCGCTGATGAAACGAAAATGATCCACTCATTAGGCGCGATAGATCTGTCATGGCAGACATAAATTCACAGATCAGAGTAAGGGGACAGTAAATTAAACTCCTTCCAATAACATATCCACACCCAGGCAGCATCGGAGGCACACGCCAATCACACAAATGTTAGTCACACACATGCCAGTGACACACATGCTAATCACAAACATGCCAGTGACACATACGCCACTGACACTCATGCCCGTCACACACATGCTAGTCACACACATGCCAATCACACACACGCCAGTCACACACATGCCAGTCACACACATGCTCGTCACACCCATGCTAGTCAGACACATGCCAGTC
>JAABNX020000001.1:15550704-15568064 GCA_015163995.2 Mormyrus lacerda
ACACATACGCAGCCACACACATGCCAGTCACATACACATCAGTCACACACACGCCAATCACACAAATGTTAGTCACACACATGCCAATCACACACACGCCAGTCACACACATGCCAATCACACATACGCAGCCACACACATGCTAGTCAGACACATGCCAATCACACATACGCAGCCACACACATGCCAGTCACATACACATCAGTCACACACACGCCAATCACACAAATGTTAGTCACATACATGCCAGTCACACACACGCCAATCACAGAAATATTAGTTTCACACATGCTAGTCATACACATGCTGATCACACGCTTGTCTCACACACACCAGTCATACACATGCTAGTCGCACACACCAGTCACATACATGCTAGCCACACACACCAGTCACAAACATGCTAGTCAGACACACCAGTCACACACATGCAAGTCATACACATGCTAATCACACACCAGTCACACACATGCTAGTCGCACACTCCAGTCACGTACATACTAGTCACACACACACCAGTCACAAACATGCTAGTTACACGCACCAGTCACACACACACCAATCACACATGCACTAGTCACATACATGGCAGTCAAACATCATGAGCACTTCAGCACAAAAGGTGTCTGCCATTTTCCAGGAAAATTGGGTCAAACTGACTGATTTTTGCAGATGACAAAGTAAAATGTATCATGGGCCAGAGCTGAAAAATCAAGGTACCCATTAACTCTCCATCATTTTTAGGAAGTTACAGTACGAATGCAAGAAACTTCATCTGTCACACTTTTTTTTCCATTAAACATTTTCCCCTTGTGAATGTAAATATAATGTCAGTCAGGACAGCAACCCCCCTCCTGAATGGATGGTTCATTAATACGTCAGAAATGATAATAAGTCACTCTTATGTTGAACTGCAGCTCAGTGTCATATGGGTGTCCTGTAACTGAAAAAGGAAATGCTTCTGTTTACTTCACAATAATGTATAATGACCTTTATAGATGTGACACGAGTCCATCACAAAAAAATATTATATATACAGCCAGTGTATGCAACAATTTTTTTGTTTCAGTCATTTCTCAATTTATGGATACGCATTTGTGAGAAATATCTTTCTTTTTTGCAAACTGCAGCCAGTTCTTCTCTCTTTCTGGTTGATGAAGGGCTTCCTCCTTGCTTGTAGGGGCCTGATATGAACTGTCCTAGCAGTGCATTTCACACCTGCCTCAGTGTTTTCCATTCCTTTTGAAGGTCACGTGATGTCATCCTATGATTCATGACAATTCAGTTGGATAAGTTAATGGTCATCTCTGGCATTAGAATGTCGCTTCCGCCCTTTACCTGGTTGATTTCTGGTCATTCCCAGTGTCTCCTGCTTCAGAATGTTTATATGTACTGCTGTCTTAGAAATTTTGAACTTGGAAGCAACCTGCCGCCCAGTGTAGCCTCTGCCAGCAGAACCAGAATTAAGCCAGGATTTAAAAATACAGATTTGTTTAAAAATATAGTGTGGGCTCTAAATTTTTTCCATGCCTGAATATATTTATTAAGTCTGTCTTAACTATAGCCAGTTAACAAGTTATCTTAGTTGGCCTGAAGCCAATAATATTCTCTTAATACTGCTACTTCTGTAGGTGACATCACTGACTCACAAGGCCAAGTTGGTGGTAAATGATCAATGTCACCAGCAGCCAAGGTCAAACTTGCATAATTAATAAGTGACTATTAGTAGGAGTTATATTTTATTTGATATAAATTCAGTGGTCACTCTACAGTAATAGGTATAGGCTTCTTAGCTAGCAGCCCGCTTCTTTATGCAGAGAATCTTGCAGCTGCAGCTAAATACGTACAGAATCACACGGACAGGGTCAAGGGCTCTAGTGGATGTGCAGCTGACCGTTAGAACGGTGAAGATCTGAGCGATTCTGAATGCGGCGTGATTGTTGTTGCCAGACGTGGTGGTTCCAGAATCTCAGAAACAGCTGCCCTCCTGGGATTTTCACACTGCAGTGTCTAGAGTTTGCAGAGAATGGTGCAATAAAAAAAAAAAAAGCATCCAGACTGTGGCATTTCTGCAGTGGAAATCACCCTGTCAATGAGAGAGGTCAGAGGAGAATGGCCACACTTGTTAAAGCTAACAGGAAGGACACGAGCGCAAAAATAACAGCCTAGTACTACTGGGGTGTGCAGAAAGGCATCTCTGAATGCACAGCTCATCTAAACTTGTCACTGTTGTGAAGGCTAAGGGGGATTCTAACCAGTACTAGCTAGGTGTACCTAATAAAGTGGATTCTACTTAGTACTAACTATATCTTCCTAATAAAATGGCCACTTCAGTTTATTCACTTAACATAAAAACAAATCAAGTCAGATCAAAGATCTATTCTTATGACAATAAGAGATATAAAACCATCCATCAATCCTTCTACCTTGCAGATGTGGCTTCTATATACATTCATCTCCTACTACTCCTAAATAAATCACTTTCACTTTCTGTACAAGAGAATACGGTTTTTCCTGCACAGTTTAATTTCACTAGTTAGCATTCCAGACAAATGGCTGCCGCAATTCAAAAGCAAAGGAGAAAGTATGACATGCCCAGAAAGAGCACTTTGGGGAGGCAGAGAAGGCCGTTCCCCGCAGATCACTGATCCGACCGTAAGGTATCCCTGTCCATAGTCTGAGATGGCATTCTTGATCTCTCCCCAGTCAATCAGGCCAGGCTGAATGTCATCATCCACATGATCAGTTACCTTAAAATTTTTAAACACTTTGAGATTATTTTTCAAAATGATTATTGTGTTTTTAACAGAAACAAAAGTCTACAACCAAATGTATAACATAAATATAGAATGTTGAGTATGTGGAGTGAAATATGCAGAAATATGTTGTATCTCCACCCCCCCCCCCTTATTGAAACTTAGGATAACCCCTTTAAGGACACAGGCCACTGCCTCTTTAAGGCCAACCCCTTTAAGGACTCCAACCACTGCCCCTTTAAGGACTCCAACCACTGCCTCTTTAAAGACAGATGCAGGCCACTGCCCCTTTAAAAATGCAGGTCAGTGCCCCTTTAAGTTGCTGGGTTGGCTCTCAGGAGGGGTCCTGCTTTGGCACTGTCAGTTAGGGCATTTGACCTGAAGAGCTCCAATAAAAATAGATGTCAAGCCTTATCTCACACTGATGGGTTTTGTGGTTTTCTATGATTTTGTGTTATTAGTATCAGTATTATATATATATATATATATATGTGTGTGTGTGTGTGTGTGTGTGTGTGTGTGTGTGTGTGTGTGTGTGTGTGTGGATTATATTTATATTTTATTGTGGGGAACAAATACCCCCCCAATGTAATAAAAACCTGTTACTTTGACATTGTGGGGTGACCGTTTTCCAGGTCCCCACAAACATCTGTGAATGCAATCAAAACATTAAAAAAATCTCATATTTTGTTTGGTTACTGATAGTTAAGGTTAGGGATGGGTAGAGGTTAAGCTCATCATGTTTGGATTAGAGTTTTTCCCATAGAAATGAATGGAGAGTCCCCACAAAGATATAATTACAAACCTGTATGTTTGTGTGTGTGTGTGTGATTCCCTGGGATCCAGCGAGATGGTCCCTCCCCGGTTTCCCTACCCTGGAATTCTGTGTAACAGAGAAGTATTCCAATGTTCCAATAAGGCGGCTGACCAGCTAATCCTTTTTAGCACCATTTAATGTCATTAGATCATATATTAAAACGTGGTTTAAGTGCATAATGGTAATATTCTTATGTGACACTTATGTGTGCAGAAAATCTCACACAGTCACACACACAGATTAAGATGGAAAACAATGAACCTTTTTATTTAAAAAAAAAACCATTTTGGTTAATAAGGAAATTGACATTACGTTAAAACAGCAGACTAAATAAATATATCATCAGCTCCAAGTAATAGGATTTTTAATAACACTAATAATTGCATGCAATATTCAGGACCGTGGACAGTTCCAGACAGACAGCTCAATTAGCCTCTTAATTCTGCAAAATGCACATTCAGGCTGAGTAAAAGACAGACAGCCTTTAATCTTCTGGGTCTTTGCGAACTGGGTAAATATATTCTCAATAAAATAAATAAATAACAGCAGCCAGTTAGACATTTAAAGCAAGTTAGAGGCTTCCGATTGAACCGCTGGTTCAGGCAGCAGTTTAGTGTAAAAACATGCATCAAAATCAAAAGAATCCACTACTGGAAAGGATAACAAAGACGTAAACAAATACAGTAGCACCAACAATAAACGGGGTTAATAAATGCTTAATAATGCATTAAAGAAGAATTAAGAAATAAATATATATATATATCAGCATTGAAAATTAGGAAATAGGGTAAAGTTAAACAAGCGACAGTGTTTTCTTCTATTTTATCCTTGAGACATTTTCAATAGCAAATCAGGGAAAACTTAAGAGTAGAAATAATGAAATGCTGTCTGGCATTTTACTGTGTCTGTACATCATCATGCATGTGGAGTGGAAGCAAAGAGGTCCAGCGACTATGTGGAACACATGCGGAGGCAGATGCACTGCCAAAAGTCACAATTAGGAGGCGCTAGAGCGGGGGTATCGTTCCCTCCGCATGGTACCTTAACCACTTAGCCGTGTGCAACCCTGATTCTGAATGCCTGAATGTAGCATTAAAGAAGGCTGAAGTAGTCAGTAAGCAGCAGCACTGTCTGAGCAATATGGCACGTTTGAAAATTCCACTTGCCTTAAAAATATTTCAACAGCACTGTATGAAAATAATAAATGTATCAACTGCAAAAAAAAGCCAGCAAGAGTGTAATCTCTCACCTTCAGATGTGAATGTCAGAAAATTCCAATTCAATCTCCTACACTGAGATAGGAACGCAAAAATGCAAGTCAAGAGATCAGCCGCTGTGATTTAAAAATCATGAACTCAGTAGGGAATGTAAACTGTCACTTCAGGTCAAGTTCCCTCACCCCAATATCCTTCCAACTTTTCCTTTCAGTGTTTTTTGCCCTATTAAACTATCAATTATAAAGGATAAATTATACATTTAATTGTTTGCAAAACAATTTTTAGAGGAAATATTTAGCTAGATATTTATTAGATATGCTGAGACATCCTAATATTAAATCAGGAGAAATAATAGAAATTATACACATTTATTAATAAATTATCGTGAATAATAATGAAGTTTTGGGGCGAAATTACATGCCCTGTCAATAAACCCGACTTCGCTGTGTTCGCTGGCAGTATTCATACTCGATATTTGAAACAGCGCTTTGGGAAAGACTGTGGAGTCAGACGACGAAATAAAGGTTCAGTAACTTGCGAGCTCATATTAAGGCGAATATAAGCGTGTTCGCTCTCTCTTAGCCGCAGAGCCCTGAAATGCTACAGTCGGCGCGCCTGGAGCAGAAACGCAGGACACATCTTCGGCAACGGGACGCTGATCACCCATCACTCATCCCCCCAAATACGAGCTGAGTTTGCAAGCCCGACTGGGGGTGGTGCTGGGGTAGCGGTACCGGCGCTGATGTCACAGCCTGCACGCCGTCATGATTGGGTCTAATTAGAAATTGCGGCAGCAAATAGATGGGCTTCCTGCATGGTCGGATTCAAAGTGGCTGGTGCCAAAAAGGCAGAGGTGCAGAACCTGGAGCGCCTGGAGCGGCAGTGCGCGCCGCAGCCGACGCGCGGAGTCTGGGGGGCGTGATCGAGCAGACGCTCCTCAATCTGCGCGAGGGACACCCTTTAAGACTGGGGGAATAAAGAGAAAGGCAGCATCTCCAGCGGCTTCGAGGGACGCCCCAGACCGCAAAGTGAAGCTGAACTACTTAGGAGGCACCACGATGGCTTCGGTCCTCGGCCACGGCAGCCGCGCTCCGGGCGCTCCGAGCAGCCAGCTGAAATGCAAGTTCAAGAGGAGACGGAGGAGGAGGTCAAAGAGAAAAGGTAAACTTTTATAGCGCGAACACAGCTGGCCGAGAATCGGGTCCGATGGAGGTGACATTTAAGCGGGTTAAACGCTGTCAGACAGGGGCATCGCCGCACGTCGCGTCCTCGCCGTGTCACTTTGGCACTTTGTCTGATATACCCCATAAATCAATAAATGTCCACCTGTGCTTTAGAAACAGCCGCTATCCGTAATCGCCCCCGAAAAGGGTAAATTCCACATTGATACCACTGTTAGTCATTAACTAATCACCATCAGGTTGTGATTGTCTGTATATTAAGGAGGTTTGTTCAGTTTCCACTCATCCTACCATCCGACGGGCAGACTGCTCTGAACGAATTTGTGATTATTATTATTATTATTATTATTATTATTATTATTATTATTACTAGAGAGCGTGCGCATAGGTAGCCGGAAAATGGGCTGACTTATTCTTAGCGATTGTCACTCCTGGGAAACACGCGCGCGATCGGGGCCGCCCAATTAACACCCCCCTTAATTGTAGTACGTCGCTTGTTATTCCGAACCACCTAGAACTTTTTACATCCTTTTTTAATGACAAATGGAAACTCCCCCCAAAGTTTCCACAGTAAATGCCCATCTTAATAAATTGAATTAGGCTATTGTTTATTGCGGAATAAACGCGTCATGTGAATTTACCTGCAAGCGTCAATCCCGTAACAAGCCGTTTAAATATACAGAAAGGAAACGCCTTTTAGACTGTACCTTATACGTCGGAGCATTCTGGCATGTTTAATATTTGATAACACTTTAATCTCTGTTCGTTTTTGTTTGCCAGTGCAGCACTTTACCATTAGCTTACTCTTCTCACTATTTTTATATCAACTTAATCTTTATTTTCTGTTTAACTATTTGTTACAACACCACTGGGCGGATGATTTTTAAATATATTTTTTAATTATAATTATAAACCATATACATCTATTCATGCAGCCATTTAGTATTTTTTTTCTAGTGATAGCTTATTAGTTTCACTACTATACACACACATATGTATGTGCGTATACACACACACATGTATATATTTGTATATATTTCTTAGGTTGTACTTTAAGAGCAAATAAGAAAAAAAGAACAGTTTGGATCGGTTAGTTGACCGTTTGGATCGGTTAGTTGACCGTTTGTGGCGGTGCTTTGGGTTGTGTTCTACCATTTGACTTTCCCGCACTGTATTTTGTGACTTTGTATGAACTTTATTTAAATAACAGTGTATTTTATAAACGTCCAAATTTATTGCTGATGAGTTTACAGTTTCCGGAAAATCGGGACTTTAAAAATAGCCTTTGATCCAAAAAAAGAAAAATCATAACGCAGGTAAAGATTTCACAGGTGAGCTCAATAATAATAATAATAATAATAATAATAATGATTAACCTCATAAAATAGTGCCACCATACAAAATAATTTATGTAAGAAATAATCTGTCATTTTATTAAACTATTTTGATTGAATGGTGTATATGTTTGATCTTCGACCATAGAGTTACTCTTCACAAAGCTTTTCTTCCAGTGTGTTACAGTGTGCTGCAGTGTGGTGTTTAACCATCTTCACATTTGTGACACTGCAAATATTTAAATGACTCTATTCCTGATAGTTATATCACAATGGTTTGGCCACCTGCCACATACACCAAATATTCCCGAGTGAAATGGCAGCAGCCTGAGGTTTAAATGCCCTCATTTGAAAGATTTGAATTTCTGCACTTTCACCATTTCATTTCCGGATTTTCCTTGATTATCCTGGTATATTGGAGCTGGCTCAGAAAGTTAGAGAGCCTGGTCCTGTCAGTTGAAAGACAGTCCCATGGAAACATCTGCAGATGTTTGGCATTTTTGGATGGAAGACAGTCAGAGCTGTTGAATTACAAAGGCAGTACCCATGTTAATAGATGCACGCCCGGCCTGTTGGCTGTGCAAGTCTCTGCTTACACCTACAGACACACAAACACGGGAAATGCGTGTATCTGGCACAATGGCCACCCACCTGTCCATCAGAGTAATGAATGTCCGCAAAGGTTCAGGGCCGCGGCTCCGTCTCCGTGACGGGTGTGTGTGGCATTCCGAAGCTTCGCCATTTACCGTGCTCCCTGACCGATGCGGGACACGCCTGGATCTTCTGATAATGTGTAATTCATTGGCTTGGTCGCCACCCGGCTCAGTTTGTCCCCTCCGTCGCTCCGTAGGATTTTTGGCCATTTTCCCCATTATTTGGCCATTCTTCCCTTTAGCAACCCCAAGTTGGGAGATGGCGAGAGCCTCTGTTATATTCACGCCTCAAACGATATGCTTGTCAGTTTGAATTATCTAAAAAACAAACCTAATGGCTGGAACTTGTTCACGATGTGTGTCACCTGGGCTCAGCCAGCAGCTGGAGCACTCAAACAAAACCTCTTTCGTCATACATCTGATCTATATTTTTAAGTTTTTTTTTGTTTTTGATTGACTGTAATTTTAGTAAGTACTGTTGAAATGAAGCTATTCATGCTGTGTCAATCACGGGCACGATTGAAACCTTATAACTTGCAATATTAAATTCAGAGCCATGATTAATGCCATTAACACTTCAGTATTTCCCATTGGGCTAAAAATAAAGTGAAGAAAAATTGCACATATACGATACTTTTCCATCAGCCGACATTTTCAAAATCATACAGAAACAATAGACAAAGTTTCTTGTGACAATGGGACGTTAAATTATGTTTCCCCAGCATGTCACGGTACACGTTGCGTTTCATGCAGGGAATTGAAGCTTCACCACAGCCTGCAATATTAACACCCAAATAATTTAGGCGAGAACGGCAAAACATAAAATATAATGTTGAAGAAAATGTATTTACATAATGGAATGACAGAATTGGTTACACAACATTAGGCTTTGCATATGAATATGGGAAACACATGCACATTAGCGGGAGACATGCTTCAGAGTATCACATTATACTTTAAAATGGGCAATTTATCACTGTTGCTGATTCAGTTTGATATCGTTGGACGGCCCACAAATATCGGCGCCATGTAAAAGTTACCTGAGCCCCAGAGTGCTCATTACCCGTTTTATTGCATCGTCAAAATAAACAGTGCTTACATTATTTTACTAGCCTGTCTATTACTTTTATTCAAATTGACTTGCGTCATTGCTCATTTATACTGATGGATATTTTACAGTGACACAGTGCATCTATTAGCAAAATTACGGTTTGTGTGTCTACATTATATATTACGGTACAACTTAGCTTTCTTGTAACTAGAGGAATAATTTTGATTTAATTTTCTTTATTATCCTTGTGATCATTGCAGTTTTCAGTTTAATGGTGAATAATAACCCAGCCGGACAGAGGTAAAAACTCGCAAACTATTTTGGTTTTGCATCAGCATCGTGTGGCGTCGCTTCTCCAACCACTTCTGTCTGACATCTTGATGGTGCGATTCGCCTCCCCTCTCTGACCTCCAAGTGCCCCTCCCTTCTGTACTTCGAGGCCCTGGACCGCGTACTGCGAACGCGCGCGCCGAGACCGCGCTTGGCTTTGTGTATGGCAGGCGCGTACCTGCTGAAGCGGTTATCTGGACAGCAGCAGATGGACGTGATTATAGGGACACCTTATCTGATCGCACAGTCGCAGGCTTACACGCTTCTCTGCGTCCTTCCATTTCAAACAGACGCCTTTTCTGGGTATGAAAATAGATAATCCATCAACGGCGTTTTAAATGTTTTAATAATAATAAGGATGGTACTATAATTCTTTGTGATATTTTAATATGTATTCATCATATTGAAAGGCCAGGCACTTATTTTTATAGTGCTTTTGGCAATAGGACAGTGTTCGGATTACAGGGATATATTATTCGATGGAATAATCCCCAGCAAATGCTGAAGATTATTTTATGACAGCTCTTGCATTAAAACGTATTTGTATATTGAAAGGAAATACAGTAAGCAGATTTTAATGTTGATTTCATTAGTCTCTCCCGCTTCGTTGTCCTTTTTGGACAATGGAGCAACATTAGCAGTGTGGGGTTTATGAAAAGGAAAACAAACTGGGGCATTTTTGACTGCCATATCTGAACGTAAATTAAAAAACTCAATTTTCGCGGAAATTTAGCTCGGCGAAACCCTGTGGCAGGCTTCTGCTCCGTAGTGAAATGTAAATGCGGAGCGCGCCGCACTGGCGCGTGTAAAAGCAGTAACGCGTGTGTCCTCCCTCATAATGACCCCGACGGTGCCCCGTCTGCGCGCCGCGGACTCACTTCATGATTTACAGGTTCCTCCGTGCACCATTTGTCAAGCCATAGAAAGAATCAGGGGGGGAAATACATTGGTCAGCATTTCATCATTAACGTCATCAGTCTCTAAATCACACTGTATTTTTCACTGCTCCAACTAGTCAGAGCACCAGGAGTGCCTTTGTGCTCTAAGGAACTGCATCTTGGAAGAGGCTTTCTACAGGCCTATGCTTTTTGTTTCTGCGCACAAAGTCAAACAATATATAATATAGAAAGAAATTGGTTTGTCTTCTAATGTGTATGAGGAAAGATTTTTAAAATATGTCAATTTTTTATTTTTTTTTTCCCAGACTTGAGTGTTCACCCTGTGAACGAGGTAACATTTTTCCATGCTAATTGCTGGGAGCGCGTAACGTGCTAAAAGCATGCCAGTGCATTTCACTTCAGTGATCTTCATGTCTTTCCTTTTCTTTCCTCTGAGAGCTAGGGATTTCGTCAGGAGGAAACTGCAACACGTTTACAAAATGGGGGGGGGGGGGGAGCACTGCAAACGATGGCACTGAACAGTGTCCTCCTGCTCGAACAGGGAGAGGAAGGGGTGACAGCCACACAGGCGCTGTCTCCAGGAGGCACATAATTTATATGGCCATTACATTTTACACACTCCCAAAGGGAAGGCTTTTCCAGGGGTGCCACAACCACAGACCCAGGTCAACATATTTCTAGTCTGCCAGACGGTGGTCCGTTCGAAACACATTTAGTAAATCAGATGAATTGCCCCAGCAAGTAAAAAAAAAAAAAAAAACTTTTCTGCCACAAACATGAAGTTGAGCCCTTGGGCAGGAAGGGGAATCTCTCGTCCCTCGGTGGCAAAACAGATCGTTTTCAGATATTTGCTGAGGGGATAGTGACAGCAGCCCCCACTTCAGGTCCCTCAAATGTCACACAGATGCCGCAATGTGTAGTAATCAAAAGCCGGATTAGTCACCGCCAAGTTCCGATCCGAATCACAGTCGTTGTTTAACACCCTCAGCGATCTCGGCTCTACCCTTAACGGCTCTGACTTGGTGTGGGTTGGAATCACCAGACACTTTCTACTGCCTTGTGATACCTGCCTGTGTCCTGCTCGGGGGGGGCCCTATAGGAAAGGCTGGAGACGCAGATAATCCCACAAAATATTTAACGAAGTATTAAAAGTAAATGCGTGCAATACTAAAACATATTTAAATTATATATCCACATGCACACATCGAATCACCATCGAACTCTTCCTAAAATCCGTCTCTAAAAGTAGATGGATAAAAACTAGTTCAAATGACTTAAATTGAAGGTGTGACTTTTCAAAAGGGACAAATTGTTTCAGTGGGTGTGTGTGGGAAATTATTATTAATGTATCATGAGCCGCAGTGATTTCGGAAAGGACCACGTCGGCTTTTCGGATTCATTATGGTTGTAAGTGGCTGTTTGTATTTCTTGTATTTCGTATAATAACATTAAAATATGGCTAAACACCCTTGGTGATTGTGAGGTTAATGAAGGTCGTTTCCATAAGTGTGTGCTGCCTGCTATCAAGGCGCTTTCCTAGTCACATCCTGATTAACTGTAAAATATTCCCCAGTTTAGGACACTTTGTCCTCCACTGAACGTTTAGCAGAGACTGAAAAAGGTTATTAACGTTGAATGGTGGCTGTTCTCTCAGGAGCACACCGCAGATAAAATGACCAAGGGATGGAATAGCACAACTTTGCAAATTAGCATAATTAGTAATTATCGCTTAATAGCCCCTCTTGGCTTTTGAGACTTGGCACTTGAATTTCTGCTTAAAGTTCAGTGAGGAAAAACAAATTTCATGCTGAAATGTCTCAATAACACAGCTCAGCTATTACGGTAATCACCTCAGCCGTGCTGGGGGGGGCGCAGGGGGTCGCGGGGGGGGTAGGAATGTATGAATCCAAGGTTAGGGTTTGCATGGTCATGCTGGGCAGTCTTGCACTGTTCACTGCTGGGTGTCTTATCTCCGTTAAATCCTGCTGATAGACCGATGCAGCTTTTTTTTCCAGCCCTATTAACATGCCGGAAAGCCTCCTCGCTGGATCTGGGGACCTTGGGTGACAAGTGTTTAAGCAGTCTGATGTCACACCATTCCAAATGAAACGTTTAGACTATACACTGCCATCTGATAAATGGTGGCCAATGCATAGGGAGCTATACTCTGTTCTTAAGGAAAACGTGGCCGAAAATTCGGCTTTGTCTGCAAATTTTTGGGAAGTCGTTCTAATTTTTAATTGTCAATACCTAAAATAGGCCTACTTATCACGTTTATAGGCACAAGACGAATTTTCCGGGACGTTTAATATTTTTTTATGATGGAAAACTAATGTCAAATGGTGAAAATCGTTAATACCACAAGTTAATCCATATACTGCTAGTGGTGTAATTCCTGTTAGAAGTTTCGTAGTATCTGTGTAAAGCAGAAAACGCACGGTACCGCAATATAGCACTAATGAGATTTCTTTGCCCCGTGGGTAGTTGGGTGGTGTGATTTTACTATAATTCCAGTTTTCAATTTACCAAAGGAGTACAACTGCACAAAGAAATATGTTTAGTTTCAATATATTTTTTTTCTCTCCTGTATAATTTTCAATGCTTATCTAAATATGGCGCTCATAATAAATTTAAATCTGCGTATGAAAATGTCAAAATGCTTCTGTGTTTATTTTCTGCACATGTTATACCTTCTTTCCCCCAAATTTCATGTTATCTACTTGCTCTCTAAAATGTACCTTTGGATTTGTATGTAATACTATTGACCTAGACGCAATGAGATAATTCCAGAAATAAAAACCAAAGTCTAGTTTTGTGTAGGATAGGCGATTTCACACTCTCATATTGGATATCACAGGTATCAGATAGTTTAGATGCAGTAATAATCTTAGATCTTGGATGAGCCATATTAACCAAACAGGCTATCCTGGTGTACTGTCTGGCACCCATTCACTGTGTTTACGCAGTTTGATATGTCGCACAGTAAGGGTAAACATGTGCTGTCTCTGCCATTCAACCAATGACTGAAACCCTTGATCTCATGCAAAGTTCAGTAAAATATGAGAATGTGTTGATATGGTTACATGTGGCTGGGAGAATCCCTGCTCCCTTGTTAACAAGGCCATTTTTTCAGGGTTCTGAATCTTCCCCATTTGACTCCTGAGTTACCGCTAATTTTCCCGCTAAGGTCTTGCTTCTGCTCTTTCCCAGACGGTTCGCTGTGCTGAGTGTCTGTACCGCTGACACTCAGCTCACACCTTATCCGCGTCATGCTACTGCTATGCTACTGCTATGCTACTGCTGATTTTTTTCCAGAGGGTGTTTTAAATCACAGCTACTTTGCATAATTACTATTTTAATACGTGCCCATACATAAAATGATGCTTTTAAAATACTGTAAAGGAGTTATATAGGGTTATAATCAACTAAATTGACTAACGGCCAGCCACAATATTTTCTAATTTATTCGGAAGTGCGTTATTTTAAACGGCTCACCTGAAAATGGATATTCTGGGAATACATCCCGCTGTGCCATAATCCCGAAAGGTAGTATGTCTTAAATCTGGGGGGGGGGGGGTCACCACCCGCCCATCAGAATTTTAGCTGAGGAGACTTTGATGTGTCTTCTGAACACCCAGGCTGAGAGTTTGCGATGCAAACACAGCTCTGAAACGCGGAGGAATTCCTGTTAAAATGATTCCCCTCACACGCCGCATTAAAGAAGTTCCCCCTCTGGGTCCTTCCCAACAAATCCTTTCTCATCCATTGATTCTAAAATCCTTTAGGTAAAAAAATAGGCTTATCCACCAAATCCCTTTAAAAGGTGTTTAAAAAACCTCCTTCCACTTTAGTTTAGATTTAACTCAGCATTTAAAGCCCATTTCGACTGCTGTGTCTTTCTTTCTGATGTATTAGATTTTATTCCAGTTGCTAGTCTGGAGATATTAGGGTGGGAGGGATTTCCTGCTGTCGGTTAGGGAAATGCTGTGCTGTAGGCTCTTGTCTCAGGAAGAGTAGTTGCCCTTCCCAAATTTAACAGACTTTCCTTGGGAAAATGCCTCCATGCTGCCTCTTAATAGACGGACACGTTGAGGGCCGCTTCCTTCCATCAGTAGCAGTAAACCAACTTGCCCATGGTCAACGAGCTTTGCGGCTTGAAAACCACTCTGCTGTCAAAATGACCCGTCTCCTGTCTTCACCAGCTTCTACCCCTCTGCCTCTGGGGGGGGTCTCTGTGCCATGCTAGGGTCCGTCACTACACGCCCGCTTAATGTGCCAGGCTGGCAGGCATTTAGGGATTTGCAGTTACTTGGTTTTGTCCTCGGGCTTTTACGAAATCAGGTCTGTTTTGTTAACACCGCTGATGCGACACTCCCCAACCCACCCGCACCCCCCTCCCCTGGCCACTCTTTGTTACCTGTAGGGCTAATTATCGAAAAGTCAAATGCCAGAAGCACAACAGAGACGCAGGTACACAGGCAGGTACAGAGGAATATGGAGTGCGTGTTAGCATGGGCACGCTGGGCTGCTGCCTGCCCCGAGGTCCTCCAAGGACTCTAAGGGCACCTTTTAGACGCTAACGTTAGCCCTGCACGGCCCACTGTTCACGTGTAAGGAAAAAGTGCTAGTCTCTCTTAGATTAAAGGAAGTGAAAGACCTAGTTTATTTTTGAGAGAGAACATCTTTCTAATTATTCATTTCTGGTAAAAAAAAAAAAACTTTTTTAGGTAGCTCTAGCTGCAGAGACGGACATTTAAGGTCGAGAAAGTAAAAATCCAGAGCGAGATTTTGTTTCAACCAACCAGTTGAGTACTCTTTATACTTAATTGGTTGGTTGAGATGAAATCTTGGTCTGGATTTTTGCTTTCTGGACCTGAAATGTCCAACTCTGTTTAGCTGCTACCGGGTATGACCCGCTTTTGCCTTCAGGAATTGACAAATTGTGTGTTTGGAGATGCCTTTCTGCATGCCACTCTGATGCTGGGCTGGTATTTTTGTACTTATGGTCTTCCTGCTGGCTTCAACACGTCTGGCCATTCTTTTCTGACCTTCTCATTAACAGGGTGTTTTCAGCCACAGAAATGCCACTGACTGGATGTTTTTTTTTTTGTTTGTTGCACCATTTCTCTGTAAACTCCGGACACCGTAATACATGGAAATCTCAGGAGGGTGGAGGGTGGTTTTTTCTGAGGTGCTGAACCTCTTGACCCTGTCTGTGTGCTGCGTTTATATTCCGTTTGTGTTAACAAGCAGGAGAATTTCATGGCCATGGAGTGTGTATGATATTTCCATTGCATCATTGTAGACTGTTCATCATTAAAATTACTGTTACTTAAATACATCAAAGTTATGTCCTTGCACAAATTCACAAAAAAATGCACAGCTTCTTCAGATCTTCTCCAAACCAGCGATTTCCAAATACGTTCTGATGTCAGAGCCATCTATTACGGAAACACCGACGTACTGTGATTGACCTGAACAGGCATGAATGTGACACTCTCTCAATCACAACATCCTGTCCCGGAAATGCGTGAGATTATTGCACATGAATTTCTTAATGAAGTATTCCATCAACCTGTTCCACTCCACGGTGGGAGAACCCTGAGATGGAACAGTGAACCACTGGACTGAAATCCTACTTTTAAGTGATGATGATGATGATGATGATCATCATCATCATGACAGTTCTATCCTACCAGCTGCGTCAATGTTCTGTGGCACCTCCCTCAAGCTGCGGCCTTTGTTTTAATTAGAAATAACTGAGGGCTTGATGATGACTTTTGAACTGGTACGTGTTTGGGAATTTCCCACCAGCAACTGGAAGATGCTGACTGGAAAATGGCCGCCCACCCAGCCAAACGCCATTATCCCCCCATCGCCTGTGTGCCCGAGGACAGTCGTCCACATCATTGCTGGGTAAATAATGCAACCAGTAGCATGGTTTCCTGCGAGAAGGATGGCGCCACTGCCGGCGTGCTGAAGTATCGTTAAGCAATGACAGGCACAGGCGCTGGGGGAGAAGACTCTAAATAAAACATATTTGCAGAGGAGAAGAAGGGGAGGGAGACAGGCTGGTCGTAAAAACCTGTGACCACAACTGGAAGCAGAACATCTGCAAGTGAGTTGAAGGCATGGTTTCCCCTCTGGGTTAATGAACAAGCTAAACTTGCTATAAGCCCCACAAAATGTCCAGCAGTGATACCTCATCTAACATTGTGTATTTTTCCTCATTGGGGGGTGGGGGATTGTCCTGGGTGGGAAGCAGGTGGTCTCACGTGAGCTTTTAACCAGCCTGAATTTCCTCCGTGGGCGTCTTTGGCTAAAGCTGCTAATCTGTAAGTGGTCATTGTGGTTTGAGTGCTTCCTGAGGACTGCTATGAAACCTGTGAGCATGTAGCTAATGTGGGTTTGCGAGGGTCTGCATGGTCTGTAAGCGTCTGCGTGGATTTTCGTGTGTCTGTGATTTTGTCTCTGGGTCTGTGTGGATATGTGTGTTTCTTTCAGGGTCTGCGTGGTCTGAAAGCGTCTGGACAGATTTTCGGGTGTCTGTGATTTTGTCTCTGGGTCGTTGTGGATCTGCGTGTTTCAGGGTCTGCGTGTTTCTTTAAGGGTCTGCACCGATCTGCATGGGTCTGCAAGGGTCTGTGAGTTTCATTCAGGGTCTGTGTGTGTCTGCAAGGGTCTGCATCTGTGGTTCTGTCGGACGTCTGAACTGTTCACTTGCTTGTTTTGGCCACACCTTTTTAATTTCAGCATAGACTGGCTTTGGTGGAACCAAACAGGAAAAAATGATTATAAATGTAAATGGTTAAAAAACATGCAAGTCAATGTAGAGCCTTAAGGTTAAAGTGTTCTACAATTATTTTAGTTGTTAGATTCAGTGGTTCTGTAATAATGAAGGATTTAAGCACTGCTTCAGTAAAGTGTATTATGTTGAAATAAGGGCTGAAAGTAATTATGGAGGGTATTCTTGCATTGCAGCCTTATTTAGTAACATGGAGTTATTCAATTGGCTGGGTACCACCTTGTGAAACCGCAGTACAATCCACAGAGGGTCATTTTGTTTAACCTTCTCAGTCTGGGGGGGGGGGGGGGGGGGGGGGGGGGGGGGGGGGGGGGGGG
>JAABNX020000001.1:15570070-15582091 GCA_015163995.2 Mormyrus lacerda
CGGAGCGTGGGGCCCGGGGGGCTGAGGCGGGGGGGACGCTCGGTGCGTATACCATTAAGAGTGACCTTGAAGTGGCAGCCGTTCCTGCTGCTCATTTCCTGCCTGTAGAGGTGCTGCAGGACATGCGTCGGACGGCAGGAACACGGGGGGGGTGGAATCACTGTATCGCCACCTGCAGGTGGTGAAGGGGTTAAGGTTGAGCTGTCAAAGGTATTTCTGGACGGCAGAAGGATAGACGGCGCCAAACTAAGATGCAGGTGTCAAGAGTCGGAGAATAAAACGGCTGCCGGATCGGGCGCGGAGTGCGGTGATCCAGGCTCGGATGTGTCACGGGAACGGCTGGTCTTCTGGAGCCATGGACTCCATCAGCGAGCCCTCAAGCAAGCAGGTAGACCTGAAGACAAGCACAGTGCCCAGAAGAGGTTTCCTGTTTCCGTCAGCATGAGTTGAGGAGACGAAGGGGGGGGGGGGGGCACTCGCATTACAGGAAATAGTCCACGATGCCTCGTTTGAACATCCCTGTGCAGTTTTAAAGTACTGCTCAGAATGTACCATAAAGACACAACATATGTTATCCTTCATTCGCCGTGGCAGCCTGGAAGCCTGTCAGAATCACACACTGATGCTCCTTGAGCTCAAATCCCTAGAGAAAAATCAAACTTCAAACTGCAGTATCAGAGAAGGGAATTTACGTCGGGAGCAGATGTTCAAGGCAATGCTGACGTTCGCCTCGGCCACTGTGTTTGACGGGGATGCGTGTCGTTTTACATCCGACTCTGGGAGGATGTGGGTGGGGGGGGGGGGCATTGTCACTGTTGTGCTTCTCTGCTGGTACGACTGAGCCGGGAACAAGTGCTCGATGACGGAAAGTGGGACAGCTTCACAGCTGTGCTCCATCACCAGGGGACGCACAGATCTGTGCCACTGGATCTCATTGTCAGGAGAAAAGAACCTTATTTCAGCTCATCTGACTCTGCCTGATGGGGGGGGGCAGTGGTGGCTACTTTGTTATTCCGGACAGGAGATAAACAGCTGCTCTTTCTGTAAAATGGTGCAAAAATCACCGCTGGTGTCCCACTCCCGAACCTGTTTGACTTCTGATAAATCCATACACCCTTATTTACCACACTGTGAGACTCCACCCCCCCCCCCCACCGACCGACCCACCACGTGTTGGGTTCCTCGTGTTCGGGGGGCTCCATATGTATCAGCGAATCGCGGGGATCGGATCGGCTTCTTTTATGTGTCCTAATTCTTTAACAGAGGTGTTGCCTTGAGGAGGGAGAGAGTTCTTCATCACATTACTGTGTAGAGCGTAATTGATAAACACAAGGAGATCTCATCTGACATACTCACATCTGACAAGCCATCATGTGGAGGCAATTCTTTTGGTTTTGACAGCTGGTTGAGGGGGGGACGTCTCTCCCCTCTTGTCTTTTGCTGAAAGCCGTTTTTGTTCCCATGTCAAATGTAAATCCTGACCCCGTTAAAGTTTTACAGGTGGGTGAGCCGTCCGTCAGGTGTGTGTTTGATGAGACAGACAGCGATAATCCTGCAATAAATGGGCTCGTCGAGTGCCGGGTTGGTGGGGGGGGGGAGTCAACGCTTGGGAGTCGGGAGGTGGATCCAGGCTAGGGGCGGGTGAATAATGGTGGGCCTGAATCACATAGAGTGCATGCTGGGATATATGGGACATTTGGGGCGATCGAGATAAAAGAGGCACATGAACGGGGTCACTGGCACGATAAAATGTCCCTCTGAGACAGCACAGGCCCCCCCCCCCCACATTTCATTCTAAATTATACCTCTCTTAAAGGGAAGGCGTAAGCGAGCAGGGTGCAGGGGGGGGGGGGGTTTAGATAAATGCGTGGACGCTCAGGGCTCTCGTCGCAAACACAGTCTATTTGCACAGTTTATTTAAGCACAAAATGGCTCCTAATAGAGCCATCAGCCCTCACTCATTGGCTAATAGTTTAATTAGGTCCATCTGGAGGGGGGCGATGGGGAAGGATGGCGGCCCCCCGCGCCGTCGATGGGCTAATCTGTCATCCCGCGAGCCGCTGACTGGCACGTTCTCCTGTCGGCTGGTCCCTGCAAGCAGTGGGACAGTGACCCCCCCCCCCCTCGTGTGCCTGACCCACTCTGTGTATTAATGTGATAACCTGGGGAGGGGGCCATTCCTTTCCTGTCTTTCCGTGGCCTGGCATTTCTGCTCAAGGCCATTTGTCTGCATATCGGTGCCTCGTTTTCCCGCCGTTTTAATCTGCGGTTGTGGATACAAAGACCTGCTCTCAAAAATGAACGAGGTACAGCAAGCACTGGGAGACAAACAACACACAGCCGTTTGTCAGTCTTTCAGCGTAGGGCACAGAAACCACTGAATGAGAATATATTTAATGCCTCCATGTCAGAGACACTTAAGTCACTTCCTGTCTACTCCAACCCACTTTTAATATTAATATACAAACTGCTCCTTTCTGAGGTACCAGATTCATAAATGCATGAAGACGGGTGATTATCAGTTGAGCGATGCATGCGGAGGAAACACACTTTACATTTGTATGTTTTACGCACCTATCTTTGATCCACCATTAGCAGATGTATGCCAAGGTACATGTATACGCATTTACGTTAATCTACAAAAGTTCATTTATAAAGCACTAATAGGTCTCTTCAATCGTAAAACACAGGCCTCACATAATGCAGATCCGTGTTGCTTTCCTGTGAATTTCATCATGTATTGTTTGATGCTTATTGTACTTTATTTACTGACAGCTTACATGATTTTCTTACACTATGTGAATTAGAATGTAAGTGACCGTGAGCAGTACTGGTGGAAAGGATCTGGGCAGGTGAATGGAAGGATGGATGGATGGATGGATGGATGGATGCTGTGTTTGGTGCAGTGAGCGAGGTCCACGCCAGAGGCCCTTGTGGAGCGGCTTTACCCGGACATGGTGGCGGACTCTCTCACGGCCGCGGCTCTAAATGTGGTTGGGCAGGTGCTGACATCGCAAGGGAGCCTCATGCTGGCCAAAGCACTTTTCCTTTGTTCCTTTTACCTGAGTCTATAAATGTGGAGATTGGTTGAGAAGAAGCCCGGGAAAGGAAAGGAGGAGAAAGTGCGTATTTTAGGGCGAGTCAGCATCCGTCGGGACCGCGGCCTTCCAGCCATCGCGACTTTGAGTATCACTTTGCGCGTGAAGCCTTAAAACAAATGAAGCCCTTTACGTTGGTAATGGTTGGATATCTATCTGGAATCAGGGTGCCGCATGGCAGCTGGGGAGAGAAATCAGCTTCAATTAGCGCGAGCAGCGGAGCGCCACACAGGGTCGCAGGGGACCGCCACCGCCCCTCCTATACGACCAGACGGGACGCCACCTGGGCATCCCGCCGTTTGACGCCAAAGGCCCATATTCAGACACAGGGTAACAATTATAACCCCAGTGGGGTGGGTCAGGTATAGTGAGCTGGGTACCGGGTACCGACCATGAGCCCGGCTGTTATCATAACAGCAGTTATCAGCGATCCTGCTGAGAGACGCGATAAACGTGCATGTCGCTGGCTGTCGCCGGCTGTCGCCGTGGTTTCACTCCGCTCAGCTGCTCATTAATACTGGACCGTGCTGCAGGTTCGAGCTGCCGGTCCGGCGACACCGCCAGCGGAAAGGAGCCGGATCGACTCGACTGGAGTGTCTAGTTTAGAAGCTTCAGCAGTAGCGGCGGGACGCAGATGCGCCCTGATTAAGGGAAAACGGGGCTGACAGCAGCGCATTAGTATGATGTATGTGCTGTTAGCCGCCACACGGCTAATCCCACATGTGGCACCTGACGCGCCCGTGTGGACGCAGTTACGTTGACGTACCCATGCGGACACGCCATGTAGATGCCCCAGTGCGGACACGCCTCTGCGGACGCCCCCATGTGGGCACGCCCGCATGACCTTACACTTGATGTGTGAAGCTTCTCTTTAGGTTGCCGTTTATGAGGCAGACCCTCCATTTCTTCTCGTTACCTGAATTTACGAGACGTGCAGTTAATATGCTGTAAATATGCTGAACTTCTGCAAATAAGCCATGAAACAGAATGTGCATTAGAAAATCACAACATGCATACATTTTATAAATTAAAGACGTTTCAGACGAGTGATATATTAGACTGTAAGCATTTGGAGTGTTTTATTCCACTTTAAATTTGAACGCAGCTCCTCATCTGTGAGGATCCTGGTCCCGTCTCTGAGTATTTAAAGCCAGACCCCAACCTGCTTTGACTTGTGCTGAGGGCCTGTCACTCCCCCTCCCCCATGCTCCACCTCGGGCGCTTTGACGTGTCAGAGACACACTGTACTGTGTGATCATCTTGTCCACAGCATGGGCGCTCCTCTGCGCACGGTGATGCCAGACGTCCCCAGAGACATTGCCCAGACACAATGTCAGTGCTGTGCCTCTGCGGGAGTGGGGGGGGGGGGGGCTATTGGCTGTGTGCTGGCTGGTGGTCCTTGTTCACCAATCTTTTGGGCCGGTTCAGATACGGGTTCAGTCTTGTGGGCAAACGGCATGCAGAGATGTGCCACCATCAGCGGATATCCATAACCCCTCCGACCCCCCCACGATGGCGGCTGTTCTGTCGTCCTGGCCGCTCACAGATGCCCGTCTGGCGGACTCTGGGGGGATCGGGGCTCAGTAGGAGCTCAAAGTCACGCTGGATTTAATTAAGAAAACATGCGGCTTCTCGCTGTACCCTTAACCTCTCTGCTACTTCGCATGTGATGACGAGCCCCTTGTACAGTAAGGCCAGGAATCCAAATGGAAGCTTTACAGCAGCACATTTTTATTGCAGGCGTTGCATAACTAAATAATCACCCAGGGAATTTTTTTTCCCATTTTGAAATGCTGATTGGGGCAAAATATACAATTAAGCTAATATGTATTGTTCATTTTACTTCCTTTCTTTGGACAGATGATCTTCATGCTGGGCGATTCTGCCCTTTGCTCTGTGGGCATCAAATATAGCAGCTGTGGTTGATTTCAAAAAGCTTTTGTTAGATAAACAAAGGAGACTGTCGTAGTGTGAACCTGGCCTTCGTAGATGGAGTCGGGATGGTTTTGCATATATAAACAAACAAGCTTCTGTTCTGCTTCATCGTTAAACTTTTATTACAACATGTGTTTTGACCCCAAAGTGTTTAACACGTCTGAGGCTGTCAGACCGCATCATGATTAAGTGGCTGTCCCCTGAAAGCTAGCGGCTGGTGTTTGACCAGCCTCTCTAGGTGACGTGGAGTGAAGTAACTCTCTTCATGAGTTTTTCTCATCGTCAATTCATTGCATGGCATTTGGCCAACTTCCTACGACTGAGTTAAGAGGAAAAAGTTTTGTACGCTTTACTTAAAGCAGTCATCTTAATGCAGTATAGATACCTTCATATTGTATTAAGAGCTCCACAGAGCATACATGATTATAATGCCATTTTATTACTATTTAGAGCTGTGTTTATGATACTTTATTAATGCATTATAATGCATTATGAAGGTATCTATAATGCATTATACTCGGGTGATTTAAGTAAAGTGTCACCATTTTAAATAGGTTTTCTCAGTTCTGTCACAGGTTAGCATTTTAGCGTGTCATTTTGTAATCGTGATTTGCTCAGCCAGCCCTAACTTCACCCGGTCGAAGTGAAGTTGCTGTTTTCAGGGACACGTTCTCATTTGGGACCTGATTGTTGTGTACGGCTCACTTCCTTTTACATGGGGGCCGAATGCCATGGTGAGAGTGAAGCTTCTAGGTAGAGAAACAGAGCTTCACCTTCTGTTCGAAACAATGGTGAATCCGTGTAATTTCCTGTCTGCGGTCTGCCAGCTCTGCAGCACGCCATCCCCTCCAGGACCCGATGACCTTCACCGGACACCTAGGACCCTCCTACAGCCGCCCCGGGCGTGTTCCTCCCAGCGGGGGGGGCTCCGAGGTCACTGGAGGAGCCGCCGGGGCCCAGCGTGTGCGCCACGCGCCTCCTGTCCTCTGGCCACGGAGGTGCCCAATCAGTGAGCCGGCAGGGCGATGCGCTCGCAACGCCACACCAGTCCCCGACGGCTGAGCGCTAATTCAATCATCTGTTAGGTCTGTGGACTTTGTGGGGAAAAAGTTCCTTTGTATTAATTTGAATGAATTTGGGAGTGAAATATAGCTTCAAGCAGCAATTACTGGGGGCCAGGCAGCATGTCAGGCAGCTCATGTGACTAATTATGCCAGCGTGGGGGCCGTGACACGTCTTTGGCTGCTCTTGCGCACCCCCCCCCCCCACCCACAGACTGCCTGGAAAGAGAGCAAGCATTGCCATTCACACGGGTCACACGCAGCCCACGAGCAAAATGATTTAAGGCCTTTTAATACACAATTGGATGCCATACGTGACGTATAGGCCCTTGAAGAGTCATCTTGTGTTTACCAGTGTAGGAGAACGTCCATAATCAAGATAATTCATTCTGGCATCTTATGTTTTTTTCTTTTTTTGTTACATAAGAATGTGATGTGATTCGCTCGCTGTGCGATGACACCTGTGGACGTCTTAGCGTAGCCACGAGATGGGAAAAATTGAAAACGTTTGCAATAATTAATGACCCAACTGCTGCCCCAGGAAACGTGCGCGAAAATGTCATCAGCACACAGAGGCAGCACAGCGTCGGGTTTTGCTGACCTGCACCCCAAACCCCCCCCCCCACCCCATCCCCATTACCCATCAGTCCTGATCTCAATCTCCCAGTCCCAGGTCTGAGAGGCATTAAACTCCCTTGATAGATTCTGGTGCTCATCCTTTAAGCTCTGAGTAGCCACATGTTTGGTGAATCGTCTGAATTTGTACTATGCAATGTATCAGATGGACCATTAGAGGGCGTCACACAATTAGCATATTAGCATATTAGTCCTCCAAAATCACAGATATTTGTCTCTTTCTGCGGGGTATATAATACCTGTTTTTTTCTCTCTGACCCATTGGGCAACTAGTCGAATGTTTAAACCAATAAGCATGTATAGCCACGATACGTAATTATGCAGCTATCACACCAGTCTGCTTATTGGCTATGTGGCACTCCTAATTTTTGGAATTAAGTATTAATGCAAAAAATGTAGTGCTGTACCTCACTGACTAATTGTGTGCTAATCACTAAGCAAACGGTTTCTGGAGTTGCGGATTTTGATCGCATACGTAAAATTTAGCAGCGTTAGAAGAGAAACATGACTCATGATGTGACCTTCAATGTCGTGTCGCTGATCAGATGACGTACTGGTGTTGGTGTCAGACCTCTCTGGTCATGACAAGCACAGGGTGGGTGTGGGGGGGGGGGGGTCGGTTACACCCAGAACAACACGGAAACTCTGCTGGGCAGCCATGTGCGATTACCAGGACACGACTTAAAGTGATTTCTCAGCACAGTATCTCAGCTTATCAATGTCTGTCATGGAAAAACATGGCCTGCGAGAGGCAGTTGGATGGGGGGCTGTGGGGGCGGGGGGGCATTACCGGCCAGTTAATCGCTGCAGTGTTACACGTCTCTCAGCATTGGCCAGCATGTTCCCTTCAGTAACTCTCTCTTTCCTCAGCGTCAAGGTTTAGCGTGAGCTGCAGTTTCTTTCAGATGAGATTTATTTTATTTTGCGCCACTTTCACCATCTATCCTGGCACTCTATAAATAGCCTTTTGTTTCACTCCTTAAATCTATAAACCTTCCGTTTGCTTTCTGTCCCGCGCACAAGGGACGGTAATCCTAAAAGCGACTGAGTTTTCCCTTTATTCATCTATCTGTTTATTTACCGTGCCCGGTCACGCGCGGGACGATGGGGGGAGCGGCGGAAAGGTGGACCTCAGCAGATAGCTCTCGCCCAGTGCAGCCCTGTTGCTTGAACGAGGCGCCGGGGGTCACACGGAGACGCCTCGCACATGGATGTGGGGGACACGGTCTCGAAAGTCTCCCTCTGAGCCGCGGAACAATAATTAGCATCGCAGGAAGTGAGGAGCGGTAAGCGGATGATGATAAGCCCGTATAACGGCTGGTGAATGCAATTAATGGGAAATATTACCCATCGAGCCCCGCTTTATTCACAGTTATCGGAGGCGGCCGATGAGCTCAGCGGCTGATCCTCTGTCATGTAAGAGTTCGGAGAGTCTCTTCTTGACGAGACCTGGCTCTTTCCTTGCCGCTCTCACAGACGGATGCGCTCACTATCGCCCCCGCTCGCTGGGTACCCTCCCAGGATGCAAATATCTCAGGGAAGCAGTTCTGCATCCTCTTAATCTCTGGAACCGGCACAGCAGTGTCGAGCTGACTGAAGCGCTCCCGGTCCCAGGACGGGGGGGCCCAGCTCAGGCCCGAAGAGCAGGGGCCCGCAGACTCACTCACTCTCCCCCCCGTCCTCACTTTTACCACCGCTCGCTCCAGCCATGCGAGGATCTGCTCACTTGCCCTTGAATACCCATAATTTCTCCACATTGTCATTGTTCTGCGCACAAAGATGTTTGTGTCCCCCCCCCACTGTCTACATGGTTCTGTTTTTTTTCTTATTTAAGAGAGAGTGAAAGCCTCACGAACAATTCATTTCTTCTCCCCCGAAAACGATAACAGCTTGTTTCCCGGCTGCATTCAGGAATATGAGGTGACGTCGCTTAGTTCAAATAAGATCACAACACCGCGAGGTACAATGGGACATTAGATAATACCTTTTCGCTCGGCCTGTCATGAATTTATTTCTCCTTTGTGTGCTGTCGGCCACTGCGTTTGTCGCCATTTTTGATGGAATTAGAATGTCTTTCAGATTATCTCCCTGCCAGAAGGTGACTTCCATAACTTATTTTTTTACAATGGTAGATTTAATTAAAGCGCCTTGCAATGATTAACTTGCAACAGGAACAATAGAGAGATTTATTGACTGGGAGCTGGGTCCATTGTGCTGAGGCACCATGTGCAATGTAGTACTGCTCAGGCGGCTGTGGTACTGCACCATCATTTTACCGCGTCCTTTGTTTATGCTAAGAGGCGAGCAAATAAACATTTTAGTCAGACAAAGGTATGCAATTAGCAGTGCAAATGTTTAAGTGGATAATTAAATGATTTTTACAGTGCTAAAGAATAAGCTTTTAATGGATTCTGTAATAAATTATGATGCAGATGCTGGTAATTGTAGCACGGGGCGAACACTTGTCCTAAGAGCAGAGTGGGTTTCGGAGTTCGTGTTTCTCCGAATCCAATTGGCTCGTTACAAACCCGTCTATAGTAGGGCATCTCCCGATCGCGGCACAAGCTCGACGGCATCGGGGACACGTGCCGTGCGCGGAGGTTTAGGAGGGACTCTCACAGGCGTGAAGCAAATCCGCGGCTATTTGTAGATGTTCCATCATAGCGGCGAAGTTTGTGCAACGCAATGGCAGCTGGCCAAGATCCACGGAGAGGAAAGGTCACACTTTAATGACTCGGCAGCCCGTGGCGATGGTGGCGGTTAGCCGTGTAAAATAAATTAAACAGCGTCCGCCCGCGTAATGTTGACTTACGCCTTGTTTCAATAAACGGGTCACTCTCAGAAGAGGGGCGGGGTTTGTGTGCCGTGAGCTAATCGCCTCTGCGATTCGCGTGGGGAGGGAGTCTGGATACTCGTCTTTGGGGGAGGGGTTGAATGCTGATCAGGGTGCTGTATACACACAAGGGCCGTTGGGGAGCAAACTGGAACAGAGTCAGATATATGGATTAGCACTTTTCTACATTATGAGCAGTTTTTTTGCAGGAATTCAGAGGGCTTTTGGTTCTGTTATATTAGAGTAATAGATTATTAAAGTACCCAGAACGCACTGCAGAGCACCTAATAAAACTGCATTTTCAGTGACACGGCTGGCAAAAGTCCAGATTGGATTTGTTTGTTTCAATTACATGGTAAATGAATTTATGTCGAGATGGGTGTCAGTTAGACAGCAGACTGATGGGGTCCGTGCACATACAACACATACACAGGCAGGCCGACCGCACGCACGCGAAGTCCGTGCACATACAACACACACACAGGCAGGCCGACCGCACGCACGCGGGGTCCGTGCACATACAACACATACACAGGCACATGTACAATGAAAACACTGCAACACGGCCCCACAGCCTCTCCAGTGCAGATGACTATTATAACCAATTTAATAGCTTAAAATGAACTCATTAAAGGTCTTTTATCACTGGAAAAAGTCTATTAAATCCGGATGTGCGAGGAACCGCCATACAGTCTCATTTCCATTCCCGCCCGCGACCTGAACAAATCAGAGAAGCGCTTTCCGAGGAAGGGGGTCAGGCATGACTGGCCAAAGATATTTTGCGGCGCATGAGAGCGGAGTAGAGTTCTGTGCTGGACGGGCTGCCTGCTCATTTTCATCGGGCCTCGAGATACAGCATCACCTTTAACGCTAATGAGCAGCCTCGTCACGGCAGTCTCACGGGGGGGAGGGGCACCTTTCCGCCTCTTCGTCGACGTACAGGCACACCGAAAGCAAGAGGGCGCTGTTTCACTTAGCGTCGCGGACAGATCCTCCCGCCTGCATTTCATCGTCTCGATGGCAATTAACTGGCCATCACAAGCAGGCGCCATTTTGTGGGCGTGGCAGCGGCTGGCTTCAGTGAAACATTTCCCTTTGTCCCTTAAATGTCAGGGCTGGGATTTTTCACACGGGAACTCTCACGTTAAGGTGTGCCACCGAACACGATTCAGCCGAAAACAAAGCATATAAAATTCTCCCGTTTGAAGGAGGCGCCAGGCAACAGTAGAGATCGCCGCACATTTCCTCTCTCCCTGCATTAGTATCCCTAATAGTCATACAGCATGTTTAACAAAGGATCTGCTCTTCCCAGCCCCGCGTCCCCACAGCGACGCGGCGCGAGCCGCGGCTGCAGATCTACAGGCACCGGTCATGTATCCCGGGAAGCCACTGTAATAAGTCTATTAAGATGCCTGGTAATTAGCGAGTACTGAAGGCTGGGCCGGCCATGTGAGACTGGAGAAGCGAGAGCTGCCTTTAAAGGCAGCCTGAGATAATGCTCCTAATAAGAGACAGTCGGCACATTTTTTCATACCTCGCATAATTTGATAATAGATTGTCCAGAGACGGAGGACTATTGTTAACTTTGCCATACTCACACTTGAGACCTGGTGATACTAAAATTAAAAACCTTTAAAGGGAAGATCTCCGATTACCAGAATGGCATGATAGTGAAAATTGTTCTTTTATTATTGTATTTTTTTTCACCCTTCAAGGAATTGTGTTTCGGCTGTGACTGTCACGGCAGTCCTTGTGTAGGACAGCAGCCCCCAGGTCAGCAGTAGGGAGATGCACTGACTCGCCTGCAGGAACTAGCGACAAGCATAAGAGCAGACGACGGTCTCGGGGATTCAGAGGCTGCTCTGCTGAACAGACGTAAGCCCTAACAATGATACATGACTTACAAAGAAATGCTGATTTTGTGTGGTTGAGGTATATCCTTCAAGACTGAACACAGTGCTACATTTGTTGGCTGCTTAGATACAGTCCAGAATTAAATCTGTTAAAGGCAGAGAAATTACGAAAGGTGCTGCCCTGTAGTGGACAGGAGAACTCTGTATAGTTCTCTTCAAGTTTAATTCAGTCACTATACCCAGCATAATCTGACAATGTCCAGAACGTCACAAAGATATGAAAGACGTGGAGCGTCAGGTACGTGGGGCAAAGGCGGGGACTGTGTGATCCCTGTGGGGCAAAGGCGGGGACTGTGAAATCCCTGTGGGGCAAAGGCGGGGACTGTGTGATCCCTGTGGGGGAAAAGGCGGGGACTGTGTGATCCCTGTGGGGGAAAGGTGGGGACTGTGTGATCCCTGTGGGGCAAAGGCGGGGACTGTGTGATCCCTGTGGGGGAAAAGGCGGGGACTGTGTGATCCCTGTGGGGGAAAGGCGGGGACTGTGTGATCCCTGTGGGGCAAAGGCGGGGACTGTGTGATCCCTGTGGGGCAAAGGCGGGGACTGT
>JAABNX020000001.1:15583592-15600447 GCA_015163995.2 Mormyrus lacerda
TTGGGGCCCCCCCCCCCCCCCCCCCAACCCTGTACAGGGAATAAATGTCAGACTGGCTAAGAATCCTCTGATCCCCTGAGAAACAGACAACAAGTCTAATGGCTTTTAAACATCAGTGTCACTTTTCGGGGAGACAAATTTGTACTTTTTCCAGATGGAGATGAGAGCCTGTTAAAAATCAGCCCTACAACCATTTGCAAGAAATTTCCAGCCTCTAATTTAAAAAAAAAAAAATGCGAAAATTTCCTGCCATTTTCCTCATAAGTATGAGCAGAGTGTCATGAAGTCGTACCAGGCGGTCCGGAGATGAGGGATGGGTGCTGAAGCCTGATAGGGAAACTTGCATGGCTTGCCTGGTGTTTGCTGTCTCCTCAGTTGCAGGTAGTAATTACTGATTAAAGCTTTGGATCTGAGGACACGTGCTCTGTATAATCAGGAAGCAGATGTACTTTTAGTGTGCCTGACAATGGATAATTATTTATGCGGTAATTGCAATGGCAGGTCTAAGATTTCCTGCATCCCTCTTTGTCCTCATGTCACTGTGTCTCCGAATGTGCATCTTTGTGGTTCTAATGATATAGTGCCCTTCCAGCTCCCCGAACCGCTGGCCATGCTCCTGCTCTGTCCGCACACGGGGAGGTATTCCTCAGGCAGTGTGGTGTGTGGGAAGGACCCAGGAAAGTATGTGCTCAGGAGCGCCCCCTGCAGGCCATGCCGAGCTTGCATTCTGGAGTTAATAATGCCACTGTTGCAAGAACTGAATCTCATAAAAGTGGAGATTTCACCCAGGCAATGAGCAAATCATTGCAACATCATTTCATATGTAATTTTATATTGCTTGCTCTTTCATACTTAATTACGGATTCACTAATCACATCTTTCTTCTTGTTTATGCAGCACAAAACCAACTGATCTAGATGGTCGGTTAGTTAATTACTTTGGCAATATATAGGGGTTGGACAATGAAACTGAAAAACCTGGTTATAGACTACAATTATTTATTAGCATGGTCTATGGCCTGCTTTTGCAGCCAATACAGCAGCAATTTGTCATTGGAATGACAGATACAAGTCCTGCACAAAGGCCAGAGGTATTTTCAGCCATTCGTCTTGCAGAATAGTGGCCAGGTCACTATGTGATGCTGCTGAAGGAAAACGCTTCATGACTCACTCCTCTGAAACACCCTAAAGTGGTTCAATAATATTCAGATCTGCTGACTGCAGGCCATGGGAGATGTTCAGCTTCACTTTCATGTTCCTCAAACCACTCTGTCACCAGTCTTGCTGTGTGTATTGGTGCATTATCATCCTGATTCACGACTCCACCTTTGGAGTATAATGTTTGAACAATTGGGTGAACATGGTCCTCCAGAATGGTTCAGTAGTCCTTGGCAGTGACCTGCCCATCACAAGTTGCAGTAGTAGTGGGCCTAGAGAATGTCATGATATTACAGCCCAAACCATCACTGGTCCACCCTTGTGCTGCACTCTGGGTCCTCAACAGTGTGGGTGATAATTCTCTTTGGGGCGTCTCCACATCGTAACTCTCTCAGATGTGGCAAAGACAGTGAAGATGAACTCATCAGAGAACAATTCATGTTTCATATTGTCTACAACCTAAGATTTGTGCTGCTGGCACAATTGAAACTGACATTTGACATTGTTGTGAATGAGCAAAAGTTTGGCTACGGCAGGCTGACCATGAATTTTTGACCCTGGTAACAGGAGAGTCGAGGTGTGGATCTAATTTTGCATTGAGTTGGGCAGCTGTGGTTTTATGTTTTTTGGATACGATCCAGTTTGGTACCTGGACTACCCTTTCAGACAGCTTCCTCTTGTATCCACAATTTGTCCTCTTTTGAACTCTGACACGTCTCCCATAATGTTGTCTATAATGCAATAATTTGCATACAGCTGTGCTATTGCTCTGCTAATTCAACCTTCACACTGTGCTCTTACTGATGGAATGTGCAGTCGGTGTTGGTCACCAGGCCATACATAAGTAGATGTGAAACATCAAACACTATATTGGCTGTTTCAGTTTCATTTTCCAAACCCTGAATGTTCTGTAGAACAAACAACCTGCTCCACAAAACCCCATGCAACTACAACAGATATTACTAATTTGTGATGTTTACTCTTCGGGAGCCTTAGTTTGGTTTGGTTTGGTTTGTGCTAATTCTGGCTCACGCCCCATGGACTTGAGATGACTTTGAAATATAGACCTCACAGCCTAGGGCGCCTCTTTAAGAGCAAAAAGGTGACTGCTTTGAAACTGGTAGCTTACAGGAGCTACGAGATGGCTCATCGGCTGAGACAGTAAAAAAGGTGTTCAGTGAAAAATTACAGCAGAGCTTCAGAGGATCCGCCTCCCACATCAAGTAGGTGCGCTTGTCAGTGTCTGGGTCTATTTGTCAGAATCTGGGGGGTCCATGCTAAATTGGCATAGACCTCTCCTTCCCTAACCACCCAACACAGTGCTGGTGCAGACATCTCAGCTCCCTGCATGTCAGACACGTGCTCCCACACTTCAATCTCGCCGTCGGCTGAGCTGATTATGGTCCGTAAAGCCCGAGGGTTCTGCCTGAGAGCAGAAGTGGCCCGAGGCCCCAGACCTGTTAGCTTCCTGCTGCCGGCAGTATGGAGTCAAGTCAATCAAACGGCCAGAGTCAGTCTCTTTCCAATTCCTACACAGGAAGCTCTCTGATGGACCCGCAGCATTGAATTTTTTAGGCTATCAAGCATTTTTCGTATTTTAATTATGTATGACAACACATGGTGTTTTTTTATATGTTCACTAATCAGTGTTTTTTCTTGTATGATTATGGCCACATTCATACCACGTAAGGCACTCATGGGAAAAGCCTACAGGAAAAATATAAAACTTTTACATTTACTTTACATTATGGTAATATATGGAAAAAACATGTTTTCCACCTTCAGTTGGTTTATTTAGAAATCAGGAAATTCATATTATGGTCTCAGAACACAAAGTGAATGCATCAACTGAAAAGGATGTTTCCTTTTCAAAATACTCATTCTAATTATGTGGAACGACTTCTCCATGATTCAATTCAGTTCATTTAAAGAATTATGCATAAAAACTAATAATGACAAAACACTCATTTAAAATGCATTGCACATCAACGCAGAACTTATATGTTTGACTAAATTTTCACTTAATATGTATTTTACATGAATAAGAGACAGATACAGTATGATTAATGACACATACATTTAATATGGATTGTATATTTATTTTGAGTGTCATATAAAGAGCGTATACGATTTAGGTAAAAACACAAGAGTCATGTTAATTAAAAAAAAACATTTCCAAATAGGGAAGCTGTATGTCTGCCAGCCTGTTTATCTGACTGAGAAAAACCTTTAACATTTATAAGGGTTATTACCAGTCAGGTGTCCCTTTAAAGCCTGCCCTACTTGTATGGCTCCGCCCACTTTGGTGAGGTTGGGTTTTTTGCCTGTTCTACCACATTTTATAATCTAGTTCAATAAACTGAGTGTGGATGATCGCCTGTAGAACTGGCCAGGCTACAGAAGTGTGATTCAAAATTACTGTCCTCCATGCTTCTGGGCCTCTTGCCCTTAAACGCTCCGGGGATTGTAGACAAAGTAATAAAATACTTCCAAACCTACTCTCTACAGGGACACTTGTTTGAGACCCAATTACTGTAAATAGCAGCGCAAGTGCATCCGTTTACCAATATGTTAAGTCTGTTTGCACTTGTTTGATCCTCTGTTGAACCCAGGCTAATAAACATAAGGTAATTGAAACTCTGAAGGCACTCTTGTACTCAAATGGATTACTGATAAAATGATGGGATTTATGGTTCAGTCTAAAAAATCCAAGCTCAGCTAGACCCGATTGCCTTGACTATGAAGGTACGCTCTCTAGTAGATCAGTTACATATGTTCTGATATATGTATTTAAATAATTTGTGTTGTCTGCTATACATTCTGAAGGATTTGGTGCTACGGAGCCCTACATTAGATATTTACAGCACCTCTCCTTATCGCCTACCTCACCTGCGCAGATCTGTGTGGAGCCACGTAACCTTTCCTGAACCCCAGGGATGGCCGGCAGGCCCAAACCCTACATAGCGACTGCCCATGCACTGCAGATAAGGGAGACCCCCTTTCTAGCTGGTCTACAAGAGCCACGGAGGCCCTCCATTTACGTTAGCCTGTATATGGAGTAGTTGATATTTTTACTCAGTCATGCATTGACCTGAACGTCTTCCTTGCGGTGTTTAATGTTACAGCAGGACCACATACTGTAGGAGCGCCTTTGTGTAACACACTACACCTGTCCCCGTCTCGCAGCACCTCACCTGCCAGTTCAACCTGTCATCTGCCCTTTTTAATTTAGTCTCTGACAGTTTGACACTTTTTTCCCAGTAACTGAGGGCATATGACGAGCAAACACATGATGAAGGTTAGCGCGTCACTAAACCGCATTATTAACCTTCTGCTCCCACAACCCATTTATAGTTTGATACTGGCATTTTTCAATGTGCTCTGAATTTAACAAAATATAAAAAAGGTTTTTTTTTTTTAATAGGAGTATGCATTTTTCATAAAGCATACAGATAAGACACATTTGCATCCAATTAATTTAATGTAATTAAGGTTCCGGAAGAAGTGGACGTAAAACATGGATGGAACTTCTTTCGCTGTCTAACAATTAAAGAAGTACATTTATAGTTCAAAGTTCAACAACAGGTCTAAATAATTTTAAATTATAATGATTTTTAGTTCTCATTTTCATTTTAAGGTCTACATGCCAATGACGGTAGAAAGCACTGTGATTGGCTAAGCCTCTTGAAAACATTTTTTTTTTTACGCATGTTTATGTGTATTACGCTTCTGACAAACATTTTATGCCATTTCTTCTGTCATGGCTTTTACTTTCAGCAAATATACTTTGGAAATTGATGGAGTACCCCCGGGCCTTAATAATTTATAAGGTTTTCAGAATTCAATCTTGGAATCGTATGATGCATTCGGGAACGGAGAGCCGAGTGTATGTTTGACGGGGAACATGATTTCACCCCCTCCTAAGTAATTGATTTGCTTTGCTATTTGTGTTTTTTCCAAGCCAGGAGAAACTGTGATAGATGGAGCAGATGGGCTGATCGCCTTCCTCCTCATAAACAGGACTTATCCTCTGCTCAGCCCACTATCAGATAGGCTTTTCTTTTCTTCACGGGAGGATAGATTTAAGCAAAATGTTGACGCTCTTTCAATTTCATTCTATGTTTTATTATCAGAGACTCCATTAGAGAGCTTTGTCTTGTTCTGCAGGTATTATAAAGCGACTCTGCTTCCCATAGCATTTTAATGGGAAAGTTGATTCGCAAATGGTTGTTAGCTATATCTACATGCCAACTGGGGCGAAATTGGCATGTGATGGCCTTCGTGCCTCCTTATGCCTTCAGGTTAAGGCTGTAGCCTGAAGAGCATCTGTTTTTAGGAAGTCAATCATTCGGTTCCACATATGAGTATAAGTAATTAAAGTTGTGCTTTTTCATTTAAGGATCCCTTTGTAATTTGCAAACCGTGGAGGGAGGGGGATGTTTCAGCCCTCTGCAGTAATTGAGTGATGGTGAATAGACAGGGACAACAGCGTGGCTGATGGCTATTCCAGAGCTCCCCCGATGGTAAACAGTAATATTAATATTAAAAATAATTATAATAATAATAATAATGTTTGCCTCATACATCAGCTCAAAGCTCATCATATATATCACATTGCAGAGGAATGAAAAAAAATCATCCCTACATATTTTGGGGCTCATATTTTTGTGCCTTTCTGTGAGACTTTTCTGGATGTTTGGCTGAATTTTACGGCGTTTAACAAGTGGCGTCAATGTTCTAAATATAGCTAATTAGCTACGGAGTGGCCGGAGCGTTGCGGCTCCTTTTGAGAAGCGCGGCTGTGTGCGACGGCTAAGGGCAGTCGCTGTCTGCTACGTCGCAATGGCTCTCCAGGTCATGCTTCGCCTTCTACAGGCTCCTTTGGCCTGGCTGCCCTGTGAATTTTATTTGTTAACGTTAAGCACAGGCTCCTTCTCCTTTAAGTCGTGTTGAGTGGATGTTTGCTTCTGACACTGAAGGGCATCATGGTCATAAACCACATTATTAACCTTTTGCCTCAGTTTTTGACTCATTTTATGAGACGATTCCATGTCCCGGGGGTCTTTCGTGAATTCAGCAAAAATTGATCATTGAGTTTTCTTCCTGGGCCACATGTGCCGAATGCTATGTACACTTCTATTTTTATTGGATACAGAGATTTTTTTGCATCCATTTTCCACCCACTTACTTAATTCCATCTAATTAAGTTCCCTAATCAATTTTAAGTGAAGTTATTGTGAAACTCCTTTATTACCTTGGCAACACCACAGTTTATGTGAGCACACAAGAAGTTGAAAATAAAGTCTTAATTACTTTTTTCATAATTGATTTTCTGTTTAAAATTAAATCATTGCTGGAATATTTGTTCTCAGTTGACCAAACCCACAAGGCATCGATCACCATATTGTCGATGGTGCTGTGTAAAACGATACAATGTTTACCATTTGAAAGGTGAGTCTGCTTTCAAATCTCTTTGAGATTTACTGGAAGGCTGAGAAATACAAATACAAACTTATTCAGCCGTTGATGATAATGATCAGCAGTTCACTGGTCTGTGAGTATGTCGCTGTCTGAGAGAACCCATGCAAGCAGGGTCGTGTTTATGAGTAAATAGCTGAATAAAAGGCAAATTAATTAGGAGTGTAAGCGGATTGTGTGACATCGCATTCACAGGGTCCTCGCTAGCGTGTAAAACCTGCTGACCAGGAAACAACTTATGAAATCTGTCATCAAAACTGTCGCCTGTCAAAATACAGCCGATGCTAAATGGCCGCTGGAGAAGATGGCAAATGTTTACGAAAATTAATCTGGTCCAAATTCTTCACAGTGATGCTCCTGTGTTGCCACACTGACTTAATCATGTGTCTGATTTGTAAATTAACACAAAGACCTTTAAAAATTTGCTCCAATCTGCTAAAAATTCCTAGTTTGCACCATTTTAAGTTTGGATTAATGTGCTGTCTTGTGTTACATAGTTGCATCATCATTTGCATTTATCATTCATTTTAGTCATTTATGTGGTGTGTATGATATATATAATAATTTTCAGAATTCTGCTACTTGCATTTGAGATAAAAAAATCTATTGTTTTTTTTTTCCCAAGGGACTGATTCTTAGCCGACAGGATGGTTGCTATGGCATCCTCACCACAGTGTGTGACAATACACAGGTCTGTGGGTGTAGGTATTTTAAAGTACCAAATGATGGATGGATGGATGGATGGATGGATGGATGGATGGAAGGAAGGAAGAAATTTATATTTGCCCAGAAAGTGATCCATTCAACCTCTGGGCTTAAATATTCCCAGCTTGCCAAAACAAAATTGGAACATGAGCCTATTCACAGCCACATTTTACCCACCAAAACTGAGAATTGTCCTGTGAACGGACTGGTGAGGTGCACTGTGCATCCTGAAACACCCCTCATTGTGGAACTAGCTGGCCTTTCGTACCAGCAAAAGGAGGCCATGAGGTCAGTTAGCAGCATTCTGCCAGGCACTGCTGTCAGCCCTGAATACAGTGCCTCTGCTCTGTTTGAATGTGACAGGCTTGAGCACCATCTAAATGGAGAGGTAGGTTTGCCAGATTGGAGGAATGTTACTCTTTGAATCAGAAAACAAATTGCACATAAAAGTATGTGTTGTGGGTAATCTATTTTTCTGCGTTTGGCAGCTCTGTTGTAGAGGACATTTTGTGTGGAATTTGATTCTACTTGGCAAACTGAACAGCACGCTGACATCACATATAGCCCATAATGCCCTAACACACCATTCATTTACATGGCAGTCTCTCTCTTCTTGGTAGAGGGATGGCAAAGCTGCATGGTGCGAGTGTTTCCCTTCTGTTTTTGGCAGGTTCCCTAGATGAAACTCTGAGACTGCACATTTCATTTCTGTGTTCCGCTCAACAGTTCATTTGGACCGCATTGTTATTTTTATGTCTGTTCCAAGAAATCATTTGCATGTTTTGCATATTTAAATAACAGTAAAGTTGTTACTGGTGATGATGATGATGATGATGTTTGAGCTGGTGACACTGATGATCATCATCATCATCATGGTGATCCATCATATGAAGCAGTGGGTTGTGCTGAAGGACTAGCAGCCATGTGTTGGCTTGGTTTCCTTGCATGTCATCTCCTTGAAAGTCCTCATTTGGACGTTTTCCTGCTATTTGCACCTTGTGACATTCCTTGTAAGTTTTTAGCTGTACTGAACACAGCTCACTGACCCGCTGGTTTCATCAAAGAATGGCGCTGTTGCATTTTATGTCCTCTGTTGCCTTGTGTAAAATTGGCAACGAATGTGCCCAGCTTTGGCCAACTGCAAAGGATTCTGGTAGAGATCAGGGGTCACTCTTATAGAGATCAGGGGTCACTCTTATAGAGATCAGGGGTCACTCTTATAGAGATCGGGGGTCACTCTTACTGTCTTTCTTGGAAATCTGCTCTATTGGATAAGGCTCATCTTCCTAAAGTCTGCATTGCGGCTCTTTCAATGCTCGCGGTGCTCTTGTGCTGTTTCTGTGGCACACATCTGCCTACTGTGATCAATGGTAATCATAAAGGAAACGTTAATAAGAGTTGATTGTGTTTCTAAAGCCCCTGTTTCCTTTTAGCGGGAATCCACTGACATCACCTGATGTTTAGTGACACTCGCTCGATAGTGATGATCACCTTGGGGATTTCCAAGGTGTTTGTCTCGCGGCGGTCACCTTTGAAGCCAAATCAATAACGCTGTCATTGTGGCCTTTCATGTCTGCTTTCTTGTTTGATTTAGATGAACGCAGGGCTTTAAAATCACATCTTTTCTTTTTAAATAAAACTCAACTTGAGATTTTCTTACACATCTAGTATCAAGCTACTGTCTCATCTATATGACTTACATTGAAGGACTGAGAGTTAGAGTTATTAATATTAATTTGTAGAGGATAATCACCCCCACACGAACCCGCACAAACATAATTCCTCAAGGGACATTTCAGCTTGCAAGTGTATATTATTCCTCTTTAATCTATTCAACTTAAGAGTTACATTATTTTCATTTTTTAGATAGCTAAAGGCAACAAAACACAATTTGCATAAGCTACAGTGCAATTATGTTGCCGTGTCCCTATTAGTAGTGAATGAGACGTTTGAGATCAATGAAAGTGTCAGTCTGTTGGCACTATCATTGTTTCTAAGAAGTTTTCTAATTGTACTCAGAATCCTGGCAGCTGAACAAAGTCTTAAATCCTTTGTATATACTAAAAAGGACATGGCTTTGGGAATGATGGAACAAACCAGGATGTAAAACCAGTTGAGGGTGGGGATATCCTTCACTGTCAGTAAGACTCATTTACTGTTGGTTACTGTGTGTTCTTGGTTCCCATTGGGTTAAAACCGGCCGTGACTAGGGTTGAGTAATAATAATAATAATAACCTTGTCTGCTGCTTTGCACCCCTCCCAAAATCACTAGACCCAGACACAGGATGCGGACTAGAAGCTAATACATATACCCCCAACATTAGGATGTCTGTCATCACAAGCAATATACGTGGTTCTCCTGTAGATCACCACCCAAATGTAGCATTTGTTCATTTATCTTCATAAATGCTTTGATTGAATTGGCTTTATTGGACAAAATAAGGTACAGAACTTGTCCCAACTAATTCAGCATGTGGGTTTTTATCTGCTAGCATTCTGTGGAGCTCTCCGCTCGTGCCTTAACGATTGGCAGAGTGCGAGACTTTAATTAAAAACTCCTTAAAGTGGTAAAATGGGACATTTATAGTACATGCTGTGTGCTGTCAAAAAGTCCCTCAGTCCTAATCAACCCGTCCTCTTACTTAGTGATAATGAGGTTTATTAAATTAGTTATCCTGTTCAGCTTTTATCATGCAGCTGTACTGGGTATAGTTTTGTGGGGGTGTAATGTTACACACTGCAAGTGCAATAATTAAAAGCTGACAGGTACCACGTCTTTTTGCGGAGAACAGCGGAGAACCCTTGCAGACTTCCGCCATATTTGTGTCGACTCTGGTATCATCTTCGGCTTGTGCTGTTTACATTTTATGCATTTCAGTAGCCCCCCTTTTTAACGGTGCTCGTATTATAACTGTAGTTAAATGTTGTAAAGTCCAGCTGTTAATGGAAATTGGGAGTGCCCTCTTTATGATGTCATTCAGAAGAGCAGGTGCCTTGGGCTGCAGGTCCTCTGGACGCAGGGGCCCGAGGAGTCAGCCAGCAGATAGCCGCCACCAGGCCGCCCGGATGGCAGCTGTTAACAGTGACGGATAGATCCCTAAACCCTACTGACGCGGGGGTGGACGAGGCAGTCCAGCTCACCCTATTAGCACATTCTCAGGTAGCAACAGTCTCCCATTCGCTTTTGTTCGCCCCTAATGAAGATGCAACTGATGATCTCACGTGAAATGGGGGGGGGGGGGATGCTTGTCACACAAAAAACGTGCCTCAATGTCATCTGCGAAGCACAACAAATGGATGAGCTACAATCTCCCCATCGGCAACATCTTGTCATCAAAAACAAATAGGGAACAGGAACAGAAAGGAGAGATATTATAAATCACTGTAGTTTGTTCCGATTGAAAAAGGCAAACATGACAGCGTGCTTGTGCTGTTCTAGATGGTCATCAGAAGGCTATGAGCTGTTGGTGTAAATCTCTGCACAAGATGAGTTTAATCCCTGGGGCCCCAGGAATCCAACAAATCCTGTTCACCAATAATCCGCAGGCCGTAATGTGCCTCCGTGCGCACTGTGAGGTGGGATTAGGCCTCTAATGAGAGGCGCTGGGTCCAGTCTCTGCCAGATGTGGCCTCTGATTCTCCCTCTGCCCAATAACTCTGCTCCTCTACATCTTAACAGCAGGTGAGATTTCACAAACGCCTTGTAGGTGATTCTCTCTTACTAATGTGTCCCAGACAACTCGACGGAATTAACACTCTGTAGTTATCTTAAATTTGTTTGATTTGTTCAGATTTTACACTTTTTTCTTGGGGGGCATGGGATTGATGAGGTGTGCCCTTCCAGCATGAATATTCATTAGTGAGTGCCTGAGTGAGAGTTAGCATCTCTCTGTACCAAACACACCACTTGATTTACAAGGTTGCCTGGTGTTGCTCTGGGGATAAGCTTAACATAACTCGAGAATGAACTGGCTCACAGTGCTGATTTCATATTTCAATTTACACTTAACCAAGAGTTTGTTTTCATCTAAAACAGAAAAGCAACTATAAATGACACAATAACCCGCAATGTATTCGCTACAAGAAAAGAAAGTTGAGTCAAGTGTACTTGACAGGACCATGGCTTGGTTGGAAACATAGGGTCTTAACATAAACCAACACAAACTGGGAAAATATACAGGGAAATGGGTCAGATAGGGTCCGGTACAAATTGCAAACGTCTTGGAATTCACTGATGACGTTGCCTGCAAATGCTCCACCTAGGTCAGTTCTTCAGGTAAGTGAGCATGAGTGACCTGGCACTCTTAGCACCCATGCTAGCATTTGCATTTCCTCCCTACCTTGTCACTCTTACACAATTTGACAAAGAGTACATTTTCAATGCCAAAATTATCCATTTTTAAACAATGCTCTTTCAATAAGCATTTAAAAATGTGATTCTCAGATTCAACATGTATGTCTTGGACTGACGAGCAAAGTAATTAGAATTTTACAAATTCTCTTTAGCCGTCTGACAATTCATTATTTTTTGCCCCTTCTTCAATTAGATTTCCAGTTTGGCTTGTATTTGGTCGCACTGTTAATTCTGATAGTTGTGTGGCGTTGACTAATACAGTTTTATTCAAAATAATGACGTCTGTTTGCAATTCACTGAAAGCATTGATTAGAAGCAGAAGAACATGGCATTCAATTATCTTATCAAACTAATGGACCTGTAACAGCAAAGAGAACTATGTTTTACTGACTGAATTTTCCGCACCTTGCATTTCACTGTTTACCTGCATTTTCGACACACAGAACATCCTTAAGCCCCCGCCCTTCAAAAAACAGTTTGATTGCTTGTACTTGTGTCTTCCCTGTGTCTTCTCACACAGAGAAACAAATTATTTACAATCTATTTGATTGAGAGATCACATTACTTTAATGTTTAATATTGGTGTGAAATGGTTTTTGCACATTTTTTTTACATAACCCACAGTTGAAAGGGAAATGAGTGAAGAAAATATCAGGCATTTTTGTTTATTATTGTATTTATTTTTTATTCGTATTGACTGTTTGTATAATGGTCACATATAGAACTCGTTGATGTACCATTTGTGAAACCTGCTCCAGTTATTATCTCCAGAACAAAAGCAGACTTCATGCTCCTGGTTATTCTCCATAAGTCAATTATTTGTTTAATGTGCTCAGGGGTTAGTGGTGCATTATTTGTTCAACATGAGAGCCCAGCTCCTCCTAGAACATAAGTGTTGAAGATACAGCCCATTTCAAGGCAGAAAAGAATCAGCGCAGATCTCAGATCAGTTTATTTTCATGATGGTCATGATGCCATAAAAAAAATGAATCTTCATCATCCATGTCTGTTTGACTAAGTGATGCTCTACTTAATACAGAATTCAATATCCCAAATCCTATCCTATATTTAAAGTCCTCATTTTCAGTTTATGAATATTATATTGCTGCATTTGTCCATCTGAATTTGTAGTCAACATTATGAAATACACAGTTAAGGCAAACAGAACCCCAGCTCACCACAGGAAGCAAAACTCCTTAGTCTAAATTAAATAGTTAATGTGCTGCCCAAGTACTGTATAATTTCTTAATGTGGACTGATGTCACGGTAATATTTCACCACGATTGCTGTTTACTGCAACAACCATGCCTGCAATAATCGAGATTCAGCGATAATGATGCCGGAGCTGGATTCTTGCTCTGTCGGTAGAATATAAAAATAGATTTGATCAGTGCCAGTGGGACTAGCGCTGCGATCTCACCTGAACAGGTGGTCTCTAGTTATGAGAGAGCTATGTTGAGAGTTTGCTCTAATCCTGTTAGCAGGTCCTCATTCCCTGGTTTGAGGCCATTGTGTAACAGACTTTCTGTACACCGAAACCTGACCTTAAAATATTTGTCGTACAGGAAATGACTTTGTAGTGACTTTCTTATTTACTGTCGTGTTCTTCCGAAGCGACTTCACCAGCTAGATATTTGTGGTGGGTTGATGCTTTTTTTTGTTGCACGTAGGGCCCACTGGGGAGGTTACAGTCTTACAGATATTAAATATCACAGTATATCATGAATAATCAGTTCAATGGAACGCCAGGCAGCATGGTTGTTAATAACATGCTATCTGATGGTCATTGGGTGGATGCTATGTGGTGTTCTTGTTTCTTACTTTTGAATAAGGAACTCAACCTGAATTCCTCCAGCAAACAAAACGCAGCTGTTTAAATGGGTTAAAATAAAAAAAAAATAAATGCTTTACATAAAAAGGGCAGCTAAACTTGGAAGTGGGCTGTGTGTCTTTTATTTAAGAGACGCTGGGTGTGGCTCTGATTAAACAGCAACACATTTTCGCATCTACAAGTCAAGTCGACACACAAGATGCTACAACCCCGGGGGGGGGGGGGGGCCACATCTGTCGCCTCTGATAAAATTTCACGGCTTCTTATAGATCTTCAGCTGTTAACAAGAGGTAGAGTCCCCCCACCTCTTTCATGAGGTTCATTTTCTAACGTTCCGTTGTGAATTTGAGGGGGAGATGAGCCGCCCCATCAGGGTGGACTCTGGTTCAAGCGACACTTTCCTCGGTTCCCGCTCTTCATGTAAACTGATGCAGGACCAGCAGTTAACACCCTGTCTTGGGGCAGGTTGCTTTGATAACATGAGTTGCTTTTGACAACAGTCCCTGTAGTGTCTGCGGTGCTTGAGACCCTCCAAGGACTCCCTGACTTGCTTAATGACGGTGGAGCTTTACCTTGAATTGACTCTTCGAAGTCCCATGTGGCTGAGCTCTGTGGTAAAAGCCCGGCCTGCTTCGTGACATTCGGCAGCACTGCTAGTGAGAGACGGTGCGCTGACACGCCATAGCAGGCGTTTGAGCGGACATGCAAAGAGAACATGAGGCTTAGATACTGGATATCATATATTAAATAGTCCCAGAGGATGTTTGCTTTTTAATTCCTTGTCAAATCTAGATATGTTGTTTGGTCATGCAGAGCTGCTGTGGGAACACAAGGAAAGATTGTTTGTCCAGCACTAGGGAGGCAGGATGCATCCAGACCACAATTTTTTTAATTAATGGGGGACCCGGGTGGCACTGGTCAACAGGTCAACCTGCTGCCACCTTCAGACAAAAAAATGGGTAAGCTTGGTCCAGAAACATAGGCACTGTGGATGAGGTTCAGGTGGGATCTCCTGCTTGCCCTCCTGTTAAAATGCAAGTGACAACGGTGACTTCAGTTAATAAAGGAACTAGCCTGCTTATTCAGAGGCTGACAGAGGTAAAGGATGGATTTCTGTCGTGTGCCTCAGGGTGATCGGTAGCCATGAGGGAAGATGCGATGATCCTCTGATCCACTGAAATCTCCTGAAAGCTCCTCAGTCTGTGATCAGTCATTCTTGGCTGAAGCCACGGTGTCAAAGCATTTATTCACTCACATACAAAGCAAAAATGTAATTTATGTAAAGAACAGCCTGTATATAAATTTTAATGATAGTTTGTAATAACCTCTATAGTTAGGCTCACTGCATATTTACAATGATTTTTTTTTTCTTTTTTTTCTGAAATCATTCTTAAAGGAAGAGTATTTTTAACACATATGTATGTTTCCCGGTAGATAGTTAATGTGAATATGTGTAGTTGTGGTGGTTATCTTTTGAGAGCAGTATCACTCAAGATTTCATAGGGTTTATCATGTATGGGAGCAGCATGTATCTAAATTAAAAACAATGCAAATTTTGGTAATGCCTTTACAATGCATTCATAGAACCTTCAGTGCACGTTCATAATGGATTCATAATGCATTCACAGAACATTCATAAGCAGCATGTAAGTATAGCTTTACATCCTAACATGCTTTAACAGCTTTAATATACATTAATGAGAAATATTATGATCGTATAACCATATAATGTTCGTTATTAAAGCATATTATAACTATTAAAGTATATTAGGATGTTAAGGTGTACTTATGAATTTTCTATGAATGCATTATGAAGGTGCAGTTAATGTAAAGCATTACCCATTTTTTGAGCAATTGAAATAAATTAAAACTGTATAATGAATATAGTTATAGGTTTAATTGAATATAATAGAATATAACTGCCCAGTAAAGTGAGAAGCTGAACTGAACAAGTCTACGTACGGTATACTAAAACATACAAACATGGCTAAGGTCTTAAATCGTCATTCGCATATAATACTAAAACAAATCCAGCCGTAAACAACCAAGAGTTCAGCTTTGCTGTCAGTGGATTCAGCTAAGGAACAGCTAAGTGAGTAATGATAAAAATGTCCAAATAAATAAACCAAAAACAGAGTTACAAATGGTTGCTTTTCCACTCGCTTAATTGGAACCACAGATGTTTGTAATTTGCTGAACTTTAGCTTTTATAAAACCAACAGTCTAATTAGAAGTGACGGTTAAATGCAAATATGTCATTATTTCAGAGGCAGAGACAGACACGTGCAAAGCCTTCAATGGCAGACTAATTAAATCTATTTTGTCTGTGCGCAGCAAATGAACCTTGATGAGCGTTGTGATATTGACAGGCCGGCAAACGGACGCAGCCAGCCGGAGCCAGGGAACCTTCCTGAAAGTAACGTTTTTTATCGACTTCATTGCACCTGGGACCCGACACAGTCAGACCCGCTCAGTGCGCCTGGGACCCGACACAGTCAGACCCGCTCAGTGCGCCTGGGACCCGACACAGTCAGACCCGCTCAGGCTTATTTCTGTGTGATTGCAGTCGTAACAGGGGTGATGTAAACAAGAAAAATGAAGTGTGTTTACATAAAAAATGATGTATCTCTGTGAAAGTGCAGATGCAGGTAGGTGAAAATGAGTCATCGTTATAACATTCAAATTCCAATGTTTCCTTTTCTTTCATTAAATCCAATAGCGACGACAAGAACTAAGTAAATTACTACATAATAACTTTAACTTTTGATCATAAACACTAATGTAGCATAAATCTTTCAGAGAGTTGTACGTTTTCAAGTGGGCTATAACATTCCAAGGAGGGCAGTCTGGAATTAATGTGCCTGGATGTTGAGAATCTGAGTGTTTATACAGTGCTCAAGTTCAAAGATCCCTGACCAGATGAGGCAGAACCAAAGAACACAATACGATATACAATATTGCAGTGTCTGAGAAGGGTGATACCTTGAAAGACACAGCCATCTGGCAGAAGGTGAGTTTCAGTGTAGTGATGAAATGGGCCTTTGGTGCAAAGCGGTCTAATTGAGTCACTGGCCCTGTGTGTGTGTGTGTGTGTGTGTGTGTGAGAGAGAGAGAGAGTGAGAGTATGTCTGTGTGTGTGTGTGAGAGAGAGAGTGAGAGCATGTCTGTGTGTGTGTGTGTGTGTGTGTGTGTGTGAGAGAGAGAGAAAGAGAGAGTATGTGTGTGTGTGTGTGTGTGTATGACAGAGTATGTCTGTGTGTGTGTGTGAGAGAGAGAGAAAGAGAGAGTATGTGTGTGTGTGTCAGAGAGTATGTCTGTGTGTGTGTGAG
>JAABNX020000001.1:15619779-15638304 GCA_015163995.2 Mormyrus lacerda
GGGAAGGGGGCGGGGCTCATCCCCCCGCTCTATAATCTGTCCTAGCTATCCCAAGGGATCACGACTGTCCGCCAAGACCCAAAAACCTCACCTAGATGTTGCATTTTCTTTTGTGGTGGAAGATGAATGAATCAGAACCCCCTTGCACTGCGTAGCTATTGCTACGACAAACGTAAAATACAGGATGTGCCAGCATCCCAGCCAACATAATGCTAGCCGATTACAAAACAAACGTGTCACATTCTGGTGTCTGAGTGCTGGATTGGAGGATTTGTTCTTTTCCACAAGTTCCATGTCTTTTTTTCCTCACAGTATTGTTAGAGGATAGTGTAATCTATTGCTCAGTGCAATCCCTGTGTCCAAAATCCATTTCCATTAAAATTCAAATTGCATAAATTAGCCTGACTTTTAAAGAAGGAATCTGCCTCAAAACCATGTTTGGTTATTCCATTCATACCCCCTAGGTCAATTAAATTGGTTTCAGTTCAGATCCATGATATTTTTCATGTCTGGGATGAAAACCTCGGCACATTAGTAGCGGTAATAATATTAATAATAATAATGATGATGATTACATATTAACCCCCTAGGACTGATTTCTTCTGTACCCCAACAACAGACTGTGACAGACATTGACTGTGATGCAGATTGTTAGTTTAAGGCAGTTATACTCTTCTCAAGCTCTCAACAAGCAGTCCAGCCAGTTACACAGAGACGGATGGACAATTCTCTCTTCTTGCCCATCTCTTCATCAGGGTCTCCTCAGGTATACAGGGCCCATAAGTCCCCAGTGGTCTTTAGAAACAATCCTGCCTGATGCTTGTTAGGAGAAATAATTGGATTTCAGTTCCTTAGTGCATTCTCGGTTAGCGGTGGTCACAATCCGGGAAGACCAGAGGAGGTGCCAAGTCCTCTGGTGTTCCGGTGATTTTTAAGACTGCTGGACTGGTGAATCACAACATTATCACCGGTTAACGCTTTTCTAAATCGCTTTATGTGTTTCACGGCCCGACACCTGGGCGCAAGCAGACACGGGAAATGCACAAAACCTTTCCGGCTAAAGCGAGCTCATCTCTGCCGCACATCATTCCCAAAAACCCAGAGGAAGACGTGTCTGCCGATACCGCGCCTGTCTGGGGGGGGTTGTGCTATATCCATGTGGATAAACTCAGAAGATGTTTCATGAGTAGAACCAAAAAATAAAATGGAGGAAAAAATACTGAATTTAAAGGCCTCTAGTAATTTTCAGTTTAATTTTTTATGTTTATATAGGATTACATTCACATTAATTTTGATAACCTTCCCACAAGATCATAGCCATTATCTTTCACAGTCGAGCGAATTTCTGTATGACTTAATTAACACTTAAGCCACTTTTTCGAGCATTAACATCTATTTTGCAATTAGCAGCTCCTTATGACTGAGCCAAATGCAGATTAATCGTCCATGGAGGCCTTTAAATTGGTTGGCTGGCTAAACTGTCAGTCTGGCAGTAGGGAGCGTTTTTTGACCATTCAGCGTCCTCATCTGTTCCAGCACTTTATGGAAGCCTTAACTGTGCCGTAAAGCATTTTGCAAGCATTGTAAAGCAGTAGGCTATAAATATTCCCATGCAAATAATAAAGTTTACGTCTGTGATTCACTGAACGACACAATCTTGAATAAAGGCTTGTCCGGAATGTGCAATACAAGTGAGGTATTTTTAAGAAATGCTGATTATTTTTTAACTACATAAAATGGGGAAAGTGCTTCAAATCTAACCTTGGATTCAGGAAGCAATAAGTGATATCAAACAGAAAACTCTTTTTTTCTGAGACTGTAGTCAAGTGTCTAAGTGTCTTGCCCATCTACTGGAAATGCGTGAAGTGCTCTCTGATATCACACTCCCTGCTCCCACTGTTGTGAGGCCGTTAAAACTATTGATCATTAAAGGATGTCCAGCTGTGAAGAATCTAATTGAGGTGCCTCTCGGCTCGTCGATTCCACTCCCTGCTCTGTGGACCGAGCAAAGTCCTTAATGGGAGCGTTGTCTGTAAACAAGGCAGGTGTGAGTGAGCAGATCTGAACGGAGGCCGGCTGCAGTTACAGGCTCCTCGCAGAAATGCTGCAGCTTTAGCACAGGGAGGTAATTCACCGCCCTAAGTCAGGTTCATGGTTAATGCGCTGTTTGCCAGCCGCTGACAGACAGCTATAATGTAATGCCCTGGTTTCATTCCATACTTCTGAGGTTCATACACCTGAATTTAGCACAGTCCTGTTACACGCACGCTGCAGATGCTGATATTTCATACAGTGATTTTGCTTTTCTGTTTGATTTCAGAGAAAGTCAGCATGCTTTCTGCATTTATAGCACCTTTCAAATGCATGAATCCTGGGACAGTAAGCACAGAGGATGAAGATAATTTGAGTAAGTTCTTTAAATCTTCCAGTATCATTTCATATTCGTATAATCCCATAGATGCAGCAGTCTTATTCTTGGTCAAACAATTAGGCTTTAGATCTCTTAAAGTATTACTTTTGTGGCTGAGTGTGTAAGGTAAGCCAGTATACAGCAAGAAATAAACACATTCTATTTCACTGGGCTAGGTAGGTAAAAAGAGAAAAAAGGGTGAACTTTTCTCACTGTTTGTTTCAGACCATATTGTCTTTTTTCATTTTTCATACAAGTCATTTATTTTTTATCTTTTGATAAAAAGATACATTATTAAATTTTGCCCAGAGCACTAACTTCCATAGCAACATAAAAACTTAAACACAGTAGGCGCTCACAAAGGTGCGTTAAACGCACCTGGAAGTGTGCTGGCAGTGGGCCGGTGGTGCTGCATCATTCAGCACACAAGCAACGCTGCATCCTGTTTTTATTAAAGAATAAAGTGGGGAAAATAAGAGCTGATCTTCTGCTTTATCTCCAAAGGCTTTAAGCACCCAAAGCTATCAGAGCTATCTGTCTATTACAATGGGATCCATGCCACCCTCATGTTGAAAGCTGGGAGCAAACCAGCTGCTTTAAACACAGAATCACACCCGATTTCACTGCAGATTACAGAATAATTTGGGAGGTGATGCCATGATCTGGGGGATTTATACATGGATCCGAAAACATTTGAAAAAGACCCAGCTGTATATGGTGATTAATGGAGTTACTGTCATGGCTTTGTATCACCCCATGTCGCTCAGATCTTTAGGTCCACATTGCCGAATTGTTCTGTATTTGGTAAAAGCAGATCTTGTTTAATTCTTCATTATTGTGGCTGTGTTACCCTGCCATATATTTCAGGAACATGAACACAAAAGAAACCACTTTTCCCTTCAATCTTTTCCAGGCACAAGCAGCGCTGAGGTGAAGGAAAACCGTAATATCGGAAACCTAGAAGACTGTGCCCTGCTTCCCGGAGATCACCAGTCCATCTTTCGTTCTGAGGCCTCCAGAGGCGGGACTTCTGGCCTGAAGAGGAAGCGGCCGCTGGAAGAGGGCAATAACTCCCACCTTTGTAAGCTCCAGCTGTTTTACAAGAGGCTGAGCTGGTCCGATGCTCCAAAGAACGCTCTGGTCCAGCTGAACGAGCTCAGGCCGGGCCTGCAGTACCGAATGGTCTCCCAGACCGGACCGGTGCATGCCCCAGTGTTCTCGATTGCCGTGGAGGTCAACGGGCTGACGTTCGAGGGCACAGGGCCTACAAAGAAGAAGGCCAAGATGAGGGCTGCAGAGATGGCCCTCAGGTCCTTTGTCCAGTTCCCAAATGCCCCTCAGGCTCACCAGGCCATGGGAAACCGGGGCAACCCGACAGCCGACTTCACTTCCGATCAGGCCGACTTTCCGGCCTCGCTGTTCAAGGAGTTTGAGCCAGCGTCCCAAGCTGACGGCCTGCTGGTGTGCAGGTCCACAGACAATGAGTCGGTCCCCGGACCCCTCTGGCACGGGAGACCACTTCGCCCCACGCTGGGCCTAGTGGCCCGGACCGGGCAAAACAAGCAGAAGATGGCCCCCCCTGTGGAGGGCGAGAAGAGCCCGGTGGTGCTGTTAAATGAGCTGCGACCAGGCCTGAGGTACGTCTTCCTCTCGGAGAGCGCGCAGAGCAGACACAGCAGGAGCTTCGTAATGGCCGTGAGGGTGGACGGGAGGATATTCGAGGGCTCTGGACGCAGCAAGAAGCTGGCAAAACGCCAGGCGGCGCTGTCCGCGTTACAGGCTCTCGAGTTGGCACCCGAGGGGAGAAGCAGCCATATTCCCAGCAGGAGTAAATGCCCTCATTTCCCACAGGTGAGCAATGCCAACTCGCTTCTGGCAAGTGTGTGCTATTCCTTATGGTAGCCTGTAATAATACCAGCAGCAGGAGCACCGGGAATTATGGGATGATGATTCAAAGCTTAATTAAGGGGGAGGAGTGAAAGGGCGGGGAGGGTGGGATATGCAAGCAGGCACGGGCAATGTTTGTTTTGGATGAAGGTGTCATGTGATCCCATGGAGCCACGTAAAAGCTTGAGTTGGGAGTCAACAGAATCTGCTCAGTGATCTATTCAGTTGGAAAGCATGGAAGCAGACGAGTAAACGATTGTTCCTGTGCCCCTAAAACGGAGGGTAAAAAATGAGCATTGCTTGGAAATGAGGTCTCCTGTGTGTTTATCGAGCTATAATTGGGAAAGTATTTTGCACAATCTCCTGTTTCTTCATGTGTGGCATCTCAGTGTCTATAAACATTAATTCAGTCCGTCGCCCAAAGGAGATGGAGAAACAAAGGGCAAATAGGCAAACAAGGCACAAACCAATTCCAACGTTAAATTAGTACAATATTTAAATAGCAATCAGGGGAAACTAGTTTTGGGAACTTTTCAAATGGATTTTTAAAGTGTGTGCATTACAAGTGTGGTAAAGATATATATGGGAAATGTAAATGACATATTGGAGATAACTTGGGGAGACTTGCTCCACAGTGTCGCCCAGGGCTTGTAATCAAACATGATGTTAATGTGAGAGATCACCGCATACATACATATACATAGCTGTGTGCGTAGAAATACAAATTGATTTAAAAGGTCTTTTGTAAACATGACACAGTGTCACTGGCTGCCGGCTTCACTGACACTGCAAAATAATGTATACGCTTATTTATAGTGAGACCCCCAGGCAGCCACCCCCCCTCGCTAGGGCTGCGTGAGACAGCTGAATCTCATCGTGTCTGCGATGCAGAGTGTTACTAAACGCAGTATGTCGTATTAAAATTCCCCTCCCGGCTCCCAACAACAAGCCGGGAAAGTGTTGTCCTTCCTCTCACACAAGTCGCTCCTGCCCGCCTCGGAGAAACTTCAGCTTTTCTTTTCCCGACACGGTGTCTAAAAGGATTTTAAGAGGATTTTCCTCAGTGGTTTAGCTCCAGAAATTGGCCACTCGTGCACATTCCTGAAAGTCAGCAGCAGCGTCTGCGATGGGGGGACGGGGGAGTGGGATGGTGAAACGGGCACGGCGAAGGACACATGGTGAATGCAGATCTTCCCAGAGCTGCATGGGGTCGTTGCTCGAGGCTTCGGTGTATGGGGGGCCAGGAAATTTACTTGTCACAGACGGCTCTAAGAATGGGGTTGATGGCAGATCTGGTGCGTGGCTCTCCAGGTCTGTTCAAGCACATGTGCACTATGAAGTCCCCCACGCCTCTCTGACCAGGACATTCGTCTGTCATGCACTGCATGACACCCCCCCCCCATTAGGTAGTCCACACTAACATGCGACCCTCAATGTTTACTGTGTATTCTCAACATTTGCTAATTCTAGCGGATGATCCTGTGTGAACTGGGCCAGTGCTACCCCACCGGAAAATGTCAGCAATATGCAAACAGGCCATTTTTGTCAAATGTAGAACGAGGGAATAATGGTGCGTCTGCGTTCAGTTGAACTGGATAAATTCACATTCGTCTCTGGAGATGGAAGCCTTCTCATTCTCCATCTCCAGTCCTCTCCGCAGATTTGCTTAAATTTGTCCGGGTGTTCTGAGTCGGAATCCCGAGATGAAGTGTCGCACGGAAGAGAAGAGAAAGGGCGAGAGATGATTGTGAGAGATGTCAGTAATGTCCCCTGTGCAATCAGCCTGGTTCCACACATACCCCAGTCTTTCTTCAGGTGTCTTTTTTGGCAGAAGTGTGGGGGGTGGAGTTAGCTTCATAGTGCACATGAGCCATTGTGATGGAGGGCCAGGTCTGTTCAAGCATCTACAATGTTCTACAGCATCTACAGTTTTCCCATCAGATATCCATCCTCGAACTTCCCAGACAAGCTAAAAGACTAAAAGACAAAACAGGAAATGCTCATATGAATATTCCGTCTGTTGGGGGGGGGGGGGTCACTGACACAAGTAACTGTCTGTAGAAGGTGTGTTTGTGTGTGTGGGGGGGTTCTTTCTACTCAGTTCGACCTGCAAAGGTCAGGAGGGAGGCATCAGCCAATCAGGCGTCGGCTGACTGGCTGACAAGAGCGTTTTCTAGATGGAGTCCATCATGGTACCGTAGGATGCCCACAAAGAATCCTGACCACAGGTTACAGGCAGTGAGAAACAGAAGATTCAGCTCAGTCCTCACACGTCCTCACTCACTCATTAGCACAGCACACAAAACACTCAGCATCAGAGATAGCATGTTTGTCTGGAGATAAAGGTTGGGTAAAACTCATGGGTGTGTGTATGTGTGTGTTTGCGTGCGTGTGCCCATTTACCTATTATCTTCTGTCTTAGGTAGCTCATTAAAATACAGCACGTTCCTGAAAAAAATTATAAATCAAAACACTGCTTCATGAAATGATCTTAATACAAACCAGGTATCTCAAATAACAATGTATGACCTTACAGTGCAGAGGTATTAATCTTTTACCATTAATTTGTTAAATTAAAACTGGAACACAGAGAGGGAATTATTCTTGTTGCAGAGTAATCTTTATATTTGTCAGATGTCTCCATTCAGACAGTTCTGTGCAAGATACTACAGAGCTAAGCAAAATTAAATTGCAAATACAGCGTGATTAAGGTTAAAAACAATATAAATCATAATGCATATTCTAACTTTAAGTACAGGAAAAAACATCACAAACAGCTAACCTGAAAAGGTAAAATGTCGAAAAATTGGCACCTGAACACTCTAATAAGCTATCCAGTAGCTGCTTTGGAGGTGTACAAGGGATATAAGCTTCTACAAGCTGATTGTGTGTAAGCAAGAAGGTTTTGGTGGTGGCCAGATGAGGCATTGTTTGTCAGAGTTGCAGAGTTTTGGGCTGGCAGGGATTTTGCTCGGTGTTTGTGAAAGAGGGATAGACGGACGGACCGAATGGCATATGAGGACGGGGTCATCCTGACCATCTGCATCGGAGGGGCTGACAAGAAGACCTGCCCCCCACCCCACGTGCTTTTTTCATTACAGATTATGAGCAGCCATGATGAGGGCAGTGTAAGATGGCACAAGGGTGAAAGCTGCAGCTGGTCTTCCAGGTCATGGCTCCCCAAGTTAGATGTAATTTTGTGTAAAGACCTGGGAGACAGTCAGGGGCTGAATAACTGGCCCTCTTTTGAAGGTTGATTGGACACTTAATCTTTCCTCTGTATGACAATTATCTGAAACCGTGCCAAGGGAGCAAAAAGGCCGAGCCTCCTGTAAAAGACTGGCCTCGTGCAGCAGGCCTTGCGTTCGGACAGTCATGGCCGTGTGATAAGTACATGATGCTGTAAGTGTGCTGCTTCTTCAGGAGGTTAATTAAAAAAGGTTCAAGATTTCAAAAGGCAACTTTACCACACAAATGTACTGAAGATAATTTCAACAAAATCAAGGTGACCCTCCCCTACCCACCTGTAACAGTACGGAATAGGCAGTGCCACTAAACCCGGTAAATAAAAAGGGCAGTGCCCTGGGTTCTCCTGATACTGTACTAGTGGATGTGATGAGGGGCAGAGGGGCAACCGCCCCCAGGCCAATCACGGCAGGGGGCCCACTGCAAAATTTACGAAGGGGAAATCCCCCCCTGCAAATTTTACCAAGTGCCCATTTTTATAACAGCCGATCACACAAAATCCGCAACAATTTACAGAGAACTGGCCCCTTCCTGGAAGCGCAAACTGCAACACCTGCCCCCATCGAGCCCCCCTGCTGTGAGACCCCTCTCCTTCCCTGTCCTAACCCCCAACTCGGTGTGTCTGCCCATTACCACACCAGTAGAACAATTAAATCTCTTTAGGCGCTTTCACACCGAAGGCCCAGAAACTGGTCCTTGGTTATAAGTTCCTGGGCTGTCTCGACCAGGGGCTTTTGGAGCTCCTGGCCACTTATGCGCGTCGCTTTCACAATGCACAACAGAACCAGGACCATTATGCTACATAAAAATTTGACACGTAAAAAGTAGGTTAAACTTCACACATAACTCAAAACTACACTTCCACCCCAAAACAATGGAGAATGAACGAGTTGTTTTGTTAAATTGTTAGTTATTGGAGGGGGTGGCATTGCAATTTTATTTATACAAACCACGACATGTTTATATTTCATTATTAAATTGAGCTGGCAGATTTGCTGGCACGTTTGACAGCAGAGGCAATATTTGATAAACGTATATTGGTTATCAATCAAATTTTCCGATACAGAAATATGAAGATGCAAGCAAAAATGTATTCCTTAAATGTAACTGGAGTACAAAAATAATTACATCTGTTCAATTTTTGCTCCGCTAATATTTCTGTTCCCCACACTGGTAGTTCGAACTACTGTAAAAGTACCTCGTCTGGAGTAGGTACTAATAAAAGGTTCCAGAACTGCCTCCAAGGAACTACAATCGAGTTCCTGATGTGTAAAAGTAGGGCTGCCACTAAGGATTATTTCTCTTATGATTAATCTATCGACTATTTTATCGATAAATTGATTAATCTAAACGATTAATGCTCCTCCAGAAAATCAACTTAACCATTTAAGTCAATTTTATTTTGATGACAACAAACTATATGAAATTGCAGGACTTTAGATAATGTATGCAGGCCTTTTGGCACTATTTGAACATTACGATACAATTATCAGATTAGTAGTATGTCTAAAAATATTAATGAGATGTGTATTGTGATGACATTAGTAATCTGTGATTAGTAATCTGTATAAATTTGGTGTATCCTCATGCTTAATAAAGTTGGTTAGCGGAGCATGCCATACAGTATGCGAAACAAGCGATAAGCACTGAAGTCGCGATGAAGGAAGAGACAGATCAGCAGCCACAGCATCTTTTAAAAGAGGGGTTACTGTGGTTAAACAAAGTCAAAATATGTTGGTGGTGTGGCAGTACTTTTGCAGACTAAAGTCCGACACGTTTATTTGGAATTATTGTTTTAATTTTAATTTCAGTTCACAAATGATTTCCTTTTATTTAGTGTCTGCCTTCATTTCATTTTTAGTTTACAGCAACGGCACTGGTCCCAACAAGTTCAATGCGCATGAGAGCACACACTGACACCGCCAATCAACATAAAATAAGTCCAGATTTTAGCCTAAACATTTTCACAAACACTTATTCAATTGAGATTCTAATGCAGCAGGCAGACAAGTTTATGGCGTTAATGATGAGTGTTTTTAGCAACTACAAGGACAAAAGATACTAAAAAGCTCTCCGTACTAATAGTAATTTAATAAACATGAATAGACAACACTGTGGTTTGCCGGACTAGAATATTGCCTGTGTGTATTCTGTACAGGAACTCATGCATAGCACTAGTATCGCTGTGGTATGCTATCGCACTTTGCACAGTGTAAAACCACTTATTTTTATACTTATTTAAAAAAAAATTTTATACTTATTTTTTTATTTTGTGATAATCTTTGAACTATTCTCATAATTACATACGCATATTAAAAGACAACATCTGTTTTAATGAACTGAAGCATTTTAGAAATCATAATGGTTTATTAAAATTTAAAAACGATGCGTCAATTTAAAATATTGATGTTGATGCATTTTCTCCGTCAACGTCATCAACTACGTCAACTAATCACGGCAGCCCATTGTGAAAGAGATAAAAGTCCCTGGCTACAGAAAAAAGTTCTGATTCCAGAAAAAGCGCCTGCACTGCGAAAACACGTTTTGTTTGTCCGGACAAAAAGACAGAAAAGTAAAGTAAAAACTATATAGATATAAACATTTAAATAGGCCTAAATTCCACATTGCAGCACTTCAAGACAATATATAATAAAACTTAGTAAAACACCTTTCGAATTAACAGTTAACTACAGGCTGTTCTTGATATGTTTTTTTGTGTGTATATGAGACAATTTAATTTTTATTTTTAATAAGCTATACCCATATGTTCCTCAAATAAAACCATTTTTGGTATTCAAGTCTTTGGCCTTTCTTTATTGGTTTTCACAATTTGTTTCCAGTGACTCTGCATTTATAAATCTGTGTTCCGTTTAGAGCTTTTTAAACATTTCACCAGATATGGTAAGTTGAAATATAGTATTTCAAAACTCATTCTTATCGGATTGATACTGAATCAGAATCGAATCGGACTGGAACGCACTGTTAGCCTGTGAATCGGATTCGAATCGAATTTGTGCCAATAACCAGCCCTAGCGCTTCCGTAAACTCTACGCAACTCGGATAGTTTTTTTTTTTGCGTAAATCCGGATATAATTAAATCGGTTTTACCCAAGTCGATAGCTGCCAGTATATGTAATCAACCGATAAAAGCCACTGATTTACAAACAGTCCAAAAGTACAGAAACGTTTGCCGACCACCTCGATGTCATAAATTAGTGTGCTGCTAAATAAAAATAAACCGCCCGCGGTACCTGGATACAGAGCCTCACAGACAGACGCCGCCTCGAAGATAACCCCCGCCCCCGGCTCCAGGGGCGCCGAGGAATTTGCAAGTCAGGGTGGTTCGGTGAGGAAGTACTGTATGCCGCGGGTGGTCTTCTCCTGGGTCAGACAGCCATTAAATTACAGTGTAATCGGGCTAATTTCATATAATCACCATTTACCTCACTGGCGGATACATCGCTTGCGACAACCTCGAAAATCTAACTTTGTGGGAACAGCGCGAAGATAACTTAAGAATAATAAACCCCAATAAAGCTTATTAATCTTTGCTACTTCCCTCTTGTCATTGACAGTTAACATTCATATTTATAGGCCTATTTATTATGCGGTTCGTATGTACAGTCAGTCCTGCTATAACATGACTACTAAAAAAGAAATATTAATACATTATATCATAAACATCACATATGGGTCTTCTGAGCGCCGAATTCCCTATAATTTAACTTTCCGATTGCTGACGTCAATAGTCGCGAGCCGCAGTCACCGTCATGCTGGCAAATACAAATGTGTTCCGCAATGTTTTGTACTTCAGTGCTAATGTATCAGTGGCGTTTGAACAGATTCGGGGTGTGATATCACGCCTTGTAGTAGGACTGACTGTATTGGGTTTTATGCTTGTCTGCTTCGTACTGTATAGGTATCTTCCACCCTTTTTTTCTTTTCACTTTACTGACACATCCTGATTAATAGACTTACGCAATACATTAATATAACGTTAAAAATAATTGCAGAAAATAATGTTGAGCTATTAAAACAAAACGTTATTTACTTCTTGCGTTATAAAACATAAATAAGGTGATTACATGTCATATTAACCCACACAAAACAAAACTGTGCCACCATACTGTCATAGATATTAAATGTTCTTATTTTAATATCTGATTTATAATCTGTGTTAAAATATGCAGTCTTCAGCCATGAAGTGAAGATCCTTAATTAGGACTGCAACAAATTAGGGATGGAGAGGACATAGATTTAAAGAGATATAAATTTAGATCAAGGAGGTGTGAGAGTCACATAGAGGAAATTGATCAACGTGGCCATTAGACTTGTGGATGTTATCATTAATTCAGGATGTAGAATTGGTTTGAGAAGCACTTTAGTGAGGGTCAACTAGTCGTTTGATCAGTGTTGCAATCAAGTGGCTAAAGACAGTTTCAAGGAGAATCCCAGACATGTCTTAAAGAATTGATTTAAACTCCTTAAGTAGTGGTTAATACTCACTAATCATGATAAATGGTGCTGCGTGCATGAGAGACACTTCACATGCCTGTGCTTCTAATATAGCTGTAAGTTTAATTTATTTTTGAAAACGTAACCCTCCGATGTCATGTTAATTTACATCTACTGCTTTTTAAACACGTCCAGGCTGACATTAGTATGAGAAGGTGAGGTGGTTAGCTTAATAACACAATTAGCAGGACAATCATACAAAGCCAGTGTCAGAGTTCATCAAGTGTAGTTGTGACTCTGTGAAGTTTTCACTGTGGAGATCTATATTTCCGCTGATAGCTTGACCAGGCCAGCAGCGCCATAATTCTCCATTAATGCTGTCAAATGTGCATTGTTACTAGCTAGTATCTTTATTGTAATATACATAACATTTCTAAATTCAGTGTTGAAGTACTTTGAACGTGGGGCCATGATCTCGGTTACAGCACATGCTATTGTTATCATTGTACTGAATATTAGGATCTGTGGCAAAAATATAAGAATGATAATATATTTAATGGTAACATTCTGTACATAAAAAGGTTGGGGTGATAATGAACTGTCTCCAACTTATGCAAAACGTGACCTATAAGACTTCTGAATGCTTTCAACTGCTTACATTCTGTACACCATGAGAAAGTCATTAATAAACCAGAATTGCCTGACGTAAGATAACATTTGTGACTTAAAGCTACTGGAATGAGCTTCGACATTTTGCTACCAGCTCTGTGCCTCTTTCTCTGTACTTTTACTCATCTTGTTTCATCGGCTTCTCCTGTCTGATTAAAAAAACAACGATGAGAACAATCGAGATGGTCAGGAAGGGCACAGGCTCCCTGAAGGCCTCCAGCTCCCCCAGGCAGAGCTTACCTTTGCTCTCAGCGTTGATTTCCACCCAGTATTGATCTCCAGGCCCTACTTCGGCACACTTGGTCATCACATTCCAGTGTTCCTCCATCTTAGTTTTTGGGGTGTGTTTAAATGCACTGTATACCATTCCCAGAAATGAAATTTCTTTCTTGTCTGTAGTTCTGCAACTTCTTTCAGAACCCTGATCTAAAAACAGCTTCTTGCTCCCATGTTTCATGCACACAGAAATATAAACACATCAGGGAGACAGATGGCCAGTTTGTGAGGGTGGATTTGTTTTCAGGTGATACTTAATTTTGGCCAGTTTTCTACATTGATGCATATTATATTGCATTAATATACAAATTGAGTCTTCATATCTGGCACTGATTTTACACTTCAGCACGTCAAACTTCCCCTCGTTAGAAAGTCTACACGAGCATTTGAGTGTTCGTAATAAATTAGCTGAGGTGTCGCTGGGCTGTTGAGTGGGGGGGTCATGAAATTGGGATCTGCACCAATCATGATTTATACTCCCCGCCTCTGAGGTCTGTGGCTTGCTTTTGGTTTTTGTTTTATCAGCGATGGCTGGTGAGGACTATTCTGGAAACATACCCAGTGAATGTCAGCTTAATCAGGCATCAGCCTTCATTTCTGCAATTATTAAATTCTGTATGTTTTCAGGAAAACCGTACGACACCTGAGGTCAAGCGACTGTAATATTGCTTTGAACGTTTGAGTGTCATTGATGTCCTGTCAACACACGTAGAGCGAGTTTTTATCGGTGTAATTATATCGATATAATTACAATGTTTAGAGCAAGTTCGCCACCTCACAATGGCTGATATGATATTCTTGTCACTCTGCTCGCCTCAAAAACTCCTACACGTTACAACCCACACATCAAACTATTTACTGCCCACATACTACTCCCCCTGTGTGAGATTAAAATGAATTTCAGCCCTCGGAGTGCGTCAGAAAAGTGCTGTTCGAAAACCGCGGCTCAATGTGACTGTCTGACAGGCGGACGAGTGCAGAAAGACCAGGACAAAGAGCACGACCCCCGTAGGAGTGAAAAAGGAGCATCGGCATGGAGACGTCGTCCTCGTATGGTGACGGAGTGTTGTCTCGACTTAATAGCAGAAATTAAATTCCAGAATAAACACATGAATAATGACGAGTTGTTATTTTTAATGATGCATAAAAGGCCCTTGAATTAACTTTTTTAATTGCCGGCTGACACGCAGTTGGACACATGCGTATGGAGTGGGCGAGACCATGCAGACATTTCTTAAAATTAGAGTTTATAATTACACGCCTGTCAGAGGACCTGAGTACAGTTTCCATATGTCACCCTGCATGACATGGATGTTGGCTTCTCAGTAACCATTGCTTATATGGTATATGGGCCAGGGATGTTTAGCGCTGGGCGCTAAAATGCTAAGCCACTGGGTGAATGGCTGTTTGAGGTTGTATTTCTCAACTCTGCCAGTAAATTTGTAGGCATGTAGATGTCAGAAGAGTAGGGTGCGGTGTGAAGAGGCTTCCTTCACACCGTCAGTCTAAATGGCTTTCAGCTCATCGATGTTATGACAGTGTGGCAGGCACTTGGCCCACTCTGAGTGCATTATTCAGCTGAAAACATATTTTTGGAGCAATAACCACTGTATGCTATGCTGCCTTAAGAAAACCCAATTTAACAGTAAAATATGTGGAGTCGTTTTTGAGAGGAAAAACTGACCAGCAAAGGGATGGATTCAATCTTCAAAATGATGAACAAACCTGAATCAGACAACATCCAGACAACATGAGACACTCTGAATAATAATTATCATCATCAGCAAGGGCCTGTGGGGAGTTTGCCAGAGCCTATCCTATGCAATGCAGGGCACGAGGCAGGGGGACACCCTGGATGGGACGCCAGTCCATCGCATGGCACACACACTCCCATTTACACACTGTGGAGAATTCAGTCATTCCAGCGGATGACTGGCTGGCTGGATGATGGATGGAATATGGTATAAATATTCTATAAGACATTTCTTCATTAAGAGGTAGCAGGTAAGGAGATGAAGATCACTAAGATCTGACAGGATTGTGTGGTATCTTCGGGGTCTGTATCCCCGGCATCCCGGAACATCAGCGTGATTGATTTTTTAGTCCTTTATTATTAATTATTAACGATAAACACAGCCTAAGTGGGAAATGCAGGCAGCATTCAAGGCTATGACACATCGTTTGAGTGTCTCCACGTGTCCTGGGACAGGCGGAGGAGGCACAGATGAAGCCAGAGACAGATTAGCACCCTCCGTGTGTGGAGAGAGATCGGTGAGTGGAGGTACCTCAGCCAGCTCGCTTTACCGGTCCCACATGTGACACTTCTGCTTTCCAAACAACATACATTTGACATTTTCCCTTGATCCCTTGTTGACTGCTCAGAATTAAAAAGAACACCTTAAGGTATGACTGAAATGTCAGCTGTAGCAGCGTAGTGGAACCGTATGAGTACTCCATGATGAATGGTTCGCTGGGAGGCTTTGGGAAAGCGGGGCCTGGCGGAGGGGGCGCTTTCTGCCCAGCCAGCCATATTACCCCAGGTCCCCGGGAAGGATATGAACCTCAACTTTTCAACCAGCTGGCAGGGCAGGGAACATGTCCTGTACTGGGCTGGCAGCTCTCATGCATCCAGCGTGATACTCGTGCTTTCAGACTCGCGGTCATGCAAGAAATCTTACAGCAAATCCATATCATTCCAATATGAACCTATAATTAGCTACATCAAAAGCATTGGGGGTAGTTTGGAAGCCCTGCAGACTATTCACAAGGTAATAAAATTGTTACATAAATGGTTGTGTAGATTTTGTTTAGTGTTTATACTCTGAAAAAGGAATCTGTTTGTGCAATTTCATAAATGCACATTCGGAATTTAGCCTTTCGGTGTCCCCTTTACATTGTTATAATCGGTGACTGTTACATATTTTCAGGAAAATTAACATCTGTTGCATCCGTGGCATATTGTCAGAGGATCTTGCCGCAAATCCAGGTTTTTTTTAGGCTTCGTGCTTGGCAGCCGTCGCAAAAGCCTGATTCAGAGTGGGACGGGTGCTTCTGAGAGCGAGCCGTGGTCATTTGAAAGCGTCGATTCAGATATCTTCTGGAATAGCACGGTTAGCGTAGCCCCGTCCTCTAAGCCACAGCCAGCATACCCATCCTTCTGAGAAGATGCTGTCTTCCCGCTTCATATGTGTGATTCCGTCCTCCTCGCTTCAATCACACCGAAGTGCCAAACCCCTACGCGGCAGGAAGTCCCCAGAGAGATGGAATCGCTGATTTTTTTTCCCGTGTCTGACTGGGGCATACTGGGAGATAATTCGGTTTCATTCCCTTACATAAATTGGATGTGTTGGCGTCGAGTTTCTGCAGTTAATGTGCTGATGTGAGGGCATACTTAGTTTATGGATTGGTCCATTGGCATTTAAAAAAGTCTAATTTTATTATTGGAATCAAATTCAATTGAAAAAATCAATACAGACACATTCATATGATAGATACACACACATATAATGTGATGGGTATGTCACTGAAAGAAAAACACCTATAAATAAGTATATATCTGGGGGGAGGGGGGTCTGCGGTGTGTGGCGTTGATTCTGCAGGGGAGGGATCTCGACTTCTACGTGGAGCTGCTCTGGCCGCATGCAAGATTAGGCAGAATAATGACAGGTGACACCAGAGAGCAGACCCCTTCATGACTGGGCAAATCGCTGACTGCTTAGGTCTTTTTTTTTCTCAGAGAGGGAGTCAAGGGGTCTTCCTGATTCACAAGCAGATTGATGAACAGGTTCCGGTGGGCCCCCGGTCCACTTGGCCCCCGTGCAGTGGGGCCCGCCTGTTATCTGTGCCCCCCGACCCCTTCTTGCCACACTGCATGGGTCGCGCCGCCGCCTGTTTGCTGATGTATTATGCATGGCTGCCTGCATGTGCGCCTCGCTTAATCAGTGACATGATCAGGCCCTGTTTGCTGGGGCAGGAGGTTCAGGCATGCAGGGAGAAGAGGGTCTGTCTCTCGGACCTCTGAGATCACGTCATTCCCCTCACTGTAATACGGCATATTTTCCTGCTGCACAAGGTAACATACGTAACACAGTCAATCCCACCCTCCCTCTATTTCTCGGTACCAAGGCCATGCAAAGACTTTCCAGTCTCCTTCTGTAAAATCTGAGTGATTGTCTGTGATCAGCATGGGCACTCGGTAAAAACTGCCGACCAGGGGGTAAAAATTCACTTAAGATCAAAAAGGGGCCCTTAGGATGCAAAAGGGAAGAATTTTAGTCGGAGCAAAAAGGGCAAGTGTTTAGGCGGTACCCATCCCCCACATGTCCCTGATCTGTATCCTTCCTCACCCATGCCTTTCCTCATCCCACTTTTCCTCACCCTTCTCCTCAGTCTCCACCCTCCAACAGCCCTCTCCCTCTTATCCTGCTGTGATACCCCCTCTCTGTAGCCTGGGTGGGGGTTGTTTGTCCTTCAGCGAACTCCTGACCTCCAGCGGCACAACCACGACTGCCGGCGAGCTAATCCGATCCAGAGCGGGTGTCTTGCTTTGCACCTCAGTGTTATGTTAACAGTCAGTGCTTCTGCATTTGTACGCGCATCCCGGTCACTTTGCTTACGGAGGTTAATGGCCCTGAACTATCTGTTGGTACACAAATTTCACATGCTCTTTTTTTCCCTCTGCTTTCTGTTGTGCTGGCAGGACATGTTTTGCATTCGCAGCACAGATCGGGATTATCAGCGGAAATCAGCTTTCGCTACCTGTTTACTTGGCTGCCGTCAGGAGGAAACACGATTTAGGCAAATGTGCCCATTTGTGTGTCTGCAGCGATAACGCTGTCTGTTGTCACAGCCTGGCCTGCTGCTTGTTCAGACAGTTGACTGAAACGCCAGAGATGGATGCCATGGGTCATTCTATGAAAGCGGTGCCTTTTCAGTTCTGAAAAGTTGAAATTTAAAATGACTTTAATCATTACTTTTTTCATAGCTTTGGAAAAAGGACAATTTGAATTGACAGGAAATGGTACTGTGTATAATTTAGATTTTTCTTAAATGTTTGTAGTTATTTTGTCAGCCCTGTTACCAACAAGTGGATTAATAAATACGACATTTCTAAAAATATATATCCGGTAGATAGTGGATATATGAAAAGTACTTTGGTCCCTCTCTTTTCTGAGATCATTTTGTGATTTTAGATTTTTTATTAGTTTTTTCATACTGATTATGCCTGAATACTCTATTTTCATATGATGATCAGATGTGTATAGGAAAAATCAACATTTAAAAGAAATATTCACAGCATGCCAAAGTGCAAAAGATCATGCTGTTCCTTCTTCATATGTAGTGGGTGAAAGGTCATTTAATATATTATTTTTCAAATTTAAGATGGTAAAAGAGTGGACAGTGATTGACAATGTTTACTCAACCAGATTAAAAAGTGTATTTTGACAGGTTTCGCTTGTATTCTATACTGAAGATACTTCTGCACTGGATACTGTGTGTAGAGTATCATGTCAGAGTAGGAATTTTATATGCATTGCAAACTCATACAGAAACAAGGTACTACTTAACACCTCATATGTTTT
>JAABNX020000001.1:15638404-15650768 GCA_015163995.2 Mormyrus lacerda
TCATGTCAGAGTAGGAATTTTATATGCATTGCAAACTCATACAGAAACAAGGTACTACTTAACACCTCATATGTTTTTTGTGCTTCTGGTATTGCAGGTGGTGCTTTCAGGCCGCTGAGCAAATCTGTTGCTGCCTTTTTTGCAGCCTTGCATTTTGCCTGCGCTACTCCTACTCTCCATTCCTTCCCCTTTAACCTCTGACCTGGCTGACTGACCTCATTTATGGGTTTTTTTTCTTCCCCAGCTCCCTGCCTTTCATCCACCTCTTCTTCTCTCTTTCTAGGTATTTTGACCTTCTCTCCGGATCTGCATCTCTACAGATGCGATAGCGCCTTTGTTTTTCTACTCCACTTAATGGCATTCTAATTAGGGCTGGGCGATATGCGATATTAATATCGACCTTGCATGTTATGCCCATGCAGTTCGCACATCACAAGGGCTATGACAATCAGCTGGATTGAAATCGGGCCTTTTCATATCTTCATACTGTCAGGACATTATAGGTGTTTAACTTTTACCAAAACATTTTTACTCGATCATAAGAAAAAAAAGCTTCGCTTTAATAGCTGAATATGAATTTTAGTGATTGGTCCTTTTCACGATTATCTATATATGTTAAAGAGTCAGTCAATGAGCTCTGCATGCGCCCTCCAAGCCGATCATAATCATTTTCATGCTTGCTGTTCAAATCACTTATCGACCGGTTGTGAGAAATGTATTATTTTGGACCCCACTTTTTGCTTTAAAATGTAGCAATAACTTTTAAAAATCACAGCACGATATTTGAGATTTTTTCAATATCGTGCAGGCCAAAATCTGATTACAACACCAATAAAAGTGATTAAAATATAAATAACTCAACTCTACAATGACTATGTAAAATCACAATGTAGAATCAGACAATAAGCACTGTAAGTTTATTGTATTTCATACCCAAGATGCATTTAAAATAAACACAGCACCATCCATCCACTTTATATAGCCAGCCCATGTTACGATCGCGATCCATCGAGCAGACAGAGGAGTGGAGCCGTCAATACGGGCAAAAAGGGGCTTATTGGAGGAATCCACAAAGCAGCACCAGACTGACATAAATGACAGATCTGGGGAAACTAATTCGGATGCAGACGAAATACACAGGACAAGCCAAAAATAACAGGCAACAGGTGATCACAATCAGGAATTAACATGAGGTAACGAGGGGGGTGTGGCACACAGGTGGATCGGACGAGCAGGTCATGACACCCCTATCCCGGAGGCTACAGACGCAAGGCAGGGAACAACCCAGGACGTGGCACCAGCATATTGCAGAGCACACACACCATTCACATCTATGGACAATTTGGCAAATCCAATTAACCTCAGCAAGTTCTTGCACTGTGGGGCAGGTGAAGTATCCCAGAAACACCACGACGACACAGGGGAACATGCAGACTCTAGAAACGGTGCCTGGGCACAAAGTTAAACCCCAGTCACAGAAGTGTGACATAACAGTGCCACCTGAACGCAGCAGCATTACACTGACAACTTTTATGCTGCCCTTCCTGAATAATATGAATGTTACATGAGCAAGACCTTTAAAATGGGCTTAAATTTTATCAGGCCAACATAATGCAAGTCAACCAAAGAGTAACAGCATTGGCCATTTAAAGATAATTAGCTCATTCCAAAGGTAATTTTGCATAGGTACTTAATTCAAATAGAATTAATTCCTGATAGAGCAACGATGGAACTTTCAGAAAACTATGTCATTTTTGGAACATACCATTATTTAGCAAGATTTTAAATGAGATAACAGGGTTGATGTGAACTTAGGGGATACCAATAAGTTTTAATATAAATTTAAAACAATTTTAAAAAACAGCTTATCATTTAAATATCATGTAAATGTAACATTTTGAGCATATTACCTACATTTTACCAGTTTAAAATCTTGTTGAATTAGGATAATCAGAGTAAGTGACAGGACAAATGCCTAACCCCGTAATTCATAAAGCGATTTAAAATGTTTGAAATAGAATTTGTTTGGCTTAAATGAGGTTTTCTGTAGAGGAGAGATGATACACAAATTGAATATTTTAAAATGGAGAGTTTATTTGTCATAATAATGATTTTATTGCTGATTGTTTCTTGGGGGCGCAAAAGGCACAGATTTGGCAGAATGACCCTGACAGAGACTCCGCCTCATCTGACAGTGCCTCTTCTGACATGACAATCGGGTCATTCCATGTCAAATGAACCAAAAATACCCCCCTCCCCTTATCTATCATCCGGGCTGGTATTAGGTAGCAATGGTCTATGAAATAAACGTAATCCCCCCCGCCCCAAAATGAATGCATGAGCAAATGAGGGAACAGATTTGGGTTTTTGCTGACAAAGATGTAAGATATTTGTAATATAATGAGCAGGAAAAAAACCTAAAGAACCGCTGCATCTATAGTGTGTGCAGTTAGGACTCAGTCATTAGTTAGTAAGCTGGCCGCGCTGCCATCGCTGTCTCTATATACAGAGGAACCTTTCAGGTGCTGTTTGTTATTTTGCATTCTTGTTCATGTTTTACGCGTTAATAATATTAATCGTACTTCTCCTTGACGACAGGCTTCCTTGCTGGCTCGCTCACTTGTTGCCTGCTGATCGTCTAAGGCGGAGAGCTTTCTGATCGCGTTCTCACTGACATAATGAGGGTGACATCATCACTTCGATCCATTCTGCTGTCCTCCGCTGTTTGGCTCCCCTTCCCGAAAGAGGGACCCAGTGCTGCCTCTGCACGAGGTTTTAGGTTACTTACCGCTCAATTTTGTTTTCCTTTGCCACAGATGTTATTTCCGTCTGTCAGGTAGACGTCCATGTTTTTAGGTCAGCTATTCAAGTCTAAAAGGTATGCTTGACGGCAGGTTTGGGTTCAGTGGTGCCCCCTATAGGTGATCTGCCACACGACACCTTGCGGAGTGAATGAATCGAAAGTGCTGCTTTATACCGCTCCCTCTCTCCTTCACTCTCTCTCTGCCCTGCTGAGCGTGGCTAATAGGAAACGTTTTACCCATTCATGTGACACTAGCCCCGCTGCCCCGATTACCGGCCGTGCGAGAGCCATCAGCAGCCAGGGTCTGTCGTGTTGCCCGCGGGACCATCTGGAGATTCCTGGGGAAAAAAGTGCACGTGGTTTGAGGCGGGGTCTGGTCATGAGCACATTTCATTTTCCAGGGAGGCTGCTGGAGTACTTTGGGGGGGGGGGGGGGGGCAAAATTAAACAAAAAAAAAATGAAGGAGGGTCCGGTGACCTTCATTATTCATTCTGATTGGCTGTGGATGTTCCTTAGTGATGGTGCACGCATATATCAGTGTGTTCTTCTTTTATATTAACAGCAAAGAGTAACCAGGACCATAGCCACTTCGCACCGGGTCTTGCCAGCCGTCCTGCAAAGCCCGTGTGTGTGTTATTTTTGATATTTCATTAAGAACGCTCATTGCTCCCTTTTGTTCTCCTTGCCCATTTCCGCTTGTGAAAAGGGTTCCGGATCATTCCAAACTTCTCGTCTCATTAGGTCCCGTTTCCGAGCTGTTTTCTTTCCCCACAAGCATGCTGGCTCTGACTTGTGACTTGGAGTGCCACCGGAATATCGAGTGAGGCTTTGGAGTACAAACAACGGGGGACTTTGAGGTTCTCAAAAGCTTGAGGGACTAGACCTTGTCTGCCCCAAGGGGATATTCCAGTTTTGTAGGAGAGGTGAAGACGAAATGGTGCCAAGAGGACATTAGTACTACCAGAGGAATACATTGTTAAATGCCTTTATGAAGATATAGAAAACCTGGTCTATTTTTATGCTGTCATCACACCTCTGGTGGACCCTGATAAGGCAGTTGAGGGTTTAATAAAGAAAAAAATACTGTCCCAAATGCAGACGAATGATCACCTCCTTGAAGGAGATGCCGAGATGCCTGGCAGCAGATACACGTTACCGCACATAACCACACGTTACCGCACATAACCACACGTTACCGCACGTTACCGTACACGGGATATAGCTCATGGCATGTGGGCACTGTCCTCCACTGAGATTTTCACTCCACTCACATTTACTCTATCACATTTTTAATACGCCCAAGAAAGGATCCACCTTGTTCATCTTTTTTAAATTAACACTGGATCTTTCCTATCACAGCAGAGACTGCAGATCCGAATTATTCCAATGGGTAATTCTTTCTTGCAACTGAAGATATGAAAAAATCATTATGAATGGAACAGTACTCTATTGATATACACTGAGGTGAATGTTTATGTAAAAACAAACCATTTTGTTCAATTAGTAAGCCTAATATGTTGACAATTTAAAATAAATCTTCAGGCATGGTGAAAACCAAAGCTGTCCGATGTAAAAATTTGCCTTCACACTATGGAAAACCCAGATCAACACGCAGAGTGTACGATGTTCTCTCCCTACAGGAAATTAAGCCGTGTTTGAACCTTGTGTCAGCTAGAACGTGGAAGGAAAGACTCCAGGGTCAGGGATCAGCGGAGAAAATTTCTCTGTTGACATTTTGCTTCTTGGCACAATATTGACTTGTGAAAGAAGGAATGGGAAATGGCAGGAACGCTGTACGTCGATTAACACAGGGCAGTGGGCAAGGATTACAGCACATTGCGCTTCTAAATTAATTACAGAATTTTATTTGCTTTTATAGATAGAGAATAAAAGCAAAAATGACCTGCAACTGTAATATGACATCTAATGTGAGTTATTCTGTCAGCTTAGCTTGTTTACAAGTATCTCACATACATTATCCACTATACGTTGGAAATTATGCTGTCATATAAAAGGCGAGATGCTCGATTCAAGGGTACATCCTTTTATTGGAACTGAACTAGCAACTCTTATATTTCAAGGAACCGTAACCAATACCCCACCTGCTGGTTTGATGAATTGTTTCATTTTGAAGTTACAAGACTTGTTTTAATCTGAAAAATACACGTGATTAGACAACACTGAACTCCTCTTTTCTTCTGTCTCACAGATGAGATATTAGACACTTCCTGACAGAGAGGCTTTTTCCATTCGTCCTCTATAAGAACTTCAGATTTAAACTCTGTGACACTTTTTCCTGATTAAACACATCAGATGGTCTGTCACAGACCAGAACGGACCCCAGAAGCGGAGTGCATTGGTCTCTGAATGCCTTTGTTTGCGATTTGACACATTCCATCAGCCATATGCCGGGCAGGACGCGTTTGGGGGCCTTTTTTCTGGAAACACGGACTCACGGGGGGGGGGGCTACACGCAGCTTCACTGAGATCTGTGTCGCAGATGGCTTTATGACGCGTGGTCTGACAGACTCCAAAACGATACCACTGCACTGTTTTACTGAATTTTTCTCCTCAGATAATGGCACGGGATTTTAATGGTGTACAATGCATTCTGGGCCTTACTATGAATACAGCCAGAACAGGAGAGGATTCATTTGCTGCTTTTGCTGGTTTCTTTTGGCCTTGGTAGATGTTAAATGTCAGGCTGGAAAAGCTTGTATCGACACAATGGTGTGTCAGGTGAGTGTGGTGAGGGATGCCTCTCTGTCAGGGGCCTTTATTTTGAAACATCAGCCCCAAGCCAATCGCTTTTCATCTGTTATCATTCTCTGTCTATTTGCTGTCCTTTGCTGTCCTGCTTTCGTTTAGCTGGCTGAGAGCTTCGCATTGCACGCGGTTTTAAAATGCACTTAAAGCCAGAAAACATGTAAATGTACAGAATGGCTGCCTGGACATGGATAAGGGGAACCAAAATGATGGCTTTAATAATAATATATTAAACATATGGAAATTAATCTTGCCACAAGGCTGCAGGTCTGAGGCACTTCATGTTGGCTTGGGCAGATTCGACTCCACAATCGAGTCCAAACTCCTCCAGCAGTTTGCTCATCACCAAGGTGCGAGCGGCATCTCAAGGCGTTTTCGCTGCATGGGGGTCTGCAAGCCACTGCAGGGCCTGACCCGCCAGCTCTTCTGTTTTTTGCAGTCTGTATTTCTGCATGCTGGCCCGACACTGCAGCCTGTAGAATGCTGACCCTGTACCACGGTAATCATTGAAATAACATCCAAATGCACTCAGAAAGGCAGTTTACATACAGTTCCAGGTTACAGTTGGCTTAGCTTACCTGACATATTCATTAATAAGGCGACAGTTTATGGCGCAACAGGTTAGAACACTGTGTCTATGATCAGAAGGTCACTGGTTTAAATCCCCAACCCAGCACATTGATTTCACCATTGGCCCCTTGAGCAAAGCCCTTAACCCCAAGTGATTGAGGAACTGTCTGACCTGACTTTCTCAAAAGGAAAATTGCTTTGGATAAAGGCATCTGCTAAAATTGTAAATCCAAAGAAATTACCATTTGTTAGGTGTTTGTACAGCTAAAAAATTTGCTATGAGTACACGTGCATGTCACAGCTAAAGACCACATGAGATTGTGTCTAAATCTGAGGATATATGACATATGAATTACTACAGTTGGTTGGTAACCAATACCACAAGTCCTTAACATACAAGCACGCTACAGAAAACGGAATTACAGAGCTGCTCTGTCAGTCCTGTGAATCATTATCGGTTTCTATCTGCAATATGTGTTATCTGCTGTTATGTCGGCCAGCTGCGGGGTCCCTCTTGTCCTGGTTAATCTCTGATTGGCTGGGGGGTCTTTGTAGGGTAAGCTGATAATTACAGCACAGAATAACATACACGGGGTCAAGATGGCGGCAGGACCAGCATTGTGCAGCAAGGTAACAGCTGCGTGGCAGGACAACAGCCTTCGTCATAGATGGAGGACAAACTCTTTAACGGGCCAACGGAGTGGACGCGGCAAAACAGGAAGCGCAGATGGCTTCTTTAAAGACATCAGGGCAGGAAAACCACGTAACTAACCTCTGCCTCTTTTAGCAAGGGCGTTTACAGACAGCTTGGAGACGAGGCCTGTTACCACTCCAGGTGTGGTGTCTGATCCAATTAAAACAGAAATTAGCTGGGCAGCCTCAGGACAAACAGAAGGAGCGTCCAGAAAGGAGATCCCCAGGTCATGGCTTCATTTACTCTTTTTTTGTGACCATTTTCTATAAGAAAACAGTGATTTGCACATGCATCAGGCAGAAATCTGCAGCCAGTGCACGGTGTGTCTGTGTGTGGTTCCTCAATCCTGAGTAAATTTATTTTTGGATAAACCAGCTTCGTTTGTGTTAGCCTGGATACGCCTGCTAACTCCCGAGCGCTCGATTCCACTCGGCTCCGGAGCGTTCCGGATTTTCTCTCGATTGGCAGGAATAACGATCAGGAGAGAGGAATGAATAGCCGGCTGTGTCTTGCAGGCCTTCGCAGACGCGATATTCCACCTGGTGACGGAGAAATACCGCGAGCTGGCGGGCGGCTGCTCCCCAACACACGCACGCCACAAGGCCCTGGCGGGGATCATAATGACCAGAGGTATGCCACATTTTATTGGCTTTCATATTGCTGTGAATTATTCAACACACCCAATATAGAGTGGACCTGTGCAGCTGCATACACCTACAGTGTGGGATGGACATAAAAAATTCAGGACAGACTTCTTATGAAAAGGTGCAGGAAGGGAGGCGGCCATGACAGTCCACAGAACTTTGTTTACCTCAATGTTTCTACTTAAATATCTACAAAGCCCAGATTTGCAAACTGTTTAGCGTGACTAAATGTTTATTTTGAATATTTGACTTTATTTTGCTAGCCTCACAAGGTCTTAGTTTCAAAGAGATGCCCTTGAGTCTATAGCGTGTTCTTATTGTCAGCAGTATTATCCTGGTTTTGGAAGGCGTTCTTTGGGTTTTGGGTCGGTCCCGCTTCAGTATCACCACTCTCCTTTGAGAGTGTGGTTTGTCAATTTGGACTTCAATGAAGTCGCGCTTGTCTTGACCTAATCCAATTTCTATCTTCTCCCTGCCTCCGAAAATTGGCCTGTTTGTTTATTAATAAGCGTGTTATCTTCAAAGATCCAGATACAGGCAGCCCAAGTATTTGCAGCGAGCCAGCAGACAGAAACTCAACAGAAACACTAGGGGCTCTGTTTCCATTTCTGAAGATCTGTTGGTCGCTTAGTCTTCCCTGTGCATGGAGTGAATATTAACGCGGCCATCTCTGAACCACCAGACTCGCTCAATCAAAAACTGCAGAATGATTTTTTTAACCCACCAGAGACTGCTTGATGCCAGGTTTCTTATTCAGTCACTTCATAAAATCAACACGAGCGCATAAAATAAGCACAATAAACACACAGACGCAGAGTCATAAAAGAAAAAAAGGCGCAAATAACCTAATTTAAACCTAGTCAGTCACTGCCTGAAGATACAAGCCTATTCAATACATCAGATATAAAAAGTACAATTGAAGCGATTCAAAACAAACCAAATCAAATAGGGGGGGGAAAGTTTTCCATGCATTTTCCATGCATTTTCAGAGTGACTGTCAACGGTTTTTGCCTTTGCAGTAAAAATTTGTGCTTAAAGAAAATGGTTTGCGGGTGAACTACCAGAAAATAGCGAACATACGAAATACTTTTACACAATATGGTATGTTTTACATTTCGAATGTGTTTTTTTCTATAGTAGTATAGGTGTTTTCATAGAAACCATATTTATTATGATAACCTAACATAAAACATTCCTGGTTCAAAAAGCCAAAAGCCCTTCAAAGTTCATGATTTGTGGCCTGGCATAATGGTTCATCCCACATTTCGGCTCCATTTAATTGTAAAATCTTTTGTGGATGAAGAACAACATGAATGGATTTACAAGGCTTCCTCCGCTTAATGGAATGTAAATGAGTTCACCAACATTGACCTTGACAGTTCATTTTATTCTTAGGCTAAAACCATTTTAATGCTAATTTACAATTTTGGAGAATAATGGCTTATTGCCAAAGCATATTTTCTTTCCATTTTTGCAATATTTAAAGAAGAAAACACTTCACGGCTGAAAAAAAAAGCCTGAGTTGAAAAGTTTTGCTATTCTGCTTGGATTAGTAATGATCATGGCCGAAGAAAGTATTGGTGAAATGGTTTTATGGTATTTTTCCATCATTTAATTCCTCTGTCTGAGGGGAGAATCGTGTCTCTCCGTAATGATTCCTTATGAGATGATTGCCTCATAAAGTAATTGATGAACTGCATTTTTAAAACAAAACTCATTTGGAAAATGCCTGTTTAATGGAACTTATTAACCTCACTTTAGGAGGAAGGACTTTCCGCAGCTAAACTGCGCATCCTACTGTAAACACGATTAATTATCAGCGTTCGGTTTAATGTAGCATGATTGTGGGAGACGCCCCCACCCCCCGACTGACTGCCTCCCTTGAGCTGGATACCAGCTCGGGGCCTCGCTGTCAGGGCCATGACACAGAAAACTCACATGTTGTTATTTCTGGGGCCCCATTCAAAAAGTCACTTTGGCACCCCCTGCCCCCCTATGGATTTTTTTTTTTAAATGGAAAAAAAAATGGCTGGTGAGTAGAGTCATAACTAGCTGGTTATGATCAGCATCTCCTGAATGAGGAACGTGTTTATTTAATATTTATTGTGGTGAATGTGCTGAAAACTTCCGGGGCCCCGTGCAAACGGGTGGGGGTAAATGCCGCCTTCCCACTGACCATTCCAAGATGGAGTCTTTCTTATGTTTGTGTCATGCCGACTTTATTTTTCTGGCATAAAATGGCTTTCAGGTGAGCACTAACTTTGCTTTGAACTATGTGGTCTGCTTTTGTCTTCTTTTTTTGGGCAAAGCTGTGTTTCCACAGCAGCTGAGACTCATCAGAGTGACGCAGAGGAAAAGCTCTGATTGTCAGTGTGTATCCCTGTGGCTCTCGTAGGCATGCTGGCTGGGTCTATCCCTGGGACTGAGCCGGTCACTCTCCAGTTCTGTGGTGAGCGCCGGTGTTAATAGTGATCGGAAGTGACTGGCCTCTCCTCTCTCACAGCGGAGGGACCTTCACGGTGATCTCCCATGGTGAAAAGAGACGGGCATCTTTTTGTATGCAAAATTGATCTAATAGCAATAGCTAAGTGGATCAGTAGGGGGGAGGGAGACAGCAGAGGCCTGAAAGGGCGTGTGGTTCCGCATGGCGCGGTGAGAGCAAACTGCTGCTCTGAGGTAATTCTGCAAATAAATCCCATTGTTTGGACAGACAGCGGTGTCTGAAATGCGAGGGGATGCGGTGAGATTTTGATTAGCTCTGTGGACTCAGAAAGACCCCAGCAAGCCTGTGAGTCAAAGCGCAGCGCGTAGGGAACCACTTTCGAGATTCACCACCAGCCACAGGTCCTCAAGTCGAATTCAACCAAGATGACATTGTGGGCACATCTTGCCTCCTTAAGGGGGTAAATTGTTCTGTCAATTCTTCGCCATTAGGGGGAACCACTGGCATATTCCTGCCACCTTGATGTTTGGGGTCATAGGTTTGACGCATCAGGATCTCCATTTTGTTAAGGTTGATAGGCCTGGTAAGTTTAGAGCCATGCAGACCCAATACTGGTTTGTGGGCACCTGAACTGGGCCTCAGACACAGAGCTCTCCTGAAGATGAACACTAGAATCCCCTCCCTCACTCCCTCCACCAATTCAGTTCGCTCTCACTAATGAGGTCAAAACAGAAAGTTTAATTGGGTGGAAGTGGGAGGGGGTGGGGTTTAACCCACCTGTCTCACTCAGTCTTCTAGCTTGGGTACAGGGGTTTTTAAAGGGTACTCCGAATTATCAAATGCTGTGGTTTCTGGGAAATAATTCACACTTTCTTCCCCTCCTGTCTTGCGGCGCCCCCTACTGTATGATGAGAGTGAAACATGATATATGTCAGGTATCAGATAGATAGATAGATAGATAGATAGATAGATACTTTATTAATCCCAGGGGGAGAAAATGGGATGACAGCAAAAAATAAAAAAACACAAAGCAATAAAAAATAATCAGTGGCATACTGAAACAAATTAGGAAATAAATATTAAGAAAGAAGAAAAATTAAGAAAGAAACTTAAAAAAATAGAAATTAAGTCTTTCTCTGTACAAGAAAAAAATGACATGCAAAAAAGCTGTATTGTACAGTACTGTACAGTAATGAATAACCACAAACGCAAAATGGATGTGTACAGACCATAAGAGTGCAGGATGTATACAGACCATAAGAGTGCAAGACATGCAGTACATTGCAGATACATTGGCATGTGAGCCCAGGTATGACAGGTGATGCTTGGGCAACTTTGATCTGAACACCAAGCAGCTCCTCCTGGATTGTGCACAAAACTATCCTGTTTAAAAAGATCACTTCAAAAAAACTTCTTATATGATAATTACATTTACGCAAAACCCATAATGTGGTATGTGTTTGTCTGCATTTTTTTACAGTGGAATATGAAGAGATTCACTGAACTCATTCAATGTATACTTGATAATCAACACAATTACCATAATAAAGAGACACAATTATTGACAGGCTAATTATTTGGCGTGTTTCCTTGTGTGATTTTCCACTTTCATTATGAATGATTTATCATCCGGAGAACACTTCAGGCGGCCAGCGTTTGGGATTCAGACGTGAGATGCTGTAATTATAGCATCCAGCTCCCGTTCAGTGGGGTGGATACAGAGTGCCGTGCATTATCTCACTATCGTTAAAGCAATCAAACCATGAACTGAATTACGCTCTTTCTGTAGAAATGGTAACATGATAAAATGTACCCCCCACACTGCATTATGAAAATAGATGTGCTCGTGCGTTTGCCTCTAAGATTATGTGACTGTGTCTGAGTACTTTTACAGCCTCCATACCTGCACCACATTCTCGGACACGTGGCCCTAGTCAAAATGATTGTCTTTCAGACATGCAAAGCGTTCCCTTTCACCGGGAGCGCTGGCAGTCAAAAGCTAATTAAGGGCTTCAAAGCAGCGCTCTGAGTCTGTCTTTTATCCGGGCAAACTTAGGGGTGTTTTTTAGAAGTCTAAAAGGAGCAGATAAGAATCACATTTCGACCGTAAGCCTTAGGAGAAGCCTGTCAGATGGGCACGTATTTGCTGAGTCATTATCAGAAGTCCAAAGAAATGGGGGAGAACATTCCAGCAAGTTAGCTAATATACCAACAGTCTGCACTTCACATGTTTCTATCAGAAATACAACTTGAACCTGAACTTAAGGTAGATAAGGTGTCCAGTGAGTGTAATAATAATAAAAATGAAAATGCGTAGCCAAGGCCCTCACAGGAAGTCTGCTAGCTGCTTTGTAGGATGTTAGCTGAGGCCCTCACAGGAAGTCTGCTAGCTGCTTTGTAGGATGTTAGCTGAGGCCCTCACAGGAAGTCTGCTAGCTGCTTT
>JAABNX020000001.1:15659022-15675378 GCA_015163995.2 Mormyrus lacerda
CGTGTCAGCTGATCCCAGCATCCAGCCACCAACCCCCCATCCCCCCCCCGGTCTCGCCCATCACAAACGGCGTTGTAAAGTGGCAGCCCCGTCTGTTTTAACAGACAGGAGCTTTACGGTAACGGCACCTGACGACAAGGTTCTCCATAGATCGGTGCCGAGACGGAGCCAGCTGACCGGAGTAGATGTTTAATTAAACCGGCGGCCACTTTAATTGAGGGCCAGAATGGATTTCACATGAGTATTATGCTTTATATTCCATTTGAGTTTTATGTAGATGAACACATTACTTTAATGGGCGCGTTTACGGAGCGGGAGAGGGCCGAGTGTGAGGAAGAGATGAAGGCTGGCCCTCGCATCCTTACAGTCACCAGATGGCTGTCTTTTCTTGCATGAGATTAAAAGATGTTTCTAATTCACAGCACTGCATCCTGGGCAAATTAATATTGCAAGCTAAATCATTTCTGGGTTTGGGTGGGGGTCTGGGAGGGGGGAAGAGTGCTTTATTTCTGAACAGATTGCTCCATAGGTAGTACAGGGGACTAGGTGTGAGTCACTGAGTGATTCCTGAACGGAGATGTTTGTTCATTGACTGTTGCGAGACACGAGAATGTAATGACTCATTATTAATCATAAATAAAGATGCGAGTGCAGAAGAGGCGGCCGCGATAATTAGCAGTAATGATGAAGAAACATTAATTAAAAGGAGAACAATTGTGGTAAAAATTTGCAGCACAATGTGCGGCAGTGATTGTGCTTTTGGGAGATTCATTAACGGAAGCTGGTAGTCCAGCTTCTGCTTGTTCTTCCTAGAGAGCGGATGAGGAGGAGGAAGATGCCCGGCCCGTCGGCACATTGGGACTACTGCTAGTGCAATAAAACATGACACAAATGGTTTATTTGGTGTTCATGATAAGGAGCAGAACCGTTGGGGTATCAGCATCATGACTGTTTACGCAAGTTAATATGTTAATATGCGAGACGTTTACACACAACCCCGTTTAGGGCGGATTTGATTGGTTCATTTGATGTTCATCAAGGTGGTTGATGTCATTAGGGGCCTAAAATTTCATCGCAAAACAGGACAAAGAAAATCTGCTCTGCTACAGTACAATTTCCGAAATGGAAACCTTAAACATGAAAAAGATAAACTTATAAATTACCAAAATTACTTAGCTTAAGTTTGTTTAAACAGTTCCCCCAATTCAGAAATGGCCTTTGGGTAAGATCTGGTGCTGTTGATAATGACTCATTTAAGGTAAGTACTGTGTTGTTAATTGCAGGTTGCCCCCCAGTCCTTATGTAATAGCAAAGCTAAGCATAACCACACGTGGTGTTCTGTGGGGGGGGGGGGGGGGGACTCACTGGATTCTGTACGTGACAGCTTCAAGTGCCGTGGTATGTTTTAATAATATTGTTAATTTGACAGTAGTGTGGAGGGAGCGTGGCATTCAGCTGGCAGACTCCCAAGGGTGGTGTCTCGATGTTAACAAGCCCTGGGGTGAAGGCTGCATGTCTAACGCCCTGCCCCCTTCTGCGCCCATCCTCCCACAGGTGGAACGTTCTGGGCCTACAGGGATCCCTCCTCACGCACTTTGTGGAGCCCGTCTACCTGCACAGCCTGACGGTCGGCAGCCTCCGGCACCCGGGCCACTTCTCCCGGACGGTGGCGCGGCGCCTGGAGCACGTCGACACGCTCCCGCCGTCATACAGGCGCAACCAGCTCCTGCTCAGCGGTGCGCCTCTCACGCCGACGTGCACAACTGCACCGGGCAACTTGCGAAAACTTGACGTTGAAAGTTGAAAGGGCCCTATTCTATTTTTGAGCCGAGGAGCGTGGTTTTCACATCCCGATCCAACACCTAACGTGCCTCTGAGAGGCGCTCTGATACGTTTCTCTCGATACACGGAAATAAAACAATGAATTAAACATGAGCCCAAATATTCCAGCAAGAATGGCTTAAGGAAAGCTTTAGAAACTCTCTTGTAGTTCGTAAAATACTCCATCTCACACCAGTTAAATCACAGAGTAAAAAAAAATCGTAAGCTGTTATGTTTTTGCCTCGGCCGCCGGTCTCGTCCTACGCATCCTTGCGTTTGGTCTAAACGGCACCATCCTCTGTGCTGCGACAACAGAGGGAGTTTGTTACTTTCGTTAGGAAGAAGAATCAGGGCTGGAGAGATACTAACATGAACACTGGTGACCTTACACAGATGTTTCGCTATTTGTGGTGTTAGTTACAAGGAACGTCGTAGAAATATGAGGTATGTTGAGCGAGGCTACCGACAGCGGACGCCGATGGTGCTGGTTGGAGTTTACTTTCATAGTGTTGTCTTCCTGTCTGCTGACTCCTCATCCCCCTGAGGGGCATTTCCACATGGGGCAACAGAGGGGCTGGTTTCTGCTCAGGCAAGCAGGATGGGTACGGATTTGCCATGTGACACACTCTACCATGGCCAGCGTCCTAGCATTAGAGGACTGATTTGCCACGGTTAACCAGTAATTGCTAAGTAATTCTTTCCACATTCACACACAGTTCAGTTTATTGTTCCTCATGACCCTGTAGGTATCCATCCAGCCATTCTCAACCTTATTATCGTTCTGCATATTTCTCTGGAATGTTCTGTCAGAGGCATGACACCAATTCAAGTCACGATGGCAGTGACGGCGTTGATGATGATAATGGCAATAGCTACAGAGACCGTACAAGCGTCAATCATCCATCTGACCTTCGGTCTGCAGAATCACACCGCTCGGCACGTTTTGAACAGAACAGCTGGTGATGGGCGATCTTTGTTCCTAGGGCCACTGGTGAGCTCCCACAACAAAGGTGCCTGCAGCGGTCGGCATCTTCGAAATCAATTCAATCACAGAGCTCATCAGCGGTATTCAGCATGCGACACTGGGGCGGGCTGTCTGGCCCATTCATCACCCTGTGCAAATCAGGCCTTGACGGACCCCGGCACCAGCCTTTTTGCCCGCGTCACGCTCTGCTGGGCCACCCGCATTGTCTCCACGGCAACAATAGGTGTGCAAGGGACACCCATAATCACCTGCAGCTGGCCGTTCGATAAGACGATAACACAGATAAGACTTTGTGGATCAAGTCAAGTAGCGGAGAGCAGTCTATCATTAATATCATTAATATCAGTCGAATCTCAAATAACAGAGTGAAAATGAACGATTATCTCGGTTTAAAGCTACTCTTTCTGGCAGAGTACCTTAGCGACGATATTCCGCATCCTTTCCGGAAAATTTGTCCTCGACGTGTGTTGTAAAGCTCTGCTTAATGGAATGGTGATTGAGAAGCCCAGCCCATCCACGTCTCTCACAGCCGTGTTTACCACAGACGGGGACCCCCGGTGGATTGATCTGGACCTGCATGCTCAAATGGGCGGAGCTCCCCATTGTTCCATTCCTCCAGACTACAGACACAGACTCTTGGGACCTTCTCTTGTTTATCTGTTCGGGTTGAACGTCTTTGGCTGGGAGCCCATCAAACACCGTGCGATTCTTGTGTAAATCTTGAAGGATTTTATTCGCTCACACAAATCTTTACAGATTCTCGAGGTCCTTGGCCTTATAATACTGCAAACGCTAATCGCGCATTTAACTAGCAAGGGGGACTTCAAAGTACGCATTGTGTAGGATTACTGCATGCTGTCAATAACAGACCAGCTCCCCCTAATGGAAACCAGATTCCAGCAGTCAGGTATTACAATAACCAACGCCTCTGTTTTGATGTAATTTTCACTTTTATGGCCAACATTAAAAGACTGATAAAGTGACTTGCGTCCAAGCAGGCATTTCAGTGCAAGCGCGTTCAGATACGTTAAAAGTTAGGGTCAACCTCCCGGCACAAGATCAGCAGAAAGTGCATCATTACCAGGAAAAGAAGCATGATGAATAATCCACACGGCACGCCAGAAGCCGTCGCTAAGGCCGTCACTACGCAGTGTTGTTTTTAAATGTCTGATTGAAAGACCCGTATTACATGCAAGTGGGCAGATGTAGGACCTCAATGGCACAGTGATTACATCACACCTCCCCAAACGCAATTGCAGTAAAGCCAAAATCGTTACTGGAGTGAGAGGTACACTGACATTACACTGTGAATATCTGAAGAAAGACTGAATTGTTGGCTTTCGGTTTTTGTATGGAAACTAGTTGCAATGACAAACTAAACTCATAAAGCACATTCCAGAGTCACTCAGAACTGCAAATGGGTGGTCAACAATCACCTGTAGATTCTCCACGCACCTGCAGATGCTGACTCATTCACCCAACTCTCAATTTCATTTTGGTTAAGTATCTTTTGAGACCCCTCCCACTCTCTGACTCCACCCCTTCCTGTCTGACACAGGCCTCAGCCGCGATGACAGCCGTCAGCCGGGAAAGTCCCCCAGCTTCAGCGTGAACTGGACGGTGGGTGATGACCAGCTTGAGGTGGTGAACGCCGCCACAGGCAAGAGGAAGGATTCAGGAGCGGCATCGCGGCTCTGCAAGCGTGGGCTCTTCGCGCGCTGGGCCAGGCTGCACCGGAAGGTGAGTCTGTGGGTGTGGGTCCTAGATACTACTCCCCAGGGACCCTGCTGAGCCAAACCACGTCGAGAGGAGCATCTGAGGCGATCCGCTCTCACTTCCCACGCACAGGAATCCCTCTGACACACCCAACCATCCTGACAGCTGCCTGAAGGACCCTGCTCCATGGATTAGTCTATTAGCAAACAGAAAGTCTAGCTTAAATTTCATCATGAAAGTATGTGCCAGACATATCGCATACGGTTAAAGCGTAATGACTGCCAAATCATAATTATTTTGAAAAGCTCTCAAATGGCCTCCCCCAGAAAAAGCCCCCCTGCACTTGCAGTCACATGTGGGACACACAGCATCATCTCAAAGAAGCCCCCCCCCCATATCCTCATTTGCTGCTCTTTTTTTGCAACAAAGGAAAGGCACAAAAGCACAGAGAGTGTTAAATTGCTTGTGAAATTTAAATGGGAGATTACACAGCTGCTGAAGTCCCCCGTTTGTGCCGCCTCATTCGTTTTGTTTTGCTCCTCTCTTCACCCCCCCTCCCCCTCCCCCTCCCCCACAGCTGAGCACGCACACGACGAGCCATGGGGAGACGCCACTGGTGTACGCCGAGGCCAAGCTGGCCGCCCGATCCTACCAGGCTGCAAAGCAGCAGCTGTTTCGCTCGCTGCGAGAAGCAGGACTGGGCACCTGGGTAAAAAAGCCACCTGAACTGGACCAGTTTGAACTGCCAGTCTGAAGACCAGAAGTGGGGAGGGACCAGGGTGGGGTTGGGACGTGGTTCTTGGGAGGAGACAGGGAAATGACCAGGGTGTCCACTCTTCAAGGAGACTGACACACGTAGGGTCCATGTGGAGGAAATGAAAAGAGAATTGCCAAAAACGAAGGTGACGTCGGTGGAAATGTGGGCGGGGTGTGGGCGGATAATTAGGCAGAGACTCCATGGAGAAATGGGCGGAGACATGGGCAGGGATATGGAGATGTGGGCGGAGACATAGGCAGAGAGATGGATGGAGACGTGCGATGACAACTCAGGAGCCCAGGACACCTCGCCAGTGCCCTCAGCCTGCTGTTCCATGCAGGGTGGGGGCTGTCGCCCCAGAGGAGCTCTAACCTCTACCAGAGTGAAAGGCAGCAGTTATCGTGTCATCAGCCATTTCCAGCCTTTTATCTCCATGGCCACCCAGTTAAAGGCCCTGTCACAGTGACGTGTGCAAAGCAGGACCACCGCACCCTCGCCATGAGACCAGGAGTGGGATTTGACCTTGCAAAAACACATGAAAAAACACATGAAATTGGGGGGGGGGGAGATACGGCACAGGACGTAAACCAGGGGGCAGGACCCCCCCCCACCCGTTTCCACACTCAAAACCCCCATTTCACAAGTAGGCAAAATGCTGTAAACACACTGCCCCCCTAACAGAGAAGGGTGTGACTCGTTGGCATGGTAACGACTGGCGAGGCAGCTAAGAAAGGCCCCCCATTCGTTCAGCATCAGTTGGGGTCTCTGGGTCTATCGCTCTGACCGGGCCCACACTGGAAAACACCACCCCCCCAGCCACTGTCTCCCTTAGGGATTTTTAGATCGAAATCAGCAGACAGGGCACGTTCGACTTTTCCATTTTTGCACCATCTGTCTCTTACGTGTGAAACTATTAGCTATTACAGATTATCAGGACCATTTGTTTTGCTACATGTAAACATTTATTTTCTCATAGGAGTGTATCAGGAGTACATCACGACATACATTAAAAGCCAGCGCCCCCTAGTGGCCTGATGCTGTTACCCTCCTTGCTCAGACTGTATTAGATAGGCATTGTTCTCACATTCACTATTTGCTGGTGCTATTCGCTCCGACATGGCACATGAATCATTCCATGCTCCTGCTGAGACGGTGAGGCGGGGGTGCCGGGTGACGTCACCCATAGCCCTGCGGACAGAACACACCAAAAACACACAGAGACTTATCTTAAACGTTACCCCAGTTTAAATGGAAGTGGCCTGACATCAACCTTTAAAAAATAATGGTGATTTCAGGTCCCTCACCTAGTGATGCATTGCTGGGGTTTGACATATAAATGTAGAACTACACTGACAAAAATAAAGCAACTTATATCAAAAGTTATATAAAAAAAATCCCCCTGTGTTCTGATAAAGGACTTTTATTTTGTGTACAATGAGGTCTGAATTATCAGTCTCAACCAACACGGCTGTGACACAGGCAGGGGCGCCGCTAAGGGGGGGGAAAGTTGGGACAATTCTAAGGGCCCACGCCCTTTAGGGGCCCCCAGAGATCTGCTTTATTAATAATAACAACCTCATATTTGGTCATAGGGCCCAAAATTGCTAGCGGCGCCCCTGGACACAGGGTACGGGTTACGGTCTCTGATGTATGTAAAGGGATTCTGCATCCACAGCAAAGGTCTCAATTACCAGCAAAGCACTTGGCACCATCCAGGCTTCAGCTACCTGAGCATGATATCGATCAACCCATCAAACACCTGACCATTTCCTGAATATGACAATGGTTACGTCTCGCGGTCTGAAAGCAGAGCCCTTACGTGTACAGAGCCGAAGTGACTGCCTGTCTGAACGGCAATATTCACATCAAAGGGTGTAAATCTGTAATATTTGTAAAAAAAAAAAAAGTAGGGAGTCATTAGAGTATCACAGAATTTAAGATGTAAATTTAGATGAGCATATGCTGCTAGTCTGTAAATTGCACTTAAGCTAACTTATAAGTGAATGTTACAGTTTCAGTAAATAAAAAATGGAAAATCTGAACCACAGCTTTTTTTTTGTCCAACAGTAAGAAGACACTGTCCAGGTAGGTAAAGGCTAATCTGAGGTGTGTGTTTTGCAAGAGCACACCACTAGCTACACGTCTCGGGTTACTAAAATTAATAGGTTTCATAGAAAATGCCCAGGATTGAACTTGTCCTGAAAGGACCTGGCAAAATATCCAGTAGAGCAAAAAAAAAATTCAGGAGTGTTAACTAAATAAAGAATATTAATAAAAGGTATAAACACATTCATTAACAAATCTTATGACATGGTTTTTACCATTTACACCAGTGGCAAAAATATTGTAAACTCATGATATCCCATAACAAAATTTACCTCTGAAATATCTGATCGTAAAACCAGCCCCCGAAAGCATTGTAATAAGGCATAATAAAAATGCAAAATAGTAAATAATTTGTTGCACAGGAACTGAATGGCAGATTCACTCTGGAAGTGCTACCGCGTGGAGGGAATCACCTCGTGCCGCGTTGCATTATGGGATACTGGTCCATTAGAAACGTTCTCTTTTACGGTACACAAGCTGGACACCTTGTTATGAATCGTTGTGCTAAAGTATGAAATTTACCTCTTAAAGATATTTTCCAGACGCATTCATTAGGACACATAATGAGGACGAAGTGATTCATTAGCTGTCACGTTGTTTTTAACAAAAAAACCACGGCCATTCGTCTATGTAGTAAGTTCGCTGATCACAAAATGATGGAACATCTCGAGAGTTTCGGCCAAGCGAAAATTAAATCCTGACATATTTTAGATATGGAGTGCAGTCCTTCCATCATAATGGGTATATTTATTGCCTGACGTACTTTATTCATCATCCGGCGTACTGTGGTAAGGCCTCGGCCTGCTCAGCACCACCGTGCGTGTCCGTCACGTTACATCAGCCCGCCGTATATTTTGACTGCTCCAAGCGGTATAACGTTAGTGTTTTTGAAGAATACAAAGAGCCGGGGACTAATGTTGCTGGGGGGAGCACCTTTCTTCTCGTGCCTCCTGTTCCAGCTGGCGGCAGGATGGCGGCTGTCCGCACCAATCCGTTTACACGGTAATCCCGCCTTGGCTCTCCAGGGACTGTCGAGTGCCGTCTGACTTCAATTAGCTAACTTTCAGGTTTATCCACTTCCTCCGTGCGGATGCGCCCTTCGACTTTCTCCGGAGAGCCGCGTCGGAGCAGAGCCGCCCGCCCTGACACCCCACCGGGAAACGAGAGCGCCCTCGAGTCCCATCATTCCCAGGGGGGCCTCGCAGCGCTAATCTGTGACAGAACAGAGAAAAGCAGCAGGCATCATGGGAGCCTGGGGGGCAGTCAGGCCTGAACGCATCGTCTGTGACGTGACCCGGTTTGCAGACCGCTCTCGAAGGCCCGGCCCAGCCCGCCATCACACGGCGGCACACGGCTGCATAAACAGGGAGCTCGGTGCTTCTAGAAGTATAATAATATTTATTTGAATGAGCCACGCTTACCTGACGAAGAACGTTCCTATAGAAATAAATTTTTGTTGGCTTACTTTGCCAACAATCATATTTTGTTGAAACTGCTCTATTCAAAAGAAACTGGAGTCACGTGACTATCACTGCGGATGAGCCCCGCCCCCCCAAGGAAATAACATTTTCAAATTTTATCTTTTCAGTGGTGAGACGGGTGTCACACACGCTAGCTCCAGAATTCACCACCCTGTAAAATAGACGCACCGTGCCGCGGCGAGTCCGCCTCGTCCCCCCAGCACCCCCGAAGGCAGGTGTCTGCACTACAATAAACATGGTAATTGGCAATTTCAGCAGCTGTCCAGGCACAATCGCGAGCATCCAGCTGAAATCTCACCGACCCCTGTGTCAGATAAGCTCTTTCCGAAGCTGAGAATACTTTCCTACATTTTTTTTATTTAAAATAGGCCCTTTTTCGGGACATGCAGTTGTACGGCGCTCACAGTCAGTCCGGTTCGGTCCATTCCGACCCGGGAAGGAGCAGTCCTATTTCTGTGCTGATGCAGCCGTTCCAGGCAAACGCACCCTTTTTACACATGCGAATCGAGCTCAGAATATAATGGCACTGACGTATGGCACACGTAAGCGTTAAGGCGCTATATTTATATAGTGCACCTGAGCTTATTACGCCTGGCAGTCCTGCGACAGGAAGCTGGCAGCCCTCGCACACACCCTGCCTGAGCACGTCATTAAGGAGCTAATCAATTTTACACACTCGCATAAACACAGTTTCTTTCCAATTAAATCACGAGTCCGTCTTTCTGGGCACTTTCGTTCAGCGCGCTGCAGCGAGCCCCGGTCACTCCTGATTATCGATCACGTGGGGGTGTCCGTCACGGCGTACTTCATCTAGGTCTGGGGGGTCTGCTGTCTTTCACACTAAGATGCTAAGCCAACCAGGCGAAACTGTTATTGGCGATATAAAATGTTCAGTTTTCATTGGTTAATAATGCGCATATAAAATGGATCCATTTAAAACTACGGACCAATTTTATCTTCCATGTATTTTTTAAAAACAATTCATTTACTTTTAATCTCCTCAATTATGTCTCATGAGAAATGTGTTCCCTACCAAAAAAGACCACTTTAAATATTTAATAGCTCACTTCTTAGTATTTTATGATAAAAATTAAAAACATTGTTGAACAATAACAAGAACTGCCATTCGGCCTTTTTAGGTGGTTAATTTAATGTTATTTCCCATTAGCGCCGTTCAATCGATCTCGAAGTACGAAAGGATTCGGATCGCTTGGTAATTATCACACTGCGAAAATTCACTCCCATGTTTTTACAAGGATTGGAGCGGCATATAGCAAATTCTGACCAGGTGAGGCTATAGACACAGAAGCAGGAAAAGCGACACATAATTAGCGTATAGGCTTCGCAGAGCCGTGGGAGTGAGAGAAGACTCAGAGACAAGTGAATGAAATGAAACAATTTATTTCGCTGGAGCGTTTGTGCTTTTTATGGAGGCGGGCACACGGCGCGGTGTTACGAGCAAGGAAACGTACGACCCGCAGCATCGCTCAATCCCATCGGCCCCGTAGCTCGTCCAGTCCCACGCTTCCGCGGTTTAAATTGTAATGTAGTTTCTCATCCTTGTGTCCCTCCAGTCATTCTGTGATCTCAACACGACTCCTAAAGTCATTCTAAAGTCCATGTTTAATACCAAGCAAAGCAGAAGATGCAATTCGATAAAATTATAAAAAAAGAAAAGAAAAATACATTTAAAAGTACGTTTTAAATGAAGTGTTTGACAGAATTTTAAATATTGGCACGAAAACCCCGTTGATGCACGAAAACCCCGTTGATGCATATTGAAGTCCACACATATATAATTATTACAGTATACGAAATGTGTTTTACACAAACCAAAGCTTAACACTGTAATTAACCAATCAGGCTAGCGAGAGAAAAGTCAGAAATACTTCAGACCTTCTACGAAAGGCAGTTCAAACTCATTAAAGGCCATAAGACCCTTTTTAACATTTGATGAAATTATTAAGGGGGAAAATAGTTTAGAACTACACAAAATCAGCTGTAACAAAGCATGTTGGTATTCTGTTAGAATGAACCAATCCGAGTTGGGTCACAAAAACACAGCCCCCATTTGCCCCTAACTGCTTAATTGAAGATCTTTCTTGGATGCTTCTGGATGGAGACAATTCAGCTAAGCTGAAACAGAAGCACACCCTGTCCCCCGAAATTGGACTTGTACACAAAGGCGTTGGACACTGACACATTCAAAACTGCCCTACAGACGTGGCTGTGTTAAAAAAGGCTCAATTAAACGTCACATATTACATTTTTAACAATGTTTTTATATAGCAAAGGTTAAAGTGGTAATTCGGTCAGGTATATTGCAGACAGTTTAAAATCTCCCAGGACAATGACGTAACATTTTAGATTATTTTCACTGGGTGTGGCAGCTTTTTGACTAAAGGCTCAACTAAGAACACATTATCCAGTATGAAAATCAAGAAGCCAGCTAATTTTGTCAGCGGAAATTTCAAATGAAACATTTTTAAAAACCCAAACGCCTCAGTCTCACAGGTGCCCCCTCCTGGGTGGAGGACTACTCTGGCTATGTGACCTTGCACCACCGATACGCTAAACTGTCACATTCCCAGTCTGCAGGCAGACGTTTGTTATGAAAGTTTATCGGCACGCCCTATTTTTGTGAAACTAATTTACGGCTGTTTCAGTGAAAGTTGCACTAGTAACATGATGGATTTACATCAAACATTCAGTTTCAGATTCCAGACTCAGAAGACATTTGATAGTGTTTTGAATATAATAAACCAATTTACATCGAGTCATAAGGAAGATTCAAACAAATAACAGCCATGTGACGGTAAAAACCATCTTAATCTATACAAGTTTAAAATACTTACCCACACCACCCCAACGTAAAAATCCTGACAGAAGAATCTGCTCCACAACCTAACAGAAGGGCACTGAGATTTTCAAAACATCATCTGAGGATAATTTACAGTTTATGCAAATCCTACATATACAGTTACCCACTAAGGTTTGGCATGAACGTCACAGGTGTGTAAAAAGTATCAATGTACAAATTCCACAGTGCAGCTAGACGCAATAATGAACCAACTTTAGAATACACTAAATGTAACAGCGGGCGCTTGAAAAGGTATACGCCACCCAATCAGATAAGACTGCTATAGCTGCACTACAGATTCTCAGAGTGGAAATCAAGGCTGAATGTTGCCCTCCAGTGTTGGGTATGACGGCCCCATGGCAGCGAGCCTGGTATAGGTCGTATATCGGAGTCGGCGAGTTTCCATCCATCCGCATCACGGAGATCGGTCTTTTTTTGTGTCTGCTCGGCTCCATCGTCACCAAATCGTCGCTAATCTTTTTCCAGCAGAATTCGAGCATAAATCTAGAGAGCAGCCAAGCACAAAACGCTATGTCCGTCTGGGTGTGAGCTGGTCAAAAAACCATCTTGACCCCTGACACACACTCACGCTCACACGCCACACCCCCTAATCCTCGGGGGTGGTTTCACATTATTTATAGTGTGTGTGTAATTCGAACATAGGGGTCTTGGAGATGTGTGCATGTTGGGTATGGGTGGACAGGAAAACATGGCGGCAGGGCAGCAGTCGTCACGATGGGAGGCGGCTCACTTCTCCTGCAGCAGTGCGGGAATGTTGATGTTCCAGCCGATCGCTTGCCGGTCGAAGCCGCAGGTGAACAGGTTGCAGTAGGGGTTGTCCTCGCTCCAGGCGGAGCAGCACACCATGCGACGGTGGCCCTGCGGGGACACGACGCATGCGGCCATCCCAGACCACCAATCAGGGAATCTTTCCCCCAAAAACTTTACTTAAATTTCAATACTCAAAAGTCTATGAAACTCATTTCCTGCACAAGACCATGTGATAAGAATGAAACATTTCTCCACAAACTTTCTGTAGAAACGGTTAAATGTGGAAACAGTTACAGAGAAATGAGAGCTGGTGGAGTGTTTTTTAAAAGAATTAAAAGCTTGTGCTCTCTCTTGCATTGCTAGCTTCATGTGGCGCTGCTAATTAACCCATCTGCACTTAGTGTGCAGCTGATGCCTGCATCTGACTCGCAGTCACACACGCGGACTGCATGCGGCACCCAAGCGCGGTGCCTTCCCACCACCCCATCGCCAACGGGGCACCGGCTTCACCAAATCCCGGTCCCTGCTGAGCTCAGCATGGGACACGGCATCAAGGCAGAAAGGGAGCAAATCCCCTCTTGCCCCTAAACCCTGCAACTGCTGAAGTCTGATATCGGGGCAGCACACAGGACACAGAAGGCCTCCATTCACAGTGTGAGGGCTTTCATACTGACCCTTAGATAAATCTCTATTCCTCAATTATTTTTAGCCTGCTTGAGTACCTGCTAGCTTTAGCGTTTCCTAGGCACTGGTTTTTACCATTATAGCCCTTACTCACTATCTGTGGCCCAGCCCAAGTCCAACGGGCCCCCACAAAATACCAGGTTTAGGGCCAGGTACGGGTCAGGTTTTAGTGTCGGTTTTTTATGTGTATTTTTTCTTTCCTTCTTTTTCCCCCCCTAGTACTGTATGGGCCAGGCTGGGTTTGGTTTCCAGTACGGGTCAGGCTCAGGTTTTTTTTAGACTCATTCAAGACCAGTGTTGGGAGTAATGGCGTTTAAGTATAATGGCGTATAAGTATAATGGCGTATAAGTATAACGGCGTTACTAACGGCGTTATTTTTTCAGTAACGGAGTAATCTAATGAATTATTTTTCCCATACCTGTAACGCCGTTATCGTTACTGAGAATGTTAAGTAGCGCATTACTAAAATTTGGTTGAATGACGCGTGAGGTGTCAAGCTTTGGCTTTATCAGCTGCCTGACGAGAGATAATGATGACACCGTTGCAAATGCGATGATTGGCTGGGTGGGTGGGTGCCATGCTCATGGTGTCTCACTGCCAGTGATGGGAATAACGGCGCTATAAATAAACGGCGTTACTAACAGCACTACTTTTTTCAGTAACAAGTAATAAAACGAATTACTGTTTCCCCCGTTACAACGCCGTTACCGTTACTGACAATTAAACGTGCATTACTATAACTGAGAACACTGAAGCGGTTTTCATGCAAGCAGCCATAGGACCTCTCTTTCTCTGGGGTGTGTGTGTTTGTGTGTGTTCGGGGCCGGTGCGGGACACATAACCAGTAATTATGATTGGTGTGTCTGTAAACGTGGTGTAACTGAGAACGTGATGATTGGCAAACAATGGAAATTTACTCAATCTAAGCCAATCAGAGACAGAGTAGTGCGGGTGTTCACACATTCACAGCACCACCCATCAGTCCCACAAAAGGATCTGGCTGCAGAACACTGGGCAACCTTCACTGTCACATGACCTTATGCAAACTCCAGGAAACGGAGGCGGTACCTCCACCAGGAGTGTCTTTTAAAATATACATTTGCCCCAACTATCATCCATGGCCCCGCCCCTCAGCCCCTGCTCCACCTCCCAAAGCCAACAAACCTACCTGGAAAAAGATACCAGCCATGAGCTCAGCTTAAACCCAAGCCTGCACAACTCCCCAGTCCCACCCCTCAAACAAAGCCCCACCCCCTCCCTCCACACCCCCAAAGCCTACATACCTGCCGGTTGCTACGTGGGAGCCTTGCCAGCCGTACCCCTGCCATATCGAACAAACGGACTTGCCGATTGTCGTGAGGAAGAGCAATGATTCTTTGGCTCACGGAAACACTTATCCTGGAAACAGCAATAACAGTGTTTATTGCTTCACTACACAGAAGATCAGTGAGAGGAAGGAGTTGATCAGAGAAGCAGTCTGATCTGTCTCAGCAGCTCAGACTATTGCTCTGCAGGCACAGAGCTTTTCTACGGCTTTGGGGAGCTAAATTTAATGTACCAAATATGGATGAATAATTTTTCTTAACAATATGAATAAATGCTGCCATATTTATGGACATCCATGGGCCCAGGAAGGGCTCGGGGCGGTGAGCACACGCTTGGATGTGTTAAATAGGTCTAGCGCTCCATCGATCCGGCGCACTGACCTATTAACAGCGGAGTCGGTGCGGATGGTTGCTATAGGAGACCGCATGTTCTTCAGGTCCCACACCTTCACGGTGCGGTCGTCACTGCCGGACACCACGTTGTCACCCACCGTGAAGACAGCAGACGTCACCGTGCTGGAAGAGACAGGTGGTGGTCAAGAATGACATGGTCGTGGAGAGGCAGTGACTGAGGCCTGGTCAGGGAGAGACTGAGACTGAGGCCTGGTCAGGGAGAGGCAGTGACTGAGGCCTGGTCAGGGAGAGGCAGTGACTGAGGCCTGGTCAGGGAGAGACTGAGACTGAGGCCTGGTCAGGGAGAGACTGAGACTGAGGCCTGGTCAGGGAGAGAGGCAAGGTCAGGGAGAGGCAGTGACTGAGGCTCAGTCAGGGAGAGGCGCCGTCAGCCATGTCACCTCCCAATGACCCAGCACAAACATTCACACAAAGGATGTGAGCTTCACGAGAATCTGGTCGCAAGCGACACAAGCTTCTGCTAGCTTCCATATTCGGTAACAATCTTCCATCACCCATCCTCCTAAGCATCCTGACAAATTATAGATTTCAATTTGAAAATATAAAATACCCCACATCATGACTACCAACCAGCTAGCAGCATCAGCAAAGATTTTTTACCAGAACGAACAGGTTTTTGAATTTCCAAAAACTCCTGGGAAGTATGAAAAGTACAAAATCCATGCATATCCTTATGTTTAATAAACGTGTCGGACTTTAAACTGCACAAAGTACTGTAACACCACCACATCTTTTTACCTTGTTTATCCACAAGATCTCCTCTTTTAAAAGGTGTCGTGGCTGCTGAGCTGTTCCTTTCTTCAGCACTGAAGTATACCAAACCATAGTATACCAAAACAGTACTATGTGGGGTGCTTAATAAACTTAATAAACATAATAAAAGTTTATAATGGTTACTTTTGGGTGTCACAAAACACATCTCTCAGTAATGTTTTAGCTGAATTATTAATCTATTTAAACAAATCGTGGGCATAAATAAACGTCCGTATAGTACCAAAAAACTAGCTTCTGGCCAAATGCTTTGCCTGTCATCTGAAGCCCTAGTAATTATTATGCATGTGTGATACAATATCGATATGATATCGCACAGCCCTAGTACTAGCTGATTAATCGGTATGTGACCTAGTGCATACTGTCACAAGACCCCACCTCATCTTCTTTACATTTTCGTTCGCCCATTAATCAAAGGATTCGTTCACCAAAGTATTATCAAAAAAAGGAAAAAAAAGTAATTGTTCTGTACAAGACGGCAAAATTATTGTTGATATATATTTATTACGTGTTACTATTTTCCACACAAAGGATGTTGGTTTTTCTCCCAGCCAGAGCCCCATCCAGGAAGCAGGCTGGGAGGGGCAGGGTGGGGTCTGAGGGTTGTAGGCTGCCCGAATTGCCCTCTCCAGCTCCTTTCCCCAGAAGCACAGCAGGGCCGGGG
>JAABNX020000001.1:15679042-15701136 GCA_015163995.2 Mormyrus lacerda
GCCGAGGGGAGGGAGGGTGGGGTGTTTGCAAAGCGTCTCTGTGGACCACCATGAGGAGACAGACCATAGGCTGAAACTTTCTGGTAAAACGGTCCCTCACGCATCTGTGCTACCCAGTACTTTGGGTTAGCCATAGTCACTTAGCCTCTCATGCTAAGAGCACCTCACGACAGTGGCACCCCCTTTCAGTTAAGTTCCCACATGCGGCATGGAACAACAAGTCCCTCCAACAGGGGGCGACGGCGGCCAGCACTCACGCTGATGTCGGCCACGGGCTGTGGTGCCGGCAGTTGGACCACAAACCTCCAGATGTGGGCTGTCTGATCACCAGAGGCTGTGAGGAGACATGGGTACAGCCAATGAGCACAGCTGCTAAAATCAGAGAGCTGGAGATACACAGACCTGGGAGAGCCAGGCGTGTGCGTGAACAGACTGAGCGACCTCACAGAGATGCAGTCAGTCAATGTGTGTGTGTGTGTGGTTGTGTGTGTGGTCACCATGCCACTTCCACGACACAAATTGCCTGGTTGATTAGCTTTGATCATCATGAAGTTGAACCGCTGGAACATTCACACTCATCTGCATATTAGTTCTTATGTTGTACTGCCTCCCCCACACACACACACACATTCCCATTCCACAGCACTGACCTACCTGTGAGGGCCATTTGCTCCGTAGGGTGAAATTTGATGGAATTAACTGCAAAAAAAAAAAAAAGCTTCAGTATCATTCCTACATGAAGAGCTGTGTGTCTCCTCACAGACAGGAGCGAGAGAGGGACCAGGTTAAAGCCAGAACATCTTCATCATCACCATCATCGGCTCACCTGACCCAGCATGGCCGACATACTTCAGGAGGCACTTGCCCGTCTCGATGCTCCACAGCATGGCATTGTGATCTGCTCAAAAGAGGCTCTCTCAGACGGATTCTCACACAGACACAGCAATGTTCACTGTGATCACCGCGAATCGCCCACGCCGGGCTGCCCCCAGCCCGAGTCACATGCTCTCACAACGTCCGACACGCCACCAGGCTGGCGCCGCATACCGGCAGAGGCTGTGCCCAGGATGACCGGGGCGGCGCGGCTGACACTGAGGTCCCAGATGCCATCCCTGTGGCCCACGTACTCTTTCGCCAGCTGGCAAAGTGCCCTGGAGGTGGTGGCCTTGAAACTGGACACAATCTGGGCAGAAGAAGGACCGGATAGAGCATGAGAAGATCTGAAGATCAAGAAGGCAGCGCGGACACCTGTGCTATTCTGTGATACACGACTCAGACTCAAGTAACTAACTAGCTATTTAAAATAAATAAATAAATAAAAATCTAACTCTAAAAGTCAGGATGCAATGGTACAGGAGTGAATACTGAACAGGTAGAAAGTATCTCAGTAAGTGAATACAATTCAAGTTCATGCATCTTTGAAAATGAACAAGGCTTAAAAGGAGAGAGAGAAGCAGGAGGCAGCATTACGGATCAGGCCTACGCAAGACAGCAACAAGCGGGTAAGTCTGTTAGACCTTGCAAAGCTCAGCGGAATGTTCCACCAACCCAAAAGGCCGGGAGATGCGGGGTCCTTAAACCCCCCATTTTTACATCAGAGGAAAACGCTTCCTTTTCCCTTGGTGTTGCAGGTTCATTTGAGAGCTGAACCAAGCTGAGCACTTTAGGAATACCCACAGAGAAATACAGTCTTATGTTGTGACTGATCAAGTCATGTCCGACTGCACTTACAGCCAAAGTCCATAGTAAATAATACACAGTTTTCAAGAGACGCCTGAAACGGACATAGTAAGACATTGGCAGACGCATTGCTCAGTGTAACAGGTGCCAGGGAATGTGCAGCCCACTGTCCATATGCAAATGGTAACAGTACGCATACAATAATGTACAGTACTATGCATTAGTCTTTGGCAGCCAAAGAAAATTGTTCAGATGATGTTTATATTGGTGTAAAACTATGATGTTATGCCTGTCAGAGTGTCAGCACGGCTATTTCAAAAGCTCTTCTAAAGCCATCCCAGGATTGCAGCAAGCATACAATACACCCATGGATTTCTTCACATAACTTAGTACACCTTCTATGGCTAATCAATACCTCATTTACTTTTTTAAACTAAATAAATAAAGTGTACTGGTTAAAAATATAAAATATACATGGAATGGAGAGTACTGTGTATGTGCCGGACAGCTATAATATCCAGATATGCCCGAATTGACTTGCCGTGGTCCCGGTCCCAAACGCGGATGAAAGACGACACAAGGCTGCACTGCAAAATAATACGGTAACTATAGCTACTCAAGTGGAAAAAAAAAACAAAACCCAATGCCACCATCTTTACTTAGAGAGGATGATGGACGGGTAATTAACAGAGAATCACAAAGTGCTTGCACACACCCAGGCATTTGTCAAGCCACAACACTTTAGCGCCGCTTCAGGGTTATTGAGCTGTCTGAGTCAGGCACGCCAGTCAACGCATCCGGCGGCTGTGGCCACCCATAGCCCGTGATGTCAAGGACTGGGCAGAAAGTGTGTGTTTGTGTGTGTGGGCGTGTACCATTAATGCTGAAAGCCTCAGTTAGTCAGCTTTGGATAAAAATAAACAATGTGCAGTTAGTAGTCAAATACGCGAGTGTGAACGGGTGGTCTTTGTGGCGATGGCATACCAACCCCATCGACGGGCTGTTCATGCATACTGGGACACACGGGGGAAGCAAAGCCGTTACCCATGAGTCTCCACCCCACAACTCCCAGTTTCCCACATTGAAGTTGCAAGGTCCACCTACTTTGCCAGGAAAGGAATGTGATCGCTAGATCATGAGTGGAGAGAGAGAGAATTTTAATTCCAGGGTGACCGTGGAACAGGGCCAGAAGTCAGACAGACAGGTAGCCAGATAGATAGACAGACAGGTGGATGAAGGATTCAAGGTCGTATGTACTGTAGCCTTATGGATGTAATCTCTGAGACACACATCAGATCCTAGCAGGACCCCGGCGTCTGTACCTTGCTTGTAGATGCCTTGTAGGTGGTCTTTAGCTTCTGAGACAGCTGACTCGTACTGTGGCTGGCTGAGACCAGAGGGATCAGAGAAGCTGATGTCATATTTAGTAAAAAAAGAGTAACTCTGTGGTCATTTTTTTTTTTTTATTCACAGTTTACGACTGACAAGTGTTCCGTTCCACCAACACTTACGCAAGTCAAATTTAAAATAAGTCACGTTTACCTTCCCAAACACAGAAGCCAAAATATCAATAATACCTGCTATTATATAAATGAAAAGATAACGTGTAAATTGAGGTGTATGTTGCGTTTTTGCATTAGTACTTCTTAAGTAAAGTCTTCATTTACTTGAGTTGGTATTTATTTAAGTCGAGAACAGCCTGTACAGTCATCCACCGACTTCCGTCCTATAGACTAATGTCTGCGGCCCCTAAGAGCGGTAAAACATTTACAGGGAGATGTCCGAAGCAGATGCGGTGAACATTAGGGGACATATTTTACCATATGTGCAGCATGCAGCAAGAACTAAAACAAACTTACTGCACTCAACCAGTACATATAACTTATAATACTGCACATATATGCAGTTCACAACAATGACGAACAGATATGTGCCCTTTATTGTTATTAGGTTAGTAACAGTAAATCGGAAAATGCACTAAGAAAAAAAGCAGTACATTCTGTATAACTATTGGACCATTGAGCCTTAATGGGGGTGGGGACACGTCCTGTGGTCTCCTCACCTTTGGCCTTCAGTGGTCCTTTGCTCAGGTCCCCGCCATCAACGGTCTGTCCGTCTGCAGCCAACCGCTCATTCAGAGTATCGATCTCTCGGCGAACTTCAAAATGGAAGGAAAAGAATATTGTCTGGCAAGTATAATTAATGCAAACACACAATGCAAACAGTCAACCTTCCAAATATAACTGGAGATGAAGCCCCATTTCCATAAAGAGTTTGACTCTATTGCAGAGATGCACCAATTGTATCAACCAACTATTGGTGTCGGCCGATACAGCAACAAAAAATGGTTAAAAAAACGAGACAATATTACAGCCGATAATTCCCTTTAAAGTGGTTACCCATATTATTTTGCACACTCGAATACTGAACATTTAGAAAAATGCCTGCAGTGTGGAATTAACGTTAGAAATGCATTTTGCAAACGCTGCTCTGCTAAAATTTCACAAGAGGGATCTACCAATAAACATTACCACAACAAATTTGATTGGTCATCTTAAGGCGAAACAGTAAAAAGTATGAAGAGTTTCTGAAAAACATTACAGAGTATATCACACTTGATGCTCAGTCCTTCTGCATTTTATGTTATAAATATATAATGTGTACAGTAGGGCTGTGCAATATTTGAACGAATATTGCGATTGCGATTTTATTTGCAATTTTGGCAACTGTTTTTGTTTTTTCAAACAAGCTACATAAATACATTCTAAATGTATTCAGTGCACAAGAAGTGCAAACATTTCACAATGAAATAACATAGTATTACGTTTAATAAACAAAACTAGTAAAATTGTCTTTAAAACAGACAACATAAAATAAATTAAGATTAACTAACCTCAACTCTAGTTAACATACTGTACACAGTAGTACTAACTGCTTGATAAACAAAACTGTAATAAACCGTCTTAAAAACGGACAACATGAAAAAAATTAAAGATTAACTAACCTGAATCCAAAATACTCCCAAACGCCTGACGTTAAATTTCTCTTTGGCACCAAATCATTTTTATTTTGATCTGCATCCATATTTTATGTTCCTTTCTCCCGCTCGCCTATTCGGTTCTCCCGCTCAGCTTCATCGTGCGCGGAGTGAGCTCTGATTGGTTAACATATTAAAATCATGCGCAAAAGAACGTATTCTGAATAAAAATCTAAAATAGATATAATCGCAGCCTTATGCGGTTTAGAAATCGTATGTGCTTAAATCGCGATTTTTTTTTTGCGATTGCGATTAATTGCACAGCCCTAGTGTACAGTTACAGTGATGGACAAAATGATGCTTCCTGAACCATCTGCTGTATTTTTGACCTCACTAGATGGCGCTCTCTATACAAAAAAAAAAGTGAAATAACCAAGGGCACCATTTAGTGGGTTCAAAAAATACAACAAATTGTTCATTGTTTTGTCCACCCCTACAGCTCTGGAACTGTTGTATGCCACAGATGCTGTTTACTTACTAAAAAACAAAAGCTTTTTCATAGTTTTTAAATGAAATTCGTTTATTTTATTATTTATTTGGGTAGAGTGTCCCTTTAAAACTTATTAAAGCAGAACCTCCCAAACAATCAGTATCGGCCAGTCATTATATGTAGATATTCAAAACGCAGCATCACCCAGCATTAAATAAAACATAAAACACCTTGTATAAAGGCAGAAGACTACACAGGACCCAGGACCCGTCACCACACAGGACCCGAAACCCAACATGGCAATGATCTCAGCAATACGTGACTCACGTTCCAAATTCTCTATGTAGAGATTCTCAAACTCCCGTTCAATCTGCCCAAAGAGATCCAGCAGGTTGCTCCTTATGGATGAGGGCAACTTGGATTCCTGAGAACACACACAAATGGCAAGCAAGTTAAACCACATAACTAAGCCGGGATGGTGGACACCGTAGGGGACACATTTACATGTAAACCTCCCAAAAACAGGAGAGCTTGCTGATAAGGCTGAGATTTGAGATCATACCACGAACCACAAGTATCTCAATTTCCCATAAGCCCCACTGACTGCAAGAGTGACGGTGAAACAATACCTGCAATACCTGTGTTGCCATTAGCTACCAGCTTGCTCCATAGTTTCTAGTCACAAAGGGCAGTTCTACATTTAGATTTATTTTATATAGCAGACACTTTTGTCCAAAGTGACATATAAGTAAAGCAAACAGTACATTAAGTTCTAACATTAAGTTCTTTGGGGCATCCTTTGAGCCCTTTTTTGAACAGAGGGCACCATCTAGTGGGGTCAGAAAGTATAGCAAGCGGTTCATGAAGTTTCATTAATGATCTCAAAATGTCTCACAGATATCTCTACTGTATATCTTAGTATTATATACCGAGAGGCATCGCCTTAGTTGCTTTAGTTATAGTGCATTTGGATAGACTCTCTTGTTTTCCGGATAGTACAGTGTATTATAATGGAATAACACACTGCAGTTCATATATAATCGATATGCACAATTTTCAGTTTAGATCTAAAATACAGAAATACTTAACTCAGAATAGGAACAGCCAACTGTGCTGGAACAAGCGTAATAATACAAAATGTGAAAATAAAGTATTTCCCCATATCACTGTTCTGGTGTGTGAGTGGGAAAAAAAATCTGAAACATCAGAAAAATCAGCTGCATCATCACCGGATTTACTCTCATTCACAAGATAACAAAGGCGTGTTAAAATGTTCGGTTTGAATCGTTCCTCCAGCGGCTGAGAAGGTTAGAAAAGCAATATGGAGTTGATGGAGCTGAAACGGTCCATTAGAAGGACTTTGTTAAATGACAGGAAGGTTACAGATGGTGCATTAGCCAAGGTTAAAGTTAATGTCACTGATGTCACCAAAACAGGAACAAGAGGAGCATGGGTGCGTCTGAAACTGCCACCCCAAGACAACCAAGAACTTACCTCCATCTTCAGGAACAAAACAGCCCAGAAACATAATATTCTGCCAGATACAGATGCTGACTTTATAAATAGAGCCCACAGCACAGCCCAGAGGGCTGAGAGAAGTCAAGAGGAGCCAGAAAACTAAGGAAACTAACTGGTTACTGTTAATCGATGCACAGCACCACACTGGGACTAACTGCTTTAATCACGTGTAAACACAAACTGAAAATGGTAATTAGCAAGCAACAGACGGGCCTTTATTCTTACAAAGCTACTTCATCACATGGCGCAAAGCGAGGGTCGCCTTGGATACGGAGCATAATAAGTGCATTCAGTGGGCGGAAAGGCCCGGTAGCCAACTCCCATTGGCCGGGCCATCATCACGGATACAGCACGACAATGGATCAACAGGTACAAGGGCGATGGAGCCGGCGACAGGATGCACCGCTTCAGCCTGACACGCTTATTAAAGATTGATGAAGTGGGAGACAGCCAACTAGCTGAAGGATCAACAGACATGTTAGACGACGGTACAAATTAACAGATGTGAGTGACACAAGACCCGCTATGCACTGAGAAATTACTGTGCAATGACATTTTGCAAAATCAAATATGTGGCAATAGGATACAGTTCTAAACAGCAGCCACAAGACTAAAGTGTTGGGGGAAACAAAAACGATACTGCGCACGGGAAATTCAAACTTCTTTATTTAGCAGCAGTGCCTTCTGTTATTCTTGTTAATATAATTAAATCCCAGAAGCTAGTGGGGGGGGAATATTTACCTTTCAAGGTGTAGATTTCAGTAAAGTACCATGCTGTCATTTTCCTGGATTAGACCAGAAATTGGAAAAATACGGCAACATTAGCGGTTTACTGTGATATGCTCAACGTGAACATTTTTACCTATGCTAATGACGATGTCCAGTTCTAGTACTAAATTTATTGGATAAAGACACACTCGTCATCGGGACATAAAGTATCACATATTTCAGTAGCACTGATGTTCATGCAACTGCAAAGTCTGAAGTGGCCAGCTCTGTTCATTAATCACACTCGGGTAGGATAATTAACAGGCCTCCCTCTAAGAAGCCAAATGGAACATTCCGGACTCAGCTTGGGTCCATGTAAGCCTGGCCTGTATATCCTCTGCTACACAGAGGCGGCACCTCCAACTGAAGCACGCTACAGCGCTTGAGTGATAAATCACGGGCACCAGGAGAACATCCCTGCTTCATTTCGATCGCCCACATGCTGTGCAGCAGAGACAACATCAGCAGGACAGGCGGCCGAATAGTGATCCATCTTAGAGGGCTCAGGCCTCGGAGTCCCGTCAAACAGGCCGCTGAAGCGCCTTAACGGTAACTGGTTATTTATGAGGACGACTATGAACTTTAGAGTCTGAGATACATGAACGGGGCATTTGCACAGCGTGTACGCGGCTCCCACTCGACACAGTGACTAGCCCTAGGACCAAAAGCCACGGAGATCTGGAAAGCAAACCTGGAACATCTTCCCGAAAAAGGCCCATCAGTGTGTAAGAAGGCTGCAGTTTGTCAGAGATTCACCACCAGAACCACAAAAACACAGACGACAGATAAATATGTCCCATTATTAAAAATATTATCGCACCTCTGCACATGCATGAAATAGTGATGAGTAATTCCAGCTGTATAGCTAATCTCTCATCATAACCCTGTTATGACCCTGATTAACAGGCAGGAGGTGTCGGATGTGCAGCGAGGCCGTTGAGGACTGAGCCACGGGCCACTTACCTGCCCCTCCAGTAGGTCGCGCTGCATCCCCACGCGGTCCTGCTCCGTGCTGTTTGTCCGCCGGATTGACAGGCTGTGGGACTTGCGCTTCTGCTTAGCTTGCCGGCCGGCTGCGCTGACCCCGCCACTACCACTCTCCACGGGCATCACTGCGCGGCTGCGTTGTCCGCCAGCGGTTTATCTGGAACTGAACAGGCAGAGTCTCTCAACTGCTGCATCTCCTACCCCACCAACACCCCCCCCCCACCAAAATCCACCACAGAACACAAAACCCATGACAAGAGGAAACTGAACACGGATGTAGCAGAAACAGAAGCACAAACAATAACTATTTCAAATTTGACACGTACACCAGTAACTCACGTTTTCAGTGATTTAACGCGGAAAAACTGGATAGGGAAATGCAGAGGACCTTTCACACCAGGTGACCGCAATCAGCTGCCCTAACTACACTTACAAATTTATATCTACATTTATAAAGTCGAGTTGCTCTGAATCTCCACTATTTAAAGACCTACCCTGAGCATCTCAAAGCCCTTCTGCAAACGTCACTTTTATGTCAGAGTCCATGGTGTAATTCTGAATCTCTCATGTTCCTGGAACTTTAACTCAATGTCTGTTTTTACAGTCTGGCTGGAACAGGATTCATGCTGGACGTATTTCTATTTTGAGAGAGTATTATTTAAAAAAATGTGATAATAAAGGGGTCATGAATGATACACTATATGGACAAAAATATTGGGACACCTGGCCATATCAAGGTATGCATACAAAGACATATTGGACAATTCTATGCTAACAGTTTGGGGAAGGCCCTTTTCTGTTTCAGCATGACTGTGCCCCACTGCAGAAAGACATGGTTGAACGAGTTTCCTGTGGAAGCCCTGACCTTAACCCCATGAAATACCTTTGGGATGGAATTGAAAGTAGATTGTTAGCCAGGCCTTCACATGCAACATCAATGGCTGACTTCACAAATGCTCTTCTTGATAACTGGGCAAAATTCCCACAGACACACTCCAAAATCTTGAGGAAAGCCTTCACTGAAGAGTAGCAGCTGTTATAGTTACAAAGGAGGGACCAACTCCATATCGATGCCTATGGATTTAGAATGGGATGTCATCAAATTTCCTGTGGGTGTCATGGTCAGGTGTCCCAAAACCTTTGTTGATTTAGTGTATTTTAAGCAAATCAGATGTTTTCCTGATTACTAAACTCATATGGGTGATTCAATTATCCAAAGCAGCTCAATAAAGGTCAGAAGAGTACAGTGATACAGTTCTCTTTCTCAAGATCCAAAAATAAAATTCATTTTAAACTATTCACTGCAGAAATAATGTGAAATGGTTGCCTTGCAAATACACAGCAAAAATTCTCACACCTGTGACTCAAAGACAGTGATGTCTTTGTGACAGATTAAACCCCACCCATCTTTTATCTGATTGGTGGAAGCACAAGGCATGTCACCAAAGGCCCAGCAAAGAATGGACACTTCAGAAAGTGAGGGCATCTACATCCCTTAAACAGAGCCATTCTGTAGCTCCAGAAAGCACCATAGGCTTGACAGGGAAAAAGTATTACCTCTACAGCTAGTGACAACAAATTCAGAATAAATACACCACCATTAGTGACAGCAAACACTCCAATGATTTGCAATAAGTTTTTTTCTGGGGGGGAAAGCATTTTATAACAAAAACTGAATTATGGCTGATTGACATAATCTTTTCACCTTTTTGTTAGTTCTACACTGTTAGCATAACTAATTTGATATTTCATTGTACCATTAAACTGAATTTACTTTGCAAATGGAAATTTCTCTGTGGACCTGCTAGTGTGTACCTCACTAATATTATTAATAATACTGTTATTATATTAGTAAGCTATATTAGTAGTCAACTGGTATCCACTGTCTGCTGAGAGTTACAAAACAAACTGTTGTTAGGAAACCTTTAATGGTTTAATGCATGTAATCTTCTACTGCTGGATTTGTGGCATTGGCGGTTCTGTGCGAAAAAAGCCACAGCTGTTAGATTATATCAGATTTATATCAAAGATATGAATCCCTGTACAATTATTGGAAAGCTTTCGCAACAAAAAAAATGATACTGTTGTACGTACGTACGTACGTGTGTGTGTGTGTGACAACTTTTGACAATAGAAGCATAGTCCTACTTTAATTAATCTACCTACGCACCAGGCGCGGTCACAAAAATAAGGCGTGAACAAAATAGCACAAAGAGCACAAAACTGCTTAAACTCAGATCTGGAAAAATCTATTCAGAAACTGACCACAGCGGACCGGCACAGACTGCAGTCAGACGGCGGGGGGCGCTGCCCTTACAGGGGGTATATGACAGACCCACTGAAGGCCGGGGGTGGCGGCGGACTGCACTGCGAGCCCCGGCGACCCGCATCGTGTACCGCGACGGGAAGCTGCACCACCAACCGGCAGGGCAGCCGCGGTCCCCGAAACCTCGTACGGCCGCGAATACAGGATCGACGGTGTGCCGCGAATCCCAACCGGGCGTTTAAAAGGCCGGAGCTACTGCTCCGGCACCCCCGGCCCGCAGGCCCCCACAAGGTAAAGCGGGTACTCACATCTATGAAGCTTGGTTAATGTCAGTCCCCTCCGCAAAACGCTACGAGGAAGAAATCACACACTCCGTCAGGGTGACCATTTTCCAGGAGCGAGAAAATCGCCACCGCAGGCTTGGAATCGGGTTTCGGTTCTCTGCTGTCAAAATGGCATGATGCCCTCCCCGCATACGGGCAACGGCTTCACCGTGCCATTTCATTGGACGGCTCATCAGCAGGCTGCTCTTCGTTCCCATTGGCCTATTAGCAAAAGGAGGCAGACTTTACCCGTTTCTATTGGCCTGTTATCAAAAAGAGGCGGGCTTTACCTGTATGCCATGACCTATTGTCATTAGGAGGCGGGCTTTCCCTGTTTGCATTGGGTTGTCATTATAGGATGGGGAGCCCTTTATTCTTCATCTATTGGGAATGCAGAACCCCGGACAATATAGAAACACTGCATGGATGCCAGTGGATCACATTATCTGAATAGTGTGGATTAAATTCCTTAAAGAGTGATGGTTCATTAACGGCATAGACGGTTATAGGGTGTGTACGTATATGTTGAAAACAATATGCTATTTATCATAAAAGGGAGGAGCATGCACTGAAGTTCATGTAGCCCAGAAACTACAACTAATTATCCAAATTACATCTGCAGCAAATCAGGAAGAAAACGAATCTAAACTGCACTTATGTCATTGGAATATATGTGACTATAGGATTCGTTTAATAGGCAAAAAGAGCAGTTATTTCTAAAGGGAATTAAATGCACCCTGTAATATTTAGACCAGATGCAGTGGCGGGGCGCAATCTCGAAAATTTCTATTCCGGCCAATCACTGTTCTAGTAGTGAATGTACGTCATTGGAGCGGGACTATATCCGCTCAGCAGTTTCCGATTTCTACGCCGAAACCTGGTTTATACGTCTAATGCTTCTTGGGAGAATCGAGGGTGTTATTGTGTTTATTTAGGACAGAAAACCAAATACTCTCGACGAGGTTCCTGTGCCAGCCGCGCGTCAGTAGCTGTGGTGCCATGGCGCGTCGGTAGCCTCCCTCCCTGCGATTGGTGTCGCTGGAGAGACTGGGAGGTCTGGCCATGTGGCGCTGCATGTTGGCGATACGAAGGACTGTGTCCCGTGAGGCACACTCCTTTATTACTCCTGGTGCGGGCAAGCGTATGCCGCATTTAATAACCGCTCCTGTGAAATCTCTTTGCAGGTACGCACGTGATACAACATATATAGCTTTGATGTACTGGATGAAAATTGAATATCAAAGAATTGAATATGAAAGGGGTGGATCATTTGTTTGGGGTTGTATTACTTTGTGATAGTGTAGTAATGCCTATCCTTCCAAGTACAACACTAATGTGTATTGCACACTTAACAACTACAGCACAACTCAACCAAAATACTGGTGCCGTCAACATATTAGATAAATTATAGCTGTAGTAACTGTGGTGATCCTTGCCTGAGCAAATGACTGCTGTTTCCTCACTCTCCAGTGGATTCATTAAGCTAAGAGCATCATCCAGAATGCCAGAGATCAGCATGGATGGTCTCGATGAGAAGCAAGTGCAGCTCCTTTCGGAGATGTGCATCTTGGTGAATGAGGACGACCGCAATATCGGCGCTGATAGCAAGAAGAACTGCCACCTGAACTGCAACATCGATAAAGGTACGTCGCGCTTCGGGAATCTCCCTCTATGCGTAATCCTGCCGACCGTGTCGCCCCAGGGCTTAACTAATCGAAAGCTTTCTTCCTTTAGGGTTACTGCACAGGGCGTTTAGTGTCTTCCTGTTCAATACCGAGGGGAAGCTGCTCCTGCAGCAAAGATCAGACTCCAAGATAACCTTTCCAGGTGGGCTGCATGTCTTCATTGAATGGTATTCACCTCTGACCCCTACATATCGTCCAATCACATTAAAGTACCGTGTCAGCGACTGGACACCTTTACTGTAAATAAAGTAAACCAGCTATTTAACAGGCCTGCAACCACAGCCACTATCATTCCCTTCAGTAGAATTTTTGTTGTTCATTTGAACTAATTGAACACGTGTGTATACACACACACACACACTTTTAGGCCATATATTCACTTGTCTTCATTGCACTACTGAAATATATGCTTAGCACATGCTCATACATAATGTAAATATATTTCTTGAATATGCTGTTGTATACCATAAGCACAGTCACTTTCTCTAAATCTTATGTTTTTCTTAAATTCTAATTTTGTATTTTTGGTTCTTAACATGCTTGCTTTCTTGTTTGTTTTGTTTTACTTAAACTAGTTTATCTACTTTCCCTTAATATTCACCTCAATGCATTGTGGGAGAATAGCACACATTGAGTTTGTTGTAACTTATTTGAATTACAATAAATGCATTCTGTTGTATCCTATTCTATTCTAGTCATTTGTGTTGGGCCACATATTATATTCAATTATCCACCATTTTTTATAAGTAAATCATTCCAAAAATATTTCTTCTACACATATGATATGTGTTTGTTTTTTTTATGTCCTAAAGAGCTCCTTCGGTCCATCTTTCAGCCTTTGGCATCTGAAAGCCCCACTGGACTGTAGCCTGCAGGATGTTTGAGCTGCTTTTCTTCCACCTGACAGACAGGGGGCGTCTGAGCTTCCGGGGCCTCCTGGGCATGATGGTGTTAAGCCCCCTGTTTCTGCTGTAGGTTGTTTTACCAACACTTGCTGTAGTCACCCTCTCCATACACTCAGTGAGATGGAGGAGACCGATGCGATTGGGGTGAGGAGAGCAGCACAGAGGAGGCTGGGAGCTGAATTTGGGATCCCTGTGGAGCAGGTAGACAAATGGCCTATGTGTGGCTGTTGGTCCTACAGGCAGACAGAAAGCTGAATAATGAAATAGTAAATTAGGCAAGACGGGTAACTTGTCCCTGAGATTTTGTTTCTGTTGACATTTCGGCAGCTAGAAACTTGTGGAGTAAATGTACATTTTTGAACAGGAAACATAAGTAGAATAGATAGATAGATGGATACTTTAATTCTGATGGAAATTGCTGGTTTACACTAGCACAACACACACACACACAGATAGAGATATATATATATATATATATCAGTAAAAGAAGACATTTAACCATTAGATATCAACAATAAACAATAACAATGCTAACTTTAAAGAACTTGAAAAATACAACTTCAAATTTATAAATTTTCTACTTTCAGAATAGGTAGAAAGTGTTCAGGTTCTGACTGATGTTTCTTTTTAGGTTCCTCCAGAGGAGATGACTTATCTGACCCGGATACACTACAAGGCCCAGTCCAACGGGACCTGGGGTGAGCACGAGATTGATTATATTCTCTTCATGCAGAAGGATGTCGATCTGAACCCAAACCCTAACGAGATCAAAAGCCACCGTTATGTAACCAGGGAGCAGCTGGAAGAGATGCTGGAAGCTGCCGGGAGACAGGAAGTACAGATCACACCGTGGTTTGGCCTCATAGCGGAGGCCTTCCTCTTCAAGTGGTGGGATAACCTGCAGACCCTGGGAAGCTTTGTAGATCATGGGAAAATCCATCGAATGCCAGTCAGTAATGGGGGTATTCAGCTGTAAACATGAAAGCTGAAATGTTGGTTAGAAGCTTGTTTTTGCTGTTTGGGATCACTATAAAGGCAGGTATCACTGAGATGTTTAATCACCAGAGTATAAGTTTAAATTAAAAAGAGAGTGAACTTAAAAAAAAATTAAATTGTAAATTCTGAATAAATGACATTGTGACTTTACTGAAGGGCTCATATTACATTTCTTGCCATGCAAGGTTAACAGCCGCAACTGGATTTAATCAGTAATTGTTTCCAGTCAAAATTACAAACCAGAAAATATTCTGATTTTTTGGTGCTGTATTTATGATATATTCTGTTTCTGATTTACTTTCTAAATAACTTGCTGGCTTTTTTATATTTTAATATTATGCATGCTTGTATTGTACACCGAAATGATTTTTATAGCATCATATTTGCGAAAACAACTTATTTTTCTCAAACGGAATAACTCGCAGTTACGGTTGTGTGTCATTACGTTATCGCACCGCGCCTTATCTGGAATTTTATGCGTTTCTGGCATCCCTAGACAGGTGAAAGTGTGCTCTTCAGAGCGGTTTGCGCTGTCAGGGTTCGTTTTTATGTTAGTGGGCAGCAAAGTGCATCCAGCAGATGGCAGCCGGTACTGCATGGAGCCAGATCCTGCATCGTTTAACGTCAGGCTCCCGTAATCGTGCCGGCACAAGGTTTATCATCAGTCAGCCTGAGGAATTTCCTGACGCGTAAAATGCATTCGATTTTGTAGCGCTGACTTAGCTTTCATTCGCTTCACGTTTTATTGCTGTTACGCTGGCTGTAGATGGGATTTAGTATTTTTGCAGTTGCTGTAATATTTACTGTGATATTTTTCCAAGTGCCTGCTCACGATTCTTCTGGGATGTCGTTTAAAATAAAGTAGAATCCGATTTTTTGGGACAGTGTGCCTGTATTTTGGTAGTAATTTTTTTTATTGTAGGAGCCGTTACCTCCTCTGTCAGACCATACATTTCTTCCTAAATGCAAAACCGTACACACTGCGGACCTCTGAACACTGTTTGTTTATACAGGGGCCCTCCAATGAGCTGGGGACCTCTATATTGCATACGCACATAAGTAAGCGTCTACCTTGAATCACTTTTTTTTTTGGTTCGATAATGAGATAATGCCAATATTTCAGTAATTTTAGATACGAACCCCTTGCGGCTGCTCTGCAAATCCCCGGTGCCGAAGATCCGCCGCACATTATCGTGGCCGCTAAGGGAGAAATGAGTCACCAGTCCTATTTTAGGCAATTTCTGTCTGTACTGTTCTATTTTATAAAATATATCAAACACAGCAAGATTTGTTGCAGTTCCATTTTTGTTCCGTTTTTTAAATAATTGCATTTACTTGTGCATCGTAATAAATACAAATTATTTTGCGATAAATAGCCTTTCTTCTTCTAAGATGCTTTGGGTATAATTGAGGTCAGGAGACATCATGTGCTGAATCAGATGACTCACGGAGGCCACATCTGTGCCCATGGATGAATATGCTACGCGTTTGGTCGTCGAAGCCGATCACGATCGTATTCTATTTTGAACAATTTATTTTAAAAAAAAAAAAAAAGTACGTTCAGGCGTACAATTTACGATGTGAAGAATCAGTCCTCATCTGTACCTCATTTATTTATAGTACTACGAAAACACACAGTGTGCTCTTGCGATTTAAAAAAGATCCGCAGTCCGTAATAGTGGAAATACTAATACATCCGTAGGTGATGGTAACCTCTATAATAATCTCCTTATAACTATACAAAATGATTCGTGAAGAAAACCAGGCAGGCATCAGCCCCAAGGCTGACATATTCCTAAAGGCTTCTCTGACTGGTTGATTAATTTACGTTATTTACGGGGAATCGATGGATGGGTCGTTTCAGATCGCCAGTCTGGGGCCCATATCCTCGCTGAGATCAAGTTATAGCCCCTCTGTGCTGAATTTTCAAATACCACAGGTCGAGCATGACGAACAGCAGCCTTATGATACATTCCCCAAAATAAAAACCAAAGCCCACACCTGCTGTGTAGCACACGATATGTCAGGGCTGAAAGAAAACACCGTGCGAGTGTTTATGACCTGAGCCTGGGTGAGAAGATGCTGGTGGAGAGAGCACTGTGTGACCAGCAGAGGGCCCCCATATGCAGAGATGCAATCCAACAAGCCTAACTTTGCAAAATGGGCAGACCTTTCCGAATTAACACTCACACATGCACCATCTTTCCCCTACCCCTAGCTAACAGCTCTGCTGGAGTATGTGGGTGTGTTTCCTGGTCATGGACCGGGTCTCTTGTTGGGTCCATTTCTATGCCAATGATAAAAACGGATGCACAAGTTGCCAGGGGAACCGTTACACAACGGGTCAGTTTGTACCTTGTGGGTGACAATCCCAGTACGCTGATAACAGCACCTGAGAGAGACAAACAGTGTTTATATAATTGCCAGCACCTGTAATCCTTATTCACTGCAGTCCTTATATTTGTCAAGGGCGCAACAATAAGCTCATTGTAAAATCACTCTGCCCTATAAGTGGAGCCTTCAAAACCTCTGCAACTAAAGGAACAGCCTCCATAGCACTGGAGCAAAATATGCTGCCGGACCTTGAGTTTATCAGACTAATAAGCAGCGCAATATATATCTGCAGCCACTGGATCATTTAGCTACAGGTTATTAAAAAATGTGATCATGTATCTTTTTTTTCCTGTATCCTTTTTTTAAAAAAAAAAAAAAAAAAAAATGTTATGGAGCCAATGGGAAAATAATATTCTTGGAATAATCAATCAGCTTAGATCCTCAACAGGAAAAGAGCGTGGCTGGAATATAAGTGAATAATACCAGACAATTGGAGTGGAGTATTTTCCAGGCACTTTACACCTTTACAGAACTTTACTGTACATATCTGCCGAGTTCATAGATGTGTAATGGCAGTTTTAGGCTTATAGGTTGTGGGAAATGTATTTGTTATGAAAAGAGGACGTATGCATGGAGAACATCTAACGGGCTTTTGGGGAGGCGATTATTTTGATAATTTGTTTTTGAGATGATGTAATTAACATTCTGAATGGCTTCTATTACCTGCCTCTGTCCCCCCCCCCCCCCCCACACACACACACACACACACACACATACACACACACACACACAAACATAGGCTATAATCAGTGACATCTTCCAAAATAGCTGAATCAAAACCCTGTCAGCTTAATAGCACATTTTCAAATGTTTTTTTCACCACACAATTTTCCCCAGAAATTACAGCAGAATAATACAGCTCTAACAGCTCAGAGTCGCTGAGTCACCTCAGGGAGGACAGAGCTCGGAAACCAGCCTTACAGAACCAGACCGAACGGAAAACGGCACCGCATGATCCAGACGGAAAATGCACACTATGTTCAGTTTGATTAACTGGGTTTGTGTGGCAACTAAATTCATTTAAATACATATTAATGCATTTTAAAATAATTGAATTAGCAGATGAAACAAGGAAAATTTTGCAAATGAATCATACAGAAACATGCACAAAAACCCTCAGCCTGTTTTCCAAAAGCAATACCATGAGAAAACTTTATTAAAATCACAATTTATTCAATAAGAGTAAGTAGTCATGACCACATCTCTCTTTTCCAGTGGGTTCCCACTCTACCATACAGTACGTTATTTCCTGTGCTAACAACAGATATTACAGTATAATGCTATAAGGAGGCAATAACAGCACAACACAGGGTCTGTTATGGCCACCACTGGGAGCCAGTGTGTGTGTGTGTGTGTGTGTGTGTGTGTATCCACATCAAAAGACAGACAATCAGAAAGTGTATCAGGACATTGAAAAGAGTTTGAAATTGGGAGAGACAGTTTCATCATTTAAATGAAACGGTTTGTTTAATGTGGGGGGGGGGGGTCTTTCTCAATACCAAGAATGCAGAGATCATACGACTGGTCTTGCCAACTTGCCTCTCAAGAATGAACTTGAGGTACAATGAACCGTGGGATTTTTCTTGTTTGGCGATGATGTAATCAATGCAGCCTTGATATTTGGGGTGGGGTATGAATGACATCTGGGGATTTTTGCCACCCTCCATACCGCTGTCCTTAGTATTGGAACTGGTCTTTGGCAATGGAAGATGATATAAAACAGGTTTGCGAGAACACAAGTATGATCAAGTATGCGTATTGAGAAACCCTTAATGATCAGACATAATTATTTTGGAATGTTCCAGATTTGTGGTAACACATCTGTGAGACCCAGGGTGTATTCTCTGCCGCCCTCTGATGGACACCCTGAGTATTCCTCTTAACTGTGACTGGGTCTGCATTGACTCAAACCATTTTGTCTTCATAGGAAGATTGCCTTCCTTGGTGTAATGTTTTGCTGTATATTTTGTTGTTGAACAAAGATACCTGAATAATGTGTCGAATAGTCAAGGATCTTTACTCAGCCGCAATCTTAGTGCACTCCCCGTGATGCAGTCTTGGGCTTATGGGTAATGCAGTCAGTCAAAGAGAGTATTGCAACCCCCCAGTTTTTGTAAATTTGAAAGGCTGAGGGATCAGCTCAGACTCAGACCACTCTCACATGTGATGTTGTCTTGAGTGGCTGCTATGGTTCTGGTGATATACTCTCCATGACAGTGACTCTAATAATTTAATTTAATACAATTCATTTTTATTTGCATAGCATAGTTTCACAACGTTACATTGTCTCAGAGCGCTTTACACTGTTCCTGTACCAAGCCCCTATTGAGCAAGTCAGAGGCGACAGTGACAAGGAGACTCAAAGAGGGAGTCTAAGCTCCTGGGCCCAGATTAAGTAATAATTTATATTCTCCAAACTGATAATCATTTATTGAAAATGGTTGAACAGACCAGGTGTGCTAGATTTGGGTAAATAGTGGATTCAGTCAAAGCCTCTTTAGATAAAACCGCAGACAGCGATAACATGATTCTAGGTGAACTGTGTGAAAATGGCAGGCTATAGATACACTGATGCTCAGCTCCGCCGTCACATTAACAAACAGTTGCAGTGCTCAAGGTCAAATTAGGCACTTTATATTCATACCACTGATGTCCCGAAAGCCTAATTTAAATTCCCGATGAGCAGGGGACATTTCTTTAATGCCTCCATAACCAAAAGGCCAAGTTATTAATGTATGTCAATTTGCGGAAGATGAGGACCGGGTATCGCGGAAGGTGTGTCAGCGTGCCTGCGCTGCCCCCTAGAGGTTATTTATCTCCGTCAGCCCCCAGTTCCACACCCCTCCACTGCCATCAAAAGTATTTTTTAAATTCACATGACTGCTCTCCCAGATACAGCCTCTTCACCACAAATGGGTCAAACATGCTGAACGAGGCACCCACTGAATTTCTGTCAGTGTTCAAGTGAGCGAGCAGAAGCCATGGGGTGGAAGAAGGGAGGGAATGGGCTGCTCATGTTTATCAATGGTGACCGGACCTCGGCTCTCCGCGGCCACAGACATATCTTCCTGCCGACACTGTAATTACATCTATGATGAAGAAAGCCAGCTTCGCTCACCAGAGCTCCGCTCAAGACCGCTGGCGCTGGGGGCCTTTTATTTGTGTGTTGTTGGCACGTGGAACACCTACTGCAGCGAGCAGAGAGATGTTTTTGTTGTCTTGGGACGTGATGTGCAGCTGAACAGTACCGACAGCCATCGTCATTGTCGTTTAGAAGAGCCCAATTATTTGGAAAGACAGGACAGAAAGAATGAGGGCGGCTTGGGAATTGTCAGGCGACCCTCTTAAACAGAGAAACCTGCTCAGCGGGCATCGCCGATGTCATAATGCAGCAATGTTGCGACGCCACGGCAACGGTGAGATGAGCTCACGGTGGACATAGAGGCAGCTGCAGCCCACACACCGGTGACACAGCAGCAGGGTAATCACTGAGCCCCCGATGACATCAGATCTGCAAGTCAATGACGATTCTGACAGGAATGTCAGTATATGCTCTCACAGGTCTTCATCCCAATGTAAGATATCGAACAACAAGAGACCTAGCAATGGCGGTTTCAAACAGATTCAAATGTTTCAGAATTGTTCCAGAAAATGATGCCTTTTTATTGTGTACTTGTGGTTATGACCTGTTTGCTTGTTAATCAGGCAGACGTTCAGTTGACTTAGATTTAAATCACCATGGTGAATTGACATATGGTCCCACAGACAGAATTCTCTGGCTTTTCCATTATGCTCTCAGCTTTACCAACAGTACAGCTAAGCCCACAGCACCATCACCAGTCTGGATTTTAAATGTGGGTTTGTTTGGGCACCAGAGCAAAGCTATGAAAGCTCATCAATTGCGTTTGGACAGCAATACACCTTGGGGTGAAGCTCCCTGCTGTGCTCATGTTTTGATCTCCTTCAGATACACTCTCATAAACACACACACATGTTTGCGGCTGCTGCTTTTCCTTTGATCCTGCAGAACTCCCTCCCGTTCAGAGTAGCCTTAATCTCCACCATTGCAGCAAAGCGCAGATCCAATGAGCAAGTTTCTCCTCCACTGTACTTAAGAGAAATCCAATCCAGTGATTACCCTGTTGCCCTGTCAATCCATAAAGGAGAATCTGGAGAAGCAGGCTGTTGGACCAGAGAACTATAGATTCCTTTGAAATACTGGACACTGGACACCTGAATGTGTCTAGATGCAGTTAGCTTAATATCTGCAGGTAAACAGCAGCAGAATGAATCTGGCTAGGTCTTGTCATAGTACAGTGATTAAGTATTTACCATGTAAAACCAAACCCTCGTTGGGTCTATTAATTCCAGGCAGCAATATGTGACGCCACTGGTCATTAATTTCTTTAATTACTATCTGAATTTAACATGTGAGCAGCCAGTCTGGCTGTCATTATTTTCCCATTTGTAGCACATAGGATGAGTCAAAGAGCAGGATTGTTTATGCAGGAAGGATCTCCCCTCCCTTCTGATTCTGGCTGGCGTGACACTTAGCAGCACAAGAATATCCCAATCATGGGTTCGTGTGCAGGTCCATTTGGGTTCTGAGGTGCCCCTCAGCATCGCCGTGGAAACGACAGGCCTGGTGTTTCAGTCTCCATGCTGCTCTCCGTCTCCCTCCGCCACACGGCCATATTAGGTAAGCTGGGTGTTTAGTGCCGCAGAGTCTCCCAGGTGCACAATATATTTCAACTTATAAGCTCCAGTTAAAAACATCTGTTAGGGGAATGTTATAACACTTCATCTACTTCATATGGTTGCTCATGTTTGTGATGCGCTGTTCTGTGGTTTTTGTGTTCAGTTATTTGTAAAGTCCCCTTGATTGTGAGAAAGGCATTATATGAATAAGTGGAAAATTAAAAATTAATAATTCCGTCACTCTGAGTAGCCTTTCCACCCCATTGTGCTGTCCATCTCAGTGTGTGGTATAACTTTTATTACAGTAAATTATAATTGCTTTAATTTATTATTAGTTATTGATGTTGATATCTCATTGTGTGTAATTTTTAAATTGAACTTTATCATAGGTATAAATGTACATGAAA
>JAABNX020000001.1:15709215-15738864 GCA_015163995.2 Mormyrus lacerda
TTAATGCTTTGTTACATCGGGGGGGGGGGGGTGGACACACCTTCCTCTTGTCTTGTTTTCACTAGTAAACACTAAATGGTTTGCTAAAGCCCATGTTATGTAAACACTAAATGACACACTAAAGCCCATGTCATGTAAATGCTGCATGCTACGCTAAAGCCCATCTCACGTGAACACTAAACGCTGCATTAAAGCCCATGTCATGTAAGTGCTGCATGCTACGCTAAAGCCCATCTCACGTGAACACTAAATGGTATGCTAAAGCCTATGTCATGTAAGTGCTACAGGCTACGCTAAAGCCCATGTCAAGTACGTGCTGCATGCTACGCTAAAACCCATCTCACGTGAACACTAAATGGTATGCTAAAGCCCATGTCATGTAAATGCTACATGCTATGCAAAAGCCCATCTCATGTGAACACTAAATGGTATGCTAAAGCCCATGTCATGTAAATGCTACATGCTACGCTAAAGCCCATCTCATGTGAACACTAAATGCTGCATTAAAGCCCATGTCATGTAAGTGCTACATGCTACGCTAAAGCCCATCTCATGTGAACACTGAATGGTATAATAAAGCCCATGTCATGTAAGTGCTACATGCTATGCTAAAGCCCATGCTACATAAACCCTAAATTCTGTACTAAAGCCCACATCACGTGAACGGTAAACGCTACGCTGCAGAGTATCCTCTTACAAATGCTTTGTAATGGGACTTCAGAGACAGGAGACTGGTTGATAAAGCTCCTTTTCATCAAGAGAAAATTTGTGTGCTTGTTACTGGAAGCTGGATTTGTCTGCAGAAAGGCTATAAATCCATGATTAAAATAACATAACATTTTGCTCTAGAGCAAACATTTCACTCTGCAAGTGTGTGTCTAGTCTTAAATTTCTGTTACGCTTGTGGGAAAAAAACTCAGAAGGCATTTGATTCTTGGAGGACCATCTAATATATTTTCCAGGGTTTATCATTAAAGACATAATTAAGCTGATTACTGAACACCATAGGAACAAAACTGAAGAGTCCTTCAAAGTCCATTGGAGCTTTTTCAGTTTTCCTCTTACCAAATTAACACAGGGGCCAGGCGTAGAAACCTGTGGGAGGGGGGGTGATGTGTACCCCCCTAATATTTCATTTGACTTCATTCACCCCCCCAAGAAATTTATCTTTATATTTAAATAAAATTATGCCACCTCAATATCAAACTCTCTCCCATGCCGTTGACAGGGGATTCTCTTGTTCTATAATGAGAGATCTGTGCTGTGTCATAAACAAAAACATATTCTCTTTGTAAAACCCATAGCAACCCGCTATACACACAGTAGCTATTCGCCAAACAAAAGAAAAAAAAAACTCTTTTTGTTGCTACCTGGCCTTCTGAAGTACGATAACATTGATTTTTCAGAAGGGCACAGACAGCACAGCTTAGACGCGACGAGTTGACTCTTGTCCTCTCCGCTGACGATGAGGGCTTCGAATGCTCCGAACACGTCGGTACGCAGCCGCTCCAGACAGATAACTCCCTAACCTCACAGCCTCTACTTAACAGATAACCACTGTGTGGCCAAATCAGGGCCCACATTCACCGCCGATGAACGTCTGCCTGGGAATCTCATTCACACGTAATGGAAATACAGATTTTGAAATGGAGACTGTTTTACATGTTAAGCAGATGCTTTTGTCCAAAAACATTTACAATTGAGAAAGCAAGGTCAGACAGTCTATGGAGAATCTGGCACTGTGCCAAGACAAGGATCTGAACTAATGACCTTCTGATTACAGGCACCCTACCCTAACCCACTGAGACTTACACCCCTGGTTTAACTGAATATTAATCATCTCTATATGAGCATTTTACATTTTGATAGTTCTTATACAATTACTGTTAATACTGTTTGACCAAATGTGTATCTGTTAAAGAAAATGGTGTAGGGATTTGTAATGCGTGCTTTGAAATACACTGCAAGGTTCTCCACTGTCCTGTGGATATAGAGCTGGCAGGTTCTGTGATCTGGGTGACAGTATTTAAGTATCAGTAAGAAAAATATATGGTGCCAGAATGTGAGTATGTGAATGAGAAAGCTGTTAGACATGGCTCACTGGGTCCTACCCGGTGTGTCATGTTGACCTGGCATATAGAGGCCAGTTGTATGTGTACGGCTCGATCACGCAGAAGGGTGTGCCCAATCCTGGCAGCAGGCCCACCCGAGAGGAGCACGCTCGATCACATGATCCATCACATGATCGTGGACAGCAGGGTCTCTGAGAAGCATGAACGTTCATTAAACACGATCATAGATGTGAAGAGGAACAGCATCATGCTCATTAGCGTGGGCTAAAGATTCCGGAACGGCACGTGAGCTCCGCCTGTAACGATGCCTATTTTTAACTCTGCGGAAACGCAGTAAGAGCATTTCGCGCCAATCAGCTTACGATGTTCAGCTCCGCGCTGGTTAAAATGCAGAAAAACACATTTTATAATTTGAGGATGATACACGTCTCGCATCCAAAACAAAAAAAAAAAAACTGCAATGCCGGTGTTGCACATGATGACAAATCGAGCTCTGGATCACTTTAATCACTTTAATCACTTTTTCATGTTTCACCACAGTCACTTTTCAGTGGGACCCTGAAAACCATGATAATAGTTCATGGTATGAAACTCTCTTTCAATGCTCAGGTCCTTTATGGCTTACTAGGGGTCCTGACCCCCCCCTCCCCACACACACACACACACACATTGTTAACTGTGGAATCCAGGCTCCCTGACCAGGTTAAGAAGCTGGATAGTTGGACAGATTGGTAATATTTAACATTGTTAATATACAGTAGGCACAAGTGTGGTATCGCCTTGGCTCCTCAACCATTTCTATGGTTTAAGTGATATATATTTTTGGTACTGAAGGCATAATACTGTTCATTGGTGAGTATAACATATATACACTTACACACTTACATTCTTTGGTTATATTCGTATCCTGTGCTGCTGCTTGCGTGCAAAAGCAAAGTGTGGTTTGGACCATCATTAATATCTTTTTTAGTTGAACTAATGGCATGACAGACCTTGTACCATAAATAGTACCGATTTAAAATAGCTGTAATTACTGACAATGCAGTACAGTTCATTGTTGAAGCTAATTATGCCGTGTGCTAAGAAGAAGAAATGCGCCGAGTTCTGATTATTGTTAAAGGGGATTGTTATAGTGGTGGAGGTGATGGAGAAGTGTGGGGACCTTGTGCGGATGCGTGCTCAGCAGCAGAGGCACCGATTCGCCCCTTTCCATCACAGCCTACGCCGTCCCTGCCCATCTTCACCACGCTCACCTGCCCCTGCGGCCGCCCTCGGACGTGTGATGTGCGGCGCCCCGGGGCGCCTTCCCGCGCTTCTGTAGCCTCACAGCCGATGCCAGAGGCGCCAGACTGACAGCGCTGCGCATTTCGCCTCTCCGAAAACGTAAAATAATCCCCCTTTTGGAGAGAATGATGGGGAAATGGCAAACGCAATACTGTACGTGTAGAAGGCAAGAAGAAACAAACCGGTCTAATTTATGATACAAGTACAATCTCAGCTGCCATTTCACCGGGGTCCTTAATTCCGCAGAAAGGTACGTTGGAAATGTGTTGTCAGGCTTTTCTTTTGGGATTATTTGCCTGTTACCCAGGTTTTTGGTTTTGATGAAGGTTTCGTTTGTCAGGATGCTTCAAGCCGTATTCGGACGCTTGGTTTAATTTTCCGGTGCGCATCGGGCTTGTCCAGCGGATTTATGAATGGGAACGAACCTCAATGGGTTTAAGGTGCGACAGTCAAATAAATTTTAATTACCCCACGCGCCATCCATGTACAGAACGTTTATTATCTTTGTTTACTGAGCGATGCATTCTGTCCTTTGCAATTAGGAAATTCGACGCTTATATCCATTATTAAAATAAAATAAGAATAACGTTTTGGAAAATCGTTAGTGGGCATTTTCAGAAACATACACAGTTTTACAAAACAAGTATGTCGCATTCTTAAACACTAACCATACTAATAGCATACGTGCTTCGGATTTTTAACTTAAAAATAATAATCACTGAACTGAGAATTATATAATAATACAAATGCAACACTATATCAATGCAAACTGGCTTTATATTACTGTCCAGTTTTTATATCACTTTATCAATCAATTTCAACAAGGTGTAAAGCATGTGTGCTGCCTGTTTATTTAGTGAAATATTTGGGTCAGAAGATTAAGATGTCATATTTGATGCGAAACCGATTTAAGTCAGTATTTTCTCTCCGGTGAAGATATCTGTCCACTGTACAACGTGTACTTATAAGCATTCAGCTAAAGTGCCACCGAAAGACAACAAAAATAAAATGCTGACGAATGTAAAGGCGAATTTAAAAAAATAAGTAGCCTAACATTGATCATTAGGGGGTACCCTGCCGAAATTAAGCGAAGAGAAGAATGGGGGAGGGGTCCTTGTGTTCACGTTGGGTGTCGCCCCCTTGTGTTCATTTCGAGTGGTGCGATGCTATAGCAGTAGTAATTCACATGTTATTCATTATCGAACTGGATTTCAATTACGGTTACTGTGAAACAATTAAATGCATAATATTAAGGTTGAATTTTGCGTCGATGTTACAAAGTAACGGCGTTACGTATGAAGAATAAAAAACGTTAAATAACTGCGTGGTGTCTTGTAGTGCAACGTGGTGGTTTTATTTGTGATTTCGGTTTGGTTTTATAGCTATGCGGGTTTATTTTTTTCCTGAACCGACACCACAAATCAATAAATTGCAACATTAATTGCTGGTGAACCGTTTTGATAACTTTAAATAACATATAAATGTATCGAAAGTCATTCGACTGCAATTCTGATAACTTGTTATATCGTAGTTCCTTAATTTCGTACTAGATGATAATCCCAGTAAACGACACGGATATTTTGGTTGACTTTTATTTTAAATTAAACTGCTTTAACTGTTTTCAGTGTACTGTACATTATTGCAAATCATGCTAAAGATAACATATTATACGAATTACAAATTAGACACGTTTTCTAAGCGTAGTGTCTTAGCTTGTCTCCAACACAGCGACTTTTTCACAGTCACGGTGAAATTTCACTTCAAGTGAAATGATTTTTGGCCTATGATTAAATCAGTCTCACCGTGAATGCTTTCATCTGAATAAGCGGGATTTAATTGTATAAATTTTAAACATGACTTCATGAGAGAACGAGAGAGAGTGACATTGCGACATCACTGAGGCGATGAGCACATAATTATGTAACCAGGCCGTCTGTGTTTAAAAGCCCTTTGGCTACGTCCGTGAGCAAACGAAAACCTTCAGATTATCCGTGCTTACTCAGTGACCGTGCAGTATGGAAATAGAAATCCATCAGTCAGTCTTAAATAACTGCTTGTCCAGCACAGAGTCATGGTGGGCCGGCAGCCCAATCCTAGGAGGGACACCTCAGATGGGATACCAGTGACAGCAATTCAGGTTTTATGGAGTAAATAAAGTGTTTTTAACCTGAAAAAAATGCTGCAAAGCATGCATGTTGTCTAACGATTTGGTTTCTTTTAAGCTGAAGGGAAATGGACCCTCCGTTTATCCAGTCATATGGAATGAAGAAGAGAGTGAAGATCCACCCCAGTACAGTGACCGTGAAGTATGACACCCATTTCCCACAGCCTGGGGATGAGGACTATGACGACGCTCCCTCGTTTGAAGACTTTGGCTCTTTCGTGGATGACAGTCCCAACAGGAGACTGATCGAGGAGAACAAGCAGGGTAGGACTTTCTTTGGTACCATAGATACCCGGCCGAGGTCCTCTGGCGGCTGCAGGGACAACGGAGTGGGCGAGCAGCTGGCTAGCTTTGGGGAGGCCTCTGTCTTCACCTCGCGGGTCACCTGGGCCGCCCTCTTCGGGGCAGCGGTCGCCCACGGTTGCGTGGCCCTCATCACGCGCCTGGCAGCTGACCGCTCCAAGGTGCCCTCGCTGGAGCTGCTCTTCATCCGCTCGGTGATCCAGGTGTTCTCCATCGTGGTGGTCTACTACTACCAGGAGGCGCCCTTCGGGCCCAAGGGCTACCGGCTGCGTCTCTTCTTCTACGGCGCGTGTAACGTCATCTCCATTACATGCGCCTATACTTCCTTTGCCATCGTGCCGCCCAGCAACGGCACCATCATGTGGCGAGCCTCCACCACCGTCTTCAGCGCCGTGCTGGCCTTGCTGCTTCTGGACGAGCGCCTGGGCTACGTCGACGTGGTCACCGTCGTGGGCAGCGTCTTCGGCCTGTGCCTGGTCATGATCCCCAACATCGCGGAGGAGGATAAGACCCCGCTAGGCTTCTGGAAGGAGGCCTTCGGCTACACCATGACCGTCATGGCCGGCCTGACTGCCGCCCTTTCCATGATCGTCTACCGTGCGATCAAGGAGCGAGTGAGCATGTGGACGGCCCTCTTCACGTTTGGCTGGACGGGGACCGTGTGGGGTGCGTCCACCATGTTCGTCATGCAGGAGCCCATCATCCCTCTGGATGCAGAGACGTGGGGCTACCTCACCGGTATCTGCATCTGCTCCACCGTGGCGTTCCTCGGGGTCTACTATGCCCTGAACAAGTTCCATCCGGCGCTGGTCAGCACGGTGCAGCACCTGGAGATTGTTGTGGCCATGTTCCTGCAGCTCCTCGTCCTGCATATGATCCCCTCCGCCTACGACGTCATTGGCGCCTTGATCATCATGGTCAGTGTTTTTGGCCTGACAGCCGTCAAGCTCAACTGGGTGGGAGGCAGGAGACAAGATTATGAAGAAATCCTCGACTCACCCGTTAAATGAGGGCCGTGCCCTTGCATGTGGCCTCTCTGCCAGGTGGCCTTCTAGCCGATTGATCGATTTGTCCATTTTGTATCGTGCTGTTGATAGAGTTCCAGTTGTGTGATTGTCTTTGATAAATGTACGTGTGAAACTACAGCGCTCTCTTCTTATGTAAGTTATTTGCACACAGGATATCAAAGCATACCACCTGTTATATCAACATGTGTCGCCTGTGTGTACCTGTTGACTGAACATCATGCACAATGAACCTATGAAGACCACAGACCTCTTTTATAGGTGTAAGGAGGGATGATAATGTAACCTTTTCTCTTCTCTTCATTTCATATCGACTGAAGGTTTCTGCTGTCAAATGCAGTGTCAGGGAAGTGTTGTTAATTCCTGAAGGAAGTCTATGTCAACTAGGGAACTCAATACTGTTCTTCAATAGATGAATTGAGAGTAAATTAAATGTGGCCTGACCCGTTATTTCGTATCGGACCTGAACCGCTGGTATCATTATTGCAAGTATTATTATAATTACGAATAAAGGACTGTTACAGTATGTTGTAATATTTGTGAAACCCTAATTTTGAGTCAACTTGCATCAGAATCAATGCAACCTTAAGGGGTCCAGCTAATGAAATTTAAGTGGTGTCAATTCTTTCAACTCGTACGGAATTTTTTATGTTTTAGTGAACGTTGTCCTGAAGTTTTAATTGAGCGTGTTCTGATTAACTGTTCAAGAGGCTGACTAAGAAGAAATACGATTTCAATATGCGCCACCAGGTGGCGCACTTCAGCCAAAAATGTAATATTGTAATATATTACAGCTATGACAATTACTTGTGAGTTAACAATAAAACACTATTGTTGCTGTTTAAATTTATGTAACTGGGAGCAAATCATAATTATGGTTTTCAAATAAATTTCCATTGCCTGCCATGTATTTTGTCACCTAAATTGGTGCATTCAGAAACTGCAAAACCACTTGAATCAAAATATTTTGCAAGATTTAACTTTGTATTTTACATGCATATGTACTGCTTCAAATATTCTATAACAACAGTACATCAAAAGAAGTCATATGATGGGGAATATGAAAGCAAAGAGTTTTTGTAATTTCCCCAAGCTTATTGGTACGTTTGTGCACCTGTGTTATATAAGAAGCATTTCAGAAAGAAAGACGCTGGTCAGCAGTCTGTGGTTTCCTGTTTAGCTGTCTGTCCCTCAACCACAACATATATATAAAATGGGAATAAGCATGTATTTGCACAGGAAATCGGTCATATCCTATGATGTAACGTTTGCTCTAGCAGACAGTCACAGCTCCATGGTAGCTCCGTACTGTAGGTCCCCAGGAAACACACGGCTCCTAGTCCACGTGAAGAAAATGCCTTATTAATTTTTTTTCTCTGTAAGACTATTATGGGAGCAGGTCATGTAGAGGTCTGTTTTTAAAGGATCCAGGCCTGCCCTCAGGCTGCAGCACAGTCACACTCCTAATACCTTGTACAGTTGCGGTAGGAAATGTGCTGCTTCCTTCCTGTAGGTGGTGATCTGTCTGTCCAGCCACAGGTCAGGAAATAGACCCATGCATAATTTACATATTAATCTACCACTCAGCTTCAAGGTCACTGCTCCTATATAAAGTACAAAGCACAGGTAAAAGTCAAACGAAAGGGACAACGTACAGGTGCATCATGGGAAGGATGCACATGCTTCCCAACATAGTCTATAAAGTTTTATAACTGTGACTTCCCATTTTATTCCAAAATGCTCGTTTTATTGCTCACTTTAAATTTAGAAACTAAACGGTTAATGATATATAATATACTTCTCTGGAAAAAATTAAGAGAACACACTATATATTTTTTTTTATCTGCATTTTTAAATCCCGGATTAACCCTGGTTCTGCTGGCAGATGCTACACTGAGCAGCAGGTTGCTTCCATGTTCAATATTTCTAGGACTGCAGTACACAAGAACAATGTAAAGAAGGAGACACTGGCAAAATCCAAAAATCATGCAGGTAATTGGCAGAAGTGACCTTCTAATGCCAGAGATGACCGTTAACTTCTCATGAATTGGAGAATGACATCAAGTGACCTTCAAAAGAATGGGAAGCATTAAGTGTAAGTGTGAAGTACATTGTTAAGACAATTCATAAGAGGGTCCTAGAAGCAAGACTGAAGTCCCATAAAACAAGGAAGAAGCCCTTCATCAACGAGAAGCAGGGAAGAACCAGTCTGGAGTTTGCAAAAAATATATATATATATTTCACAGATGCACGTTCATAAGTCGAGGAAAAAGTGAAGCAAAAAATTGTGCTGTGGTCACTTAATTTTTTCTAGGGCTGTATATTCCCATAACGCACCACAATTCAGGTATAAACTGTGCTTCTAAAGCGACGAGTATTCCACAAACGCACAAATACAGTAAGTCAGCGAGGCTTTCCCAAAGATGCCAAACGTCTTTTGTATCTTTTAACACACTTTGGCAGACTCTACCTGTTGTACACTGTTCAGCAGAAAATCCTGCCCTACAGACACAGAACCCCCCCCCCCATATTCACACAGCATTCATCTCTTACTATGGTGCTGTTTAGATTAATGACTCAGTCTATAGATGTAAAATTGTAGAAACGGCATTTGTGTTTAAAGGAGTATTATCTTGGCAATGCTCTTGTGGAGTCCAAAATGAAGACAAAAAATGAATCAGGAACAACTCTGGGTTATCGGCACGATAAGTCTGACATGATGCTACACAAGACCTAAGATTTACTGCAGAAGAGTGCAGGTACCCAGGCAGATGCATGCACAGACACATGCGTGCATGCAACACAAGTATGCCCAGAGGAAACTATTTGCGCTGCTGCATAACAAAAGCACTGCACTGAGAAGAATGTGAAAATCTGTGCGGCAATCAGTGTTCACATTGATCTTTTTCATGAATCTTCTTATAGTGTGCAACACGTCCTGAAACATTCAGACTGCAAAAGTAATGATGTCATGCTAATGAAAGGCCTACTTGAAATGAAAACACAATTTGGCGTTACTGTGGATATTCAGTAACAGCTTGTTGCTTGTATAGCACATTAACTGAACTTCGTTTGTGTTCATATAACTCATAATGCTTTATAGAGAAAAGAATTACTTTATTGTTTAATGACTGTGACCTGAAAATAATAGGCAATTTAATTTGTTAGTGGAAAAACTGCAATGGAATTTGTGCATTGAGTTACAATTAAGAAATTGTGAATCAGTTGTAACGAATCTTGCATGCACAGAGCGCATGGAATGATTATCGGACCAGCCTCTCCAGTTTGTCTTCTGATCCCCAGTTTTCATAAAACTGGGAGACTGACCTCACAGCTGAAACAAGGGCAAAGGCTGCTTGATGCACATGGGGGGGTGGCGGTGGAACGGACACTGGCACCTACGAAGAGTGGTTAAAAATAAAGGGATGACTCATTGCTGAGGACAATTAGTTGCCAAAGAGGATTGGGGACACAAAGTGATACAGTATGAATATGTTATGTCAATGACAAATAATACAGGTAAAAACCCATTTTCTACTGTAAATGTGAATGCACTTCTGCACACTTTATCAGTCCTTATCGTTTTCTGTTTCGTTTGGCTTTTTTGAAATGAGGTTTTGAAGGAGACAATCGCCAGCAGCAGCAACAGCAATCATAATGAAAGACAATAAGTATATTGTGCTATCTATCTATCTATCTATCTATCTATCTATCTCTAATATTAAGCTTCAACTGGCTTAATTTATTTCATAATTATATCACATTATATCTCTCGGTTAATAAATAGGGCATATTTTGTTCTCCTGCTAGCTGTCCTAGCATGTATTCCGGTTCAGCTCCTGAAATCCATTCTTGAATCCTACAACTAAACCCTGCAGTCCACTTTAGCCTTTCCCAGAGAACTGGACAAGCAGTTAATGCGAAAGGGCGGAATCAAAAGGTATCGATGGACGGAGCCATTATCAAATAGGAGGAAGGATAGTTCACAATATTAGCCAATAGGACTCAAGCTGGGAGGAGCCTCGCGCTACGTTAGACCGACGAGCGCGTCGCATAGAGGCGCGTGCGGCGAAGCGAGCTTACTGGGCATTTGTGTCATTTTGTCTACGTATTGTTTCATTTTTTCCCTTTTTAAATAACTAAAAAGCCGACCTGCGTGTCCATTTCAGGTAAGCTGAGTGAAAAACATGTATTTTATTATATTAACAGCCGAAACCTGTATTGTACAAACGGCACGAAATCAGTTGCTAATGTGGCAAAATCCCCACGGGTACGAACTTGATGCGATTTTTAAAAATGAATTCAGCCAATATCACTGTTTCTTGATTAATTATGTGCTGTGATAAATTATTGATAAGTGGTTTGTTTCCGTCTTTTTCTGTGCTGGGACGCCCCCCCCCCCCTTTAAAGCACATGGTGTGAGGTATTTAAGGCATTCACTTCACAAACTGCAGTGTGGAGGGCAAAGGGGCTGGAACGTAAGTTTATTTTTAGATTAGATTAAATGCGATTTAACTTTATTGCCATTGCACAAAGTACAAGTACTCAAACAACAACTGGCGGTTTAGCACATATTTCTTGCAAAAATGCCAGCAATAGTTGTGTATTGTATACATTTGTGATCAATGTCAGTGATATGCATAGGATCAATAATGGGTATGCACAGTATATGTGATTGCAGAAAAAGGATATTGAGAGTTTCTTTGCTGTGTATTATTTTGGGACCTGATAAATTTTATTGGGATTAATGGCTTTGTGAGGGGGGCATTGAAATCTCCTACAATGACATTACATGGTTCACTCCTAAAATGAGTTTTGGTATGTATTGGGAATCAGGGAAGTATTGAATTGAAGGTTTGGGGGTGTTTTAACTGTGTCCTTAATGGTCAAACTGGAGTGATTTCTGCTGCGTATGTGTTCTGTTTGAATAACAGGCAGAAGCAAAGCCTGGCTGCACATGTCTTTACCTGAGGCATGCATGTCAGGTAATGACGGGTTCCTGTTGGTTCACAACTGTAACCAGAAGCCTTATTTTGCACCAAAACTATTGAAAATCTCTGAGGAAAACCATTTTACTCCTGGGTTGATTCAGTTGGTCACTGTGCTTCAGTTTTCCCCAAACAGGTTCAGTCAGCAGTTTCGAAACAAAATGTCAGAGAAACTGATTCTGCTCATAGTGCCCGCAATCCTACAGTGGAAAGATATCAAAGTGAAAAAGCCAGTGTCATGTGATTTACAGCTTTGTATGACAACAGTGTTTTTTGTTTCAGCCTCTTGACATCTCTGCCTTTATCACATCACAGTATACTATGCAAAAATATGTTTCAATTGTCCTTGCTGCCGTTCTGGCTCTGAGCATATCTGTTCAGTCCAACTTTGTTTGGTTGTTTGTGTTCCACTCTTTGTGATCTAATCACTGTTTCGCTGGTACTGTAATCTGAATGTGTTAATCTCTGGTGGTTTTCGTTACCCAGATAAACTGTGAGGTCTGTCAAGCAGGCTGCTCACAGGATACATTGTTGTGACTTTTCTCTTATGACATACTTGTGATGATGCCTGCCAGGTATCCAAAGAGTCAGCTGTCTTAAATACAACCGTAAGATAAACAGAAAACCAAATTATCAAAATCATTTTCTGGCACCGTTTCCCTTTGCAGAGGGGGTTCTGGTGAAACTCTGATAGAAGCAGACAATACTACAGATTAAATAGTGATTTTTAGTTGTTGAAAGGGGAGAAAACAATGACTTTAACAAGACTGAGTAGCATTTGGTAAAGGAAGTTTTTCATAAAACTTCATAAAAATTTCATAAAAAAACATTACTGTCACATCCTTGAGGATATTTCTTAATGCTAGATTTCAGCATCTTATCCAAATGTATAAAATCACAAGGGAAAATAGTGGATGAATAGGCAGCGGGATGTGTGTGTTGGATTTTGGCTCATTTGCACAGCCCGAGAGATTGCGGATGTTACAACCACAATATTCCACCCCTCTCCCAAAAAATAATCTACGACGGGTGGGGGTGGGGGGGTCGTCTCTGTGCACTGCTTTGTTCTTGCAGGAACATGCCATGGTTTATCCCCCTGCAATGCAGAGGGCGCCCCATGCATCGTTAATGTGACAGGCATTACAGAAACATAAATGGGCGGGGCTCTGTCCCCAGAGCTGGAAAGCATGGCCCGTGACAAGGCTTGCTAATGGGTAATAAGGCATATGAAGTGCTTCACTGTGCAGAAAGGGCGTTGCTTTGGCACAGCTGGCTTGGCCATGCAGTAATTATTCGGAAACCTATTGACAGACACCCATTAATGCTGAGCTCTCATAGAAGGAGTCTGTTGTTTATCATCATATGTTAAATTGAGGTGAAATTGGGGTGTGATTGGAGCTGAAGGCTTGTCTGTATAAACAGCCATATCATTCGAGGGTTCTCCCACTGCACAGGGGAGGGCATTTTCCACTTCCACAAGCACTTTTCCCTGGTGGGAATGGCACCCCTGCTTCAGCTCAGCGAATGGGGACATCCGTGAGTATAGCAGATGATCTCAGTTCCCCAGTTTCTCATCCTTCTCTCTAATTACCAATTAGTTATTAAATTAACCATTGTGGCTTGCTCCACTTTGTGGTTATATCTGAATCTGGAATTATGCAGCTGAAATAATAATAATGGAAATTTTCCTGCAATGAGTCGTATGTTTAAAAGCACTTGGGTTCGGCAGTAGTGACCTAGAACATGGGTACTGTATCATTTGAGAGCTCTCTCTATTACTGGCAGGGAAAGAAGCTTCTAGATGGTGGTCAGTTCCATGTGCAGCTTGGAGTGGGGGGCGTGCTTATTAAATGGTAGTGTTTTCTGCATTAGCTTGGGTATTCGCAGTGAACACACTCTCAGTGGCGTGACTTGGGATTCTCTGGGGACCCTTGTCTCCCACGGTCCTCTCCTTTCTTGCTCCCCTGGCTCTTATTTATTTATCTTTGTCAGACCAGCTGGCCCAGTGGTTCCCCTCTGAGAGTCATCTGGGGAATACTGTCATCTTCCAGCCAAGGCCAGGACTATAACATACTTAATTTTTGCTCTGTTTTGGGAATACTTTTTATGACTGCCTTTAGATACACTTCAGTAAACAAACAGTTTAAAATCCACAGCGACAGAAATTGTTTTGATATCGGTTAGGGTTCTGCATTGACTGAAGGCAGGATCAGAGGTAAATGTGTTAACCATTAACCACCATCTTCATCCTATGTTTTTCTCTCCATTTTATTTCTGTAGGAGATTGGGGTGCGTGAAATAACACTCACGTTTAAGGTTATACCTTCTAAGGATGGATGTAAAAATCAGTGTGCAGCTATAGATGAGTATCTCAAATTAGTGGAAACATGCGTGCGGGACTATACCCTGAAGTAAAACTAAAAATGAACACCCATGAGGGAATTTAATTTATTAGCTATTTATAAGTGAAGTGCTGTTGGAAAGTCAGCAAATGGATTTCTTAAGCTCCTGGTTCCTGGTTTTTGCTCATTCTATTTGTACGATTTCATGGCTTTCAGAAATCTTAAGCTTTGGTGCTGGTCTCAGTGTCTTATGATTAAAGTGCCTTGTCTTTCACTTCCTTATCCATTGCTGTCTACTCATGTGAGACTTTTCAACCACAAACACTCTTTTTATAACTTTTTAAACACTTTGTTACAACTCAATAATGTAATGTCTAATAATAGCCTTAGGAGCAGACTCAGATTATTGTCATTGGCATTCCAGCCCTCTGTGAGCTTGAGTTATTTCACTGGTTCATCTATAAAGGAGGCATCACTGAGTGTTAATGCACAACAGATCCATGAGCTGCATGGTGCTGGACTGGCATAGAGATGCCACCTGCTCACACCCCATAAACCGAATGTGGGGTGTCTACATTTCACAGCACACTCCGTGTTGGTTCTTAAGCCGTTTCTGTAGTAAACAATGACCATTTTAGGAAATTTCCATAGAAAATATCCAAGTTCTGCCTTTCTTTCAATTCAATTTTTTTTATATAGTGCCTTTCACAACAGAGTCATCCCAAAGCGCTTTACATGGATGTGTTGTGATACAGAACAGGAAATAGGGAGGAAAGAAATTAAATAAAGAAAGCCAGGAGACAATGGAGGAGAGGAACCAAAAACTCCCAGGTAAGGCGAAAAAAAACCTCTGTGGGTCCAAGGTCAACTGGCTGCACCCACGATGATACAGTTCGTAGGTCCTATTCGTGACGTCACTCCTCCATTGGATTGAACCAGGACTCCAGCTCAGATGGTGCCCACCCCGGGCACCACCCAGACATATGGGAAGGCAGAGAGCATGGATGGTCAGAATATGCGTTGACACAAATGGACAAGTGGCATGTACAGCAGCACCAATAGCCATAGTTCGGTTGTGTTATATAGTGGGTAAGCTAAATGAAGTAATGGGTCTTTAGTCGAGATTTAAAGACTGAGACAGAATCTGCTTCCCGAACATCCATCCATTTTCCAACCCGCTTAATCCTATTGGGTCACGGGGGGGTCCGGAGCCTATCCCGGAAGCAACGGGCACGAGGCAGGGAACAACCCTGGACAGGGGGACAGCCCATCGCAGGCATCCCGAACATAGGCTGGTAAAACCATTCCACAATATAGGGGCGGTGTAGCAGAAAGCTTTACCGCACACTGTTACTTTATTTATATGTGAACCAACAAGGAAACCTGCGTTCTGTGATCTGAGAGGACGACGCGGCCTGTAAACTTGAAGTAATTCTGTCAGGTAGGCAGGAGCTAGACCTTTAAGTGCCTTATATTTAAGTAGGAGAACTTCGAAGTCAACTCTAACCCTCACAGGAAGCCAATGCAGGGAACAAAGAACAGGGGTTATGTGTTCAAACCAGGTCTTGTGACCAGTAAACTCTAATGGGTATTTTGGGTATCTTTTTGCCTTAATCCATTAATTTTTATGCAGGCTTTGTATGTGTCCTGTCTGCACAGAGGAGTTTAGTTGGTATTCCTTCCTCTGACCGATGTTGACGCAGCTCTGCAGCTGGCCTTAAACCATCCTAAACCTGAACGTCATGAGCATCTACCTTCTCCTTTCTCGCAGTGACCTTGCCTTTTGGTTGACTTGGTTTGCCCTGGATGTGTCTGTGTGGTTTGTTTCATCCCCCCCAGAGCTCAAGCAAACAACACAGTCCTATCTCAGGCCACAGAGGGAGTGAGAGAGAGTTATGGCCTTGTTCTGGCTCATCAGGGTCCCCAGTAGACATTACTTTCAGGCTATGAAATATATATGTATAATGTATTTTAATAAATGGTTTGACAAACATTCTGCTGTTCAGAAACCGAGAGTAATAGAATGGAATTTACAGCAAGGGTCATTTTAAACTCATCTTAAACTCTGATATTAAAGCCTGTATTATGCCCTGGAATTGAATCCTTCTTTTCACTACTGGCGTCAAACCCTGTCTTTGTTTGGGACATGGGAGCCTGTGGTCTCTCTGAGGCTGAGCCCTGATAATCTGGGTAACTTTCTGACTGTATTGTTTTTAGATGCACCACTTTCACCTCTGATGGCTGCTTGTTGTTTTTTTTTTTTCTTTTCCTCTCCAACCATGATGTCATTGGAATGCAGCCCCTCCCCTCCCCTTTTCCTCATGTCCATGCGAGCGTTGCGTTACCTATCAGCGCAGTGGTATTATTGAACTCACCTGCACCACAGCTCCTACCCAGAAAGGTACTTGAGCAGGGCCCTTAAACCCCTGAAAAATGCTCCGGAGACACTGGATGGACAGTGGACCATGCGCACAGACTCTAAGCTTCACCACTATTTGTCTGTCCATCCATCCCAATTTCTCGCCTCACTTGCCCTATGCAGGGTAATGGAATATTGGCTCCTATTCAGGAAGTGGGGCACCGGCCCATCACAGGGCACACGCGCACACACACCATTCACACCTATGGTCAATTTTGGAAACTTCAGTTCAACTTAGCATGTTGTTAGACAGGGGTAGGGAAACCAGCGAACCCACATGAGCACTGGGAACAGTTTGGATATAGGAAAGAAGGCAAACCATTCCAATGTACCTATACCTTTACTTGTGGAAATGGCAAATAAAGGGTCATTTAATTTTCCATAGTAATTCCATAGTCTGGCTTAAGTGACTGCCCTGTAAAATGGGCTAAATGGCAGGGGTGATGCAGAACTGTAGAGCCGGATTCTCGCTCAGACCCCACTATCATTATGTCTGTGCTGTGCGGGTGGAACCCGGCTGCATTGCTAAGTGTTTTTAGCCAGGGTTTGCGTTTCAAGCCTACTGCATCACTCTTGTGGTTTCGCTTTCTCGGCCCAGGTCTGATCAGCCCAGTTTCTCACAGGGGAGATGAAAATGACGAATGTCGGTCGGGAATGTTGTTTTGGAACCTTGTGTCATATTTTCTGTCCATGTCCCTAGACTTTGTTGTGGAACCCTGCTATTTACCTACGTGTTTAAGTGCACATTGTCTCATCCAGGGCTTTGGGGCAGGATTGACACAGAAGCCTGTCATTACAGCCCATTCGCTCTGGGACTGTCAAGAAAGGAAGGGTAAAAAACAGGGGTCTGCCTTCTCAAGGAACTGTCGGCTGTCCGAATTCGGGTGCTGCATCCTTCTTAGGCTGTATTTGAAGTCCGTATGTGTCACAGTGACGCGGCAAAGCTGTCCCATTTCAAAGGCTTTTTCAAATCAAGCCTGGAAATGCATTATTCTTTTGCCGATATCCCAAGATCCATTGCACAAACCTTATGATTGACGCAGCCTACAAAGGCTACATAGAGAGAGTCCCATGAAGGATGCAGCCCTGGAAGAGATGGAAGGTTGTCCTTCTCCCTATGGAGACGCAACCTCTCTGGGTGGATGAAGCTGCACTGTGTTGGAGTTTGCTCAGTGTTTATGGGAGGTACTTGCCTGAGAACCCCGCAAAATGTCATATGCATATTCTGACAGCATCAGTCTGCAGGGACATGTTAGCATTCACCTAATTCATGATTCAGTTTGCGATTATTACATTTTATGTTTCGAGTTTCCCACTATTTCTTCTCTTAAAAAATTTAAGGAAACTTCATTACCAAAAATGCTACATATTTTCTCATTCTTTATCAACTCTGCCTGCTGCTATTGTTTTTACAACAAATCTTGTTTGATCTCGCATTAGTGAATGTGTCTAAAATGCATATTGAATAGTCCAAAATGGACTCATGAATTAAAATCGAATCTAATTGTGAGGTCAGGGCCGATTCCCAGCCCTAAACGATACCCATATGTTCCTCAAAAGGTTGTAATTTATGTTTTGGTGCACATCTGTAAATTTAAAGTCTGAAACATGGCATGTGAGTTTTTTATTTTCAGCTATTCTTTTCAGTCAGCTTTTTTCAGGCCACGATTAGTGCTTTGAAATAGAGAGGCTGGTTTTGTTTTCAAGGAATTATACCCATACAAGCCTTTGGTCTTTAATCATTTTCAGAATTTGTTTCCAGTAACTCTGCATTTTAAAATTTGTGTTCCATTTAGAGCTTTTTAATCTTCTATAAAAAATATGGAAAGCTGCTATATAGTGTTTAATATCTCATTCCTATTGGATTGATATTGAATCAGCAGCTTGTGAATCAGAATTGAATTGAATTGGCATCTGTGCCAATTCCCTGCTCTAGTAGTATCAGGATCCTCTGGCCCTTAAATAGGGGCGTCATACTTCTTCTCCCTGCCCACACCCTGGCAGGATGCGCATGAGTGGCTACGAGTATATAATGTTATGCTGTTAAGGGATTTAATCTGCCTGTTCACCAAGTTACCTATTACTACTGCTTATTTAGACCCATGTGTGCAGTGACTGTTTAGCAGTGACGTATAACACTCCAACCATGAGCTCGGCCTGCCACTCCCCTGCCCTTACCCTCCTCTCTTCCATATTGCTACGGGGCCTCTTCAGTGTATGTTACACACACACTCGACAAACACAGAGCAGCACACCACCTGAGGAAGTGGTTAGTGGCTTCCTCCCGGCTGCTATGGAGGGGAAGCTAGCTTAGCGACACCCAGATTGCATGGGGCGCATTATTCTGGTACTGACTACAATGGTGTAAAAACCGCTGCTTGTTGCCCTGTATTTCTTGTTGTTTTTTCTTTCTCTTTTCACTGTATATCATGTTGTACCAAAGAGATTTAACATCAGAGGGAAGCAGCCACAACATGTCAGGAGATAAATGGCCACCCGCTCCTTTGGGATTCCCTAGGGGGGTTATGGATAAGGACCATGGGGTGGGGGGAGGGGGGTCTGTGGGGAAGGAGTGTGAGAGGGAGTTTGAACGGTAGAGCTGTTTGTTATGCAGCTGCATCTTCGAGTCCCTGAAGCCAGATGCTGTTTTTTCTTTTTCTTTCGTCCTAAATGCTTTAGCATCTCATGTAAAACGGCTGTTCACAGGAACACCTGCTCCATGTGCTCTGGCCACATCTGCTGCTCGCCTTTCTGCACGTTTATTAACTGTGCAGTCTACTGTGTGCTTTCAGTCTGGATGGAGGCCGTCAAGATGTGTGTCTGTCTCTCCTTTGGCTGGAAGGAGGGGTGCGTACTGGGCTGTAACGGTACACATTCATCACGTGCTGTTCAGTTACATCATTTTCGGTTTGGAATGCACAGTGAGACGAAGGAATACATTTCTTTACATGGGCAAAAGCCAAATTCAGAAGTAGATGTTCAACACAGAAAAAATGCTAATTGTCGCTGTGAGTTGGTTACAACTAGTGCTGGTTATAATTAGAGGTTTAGGAACATTTTGGCTTCCCAATAAATTACATCAGCACTGGAGAGAGAACAAGACCAATAGTATCTTTTGACCCTGATGCATTGCTGGAAACACATCCAACATGCCAATTGCTTCAAGATGACATTATCTGAGTTTGTGTGCATCCAGAGCAAGGCAGAAACAACCTTTGTAAGTTAACTTCCTTGTGATGCTTAAAGTGCCAGGACATTCAGACTGTGCTACAAAATACAACTAATGTTTATCACTACAGGTGTGCAACCATACTCGGTAGTGGAGAACACCGGATTTAGATGGGATTTAGTTAATTACAACTTATGATGCAGTCTTCTTTTTGAATTTTTATTTTACATATACAGTTAAGCGCGTGCTTGCTTTGGTTATTTGGATTGCCTTTGGTTTACAACTGTTACTAATTGTTTGTGTTGTGCAGGTTTAATAATAATTAAAATGAAATTCAGTTTTCCTTGCTTTACTGAAAAACAACCCACCGTTTATATATTTACTATGGAATTTCCTATAATACGTTCTCTGTCTGTCTGTCGTCCTGCCTGTCTATCTATGTCTTTCTATCTATCCCTTCCAGTGTTTAGTTTTATGTCATGGTGTCACTTACATGTGTCACTACACGGACACATTGTCTGCAGTTTCCATAAAGGGTCCTTTGTGGTCAGCCTGTTTCTAGGTAGGTTTTGGTTCTCTAGGAAACCGCAGGATTTAAGGAGCCATGCTTCATTACTCATAAAAGAGATTGCCGTAGGATTTGAGTGCTCTGTGGGTCTGTGTAAGGTCTTGGGGGGGGCAGGGCTTGGACCAAATGCAAGCGCACTCGTGTGTGCGCACACACACACACACACACACACACACACGTACGTGTGTGTTGATATTCATATTTTTGTAAGGACAATTTATTCATTTCTATGGGCATAACTGTATTCCCAACAATAACAACAATAACCCTACCCAGCTCTAATGTCAACCATAAGTAACCAAGCAAAATACTTTAACTTGTTTAGTTTTTTGATTGCAGTCACAGGTTTTTATAAAATTTTAGAGTTTCCCCTTTCGGGCACTGAAAAAATGGTGCGCAAAACATCAAAATAACAGATTTATAACGGGATATTTGGTCCCTACAGTGTGATGTATACATGACCATACATACTTTTGCAGTCTTGGCACTAAGCTGCTGTAATTAAGTTATTTATTCTTCAGAAGGAAAAATATGCTGAAATATGGTGGTTTTTCACCACATTCTAAGTTTTACAAAAATGATGGTTTAGATTCTAAACCTTCATCTTTTATTATTCAAATAAAATCCTGAGCTGTAAGCTGAAGTGTTTTAAGCTGGGTGACTATCATTCTGTAGAAAACATTTTAATGTCCCTTATCTGCCTTATCTCCCTTTCTGAAGCTTAGCCTACTTTTCCTGGCTTTTTTTTTTATTAACATTGGACAAATCTGTACAAGCGTGAGGAATTCCTGTGCATTTCAGTATAGGAAAGCAGTGGATGTTCGAGCAGTATTTTGTCAAGTTAGTCACGGTAAAATTAGACTCGTCAGGAGTTGTCTGTGCAGGATCAGTGCTAATCTGCGTTGGAATGATGACCTCCCCCAAATCCCCCCCTCTATGCCATGCCTGTTCTTGCACTCCATATTTGTTTACACATGGATTCATTTTTACAGACCCGTGTGGAACATCACCACTCTGAAGCTGACCGGCTTTGATGTGGCAAGGTAAGACCTCGATGGCTTGCAGGGATGATCATGGCATTGAAGGCACACTGTGTGTCCTTGTTAAGTTCATGATTAGTTACTCTAAATAGGCCCCATTTCTCAAAGAGGTAATTTGTCATTATAGCTTGGGGTAAGGGACCATGTTAATTATTAATGGCAATGTTTCGGACGTTGGGTTGGAGCATGGCTGTGTGGAAAGATCTCCTTGTGGAAGGTAGGGGTGTAAGGAAATATTCATATACTTCAATATCTTTTTGTGATACTGTTTTGATTCTCAAAAACACTGTATCCATTTTTTTTATTAATAGTTTACATCCAAATATTCGAGACAGTGGTTCATTTTGTGTTGTGTTTTAAACCCTGACTGCCAGATATTCAATTTATTTTTATATGGCACCTTTCACAACATAGTCATCCCAAGGTGCTTTACATGGATGTGTTGTGATCATAATAGAGAGTATTACATAACAGGGAAAAGGAAGGAAATTAATTAATTAAAGAAAGCCAGTTGACAACAAAGGAGAAAAAACAAAAATTCCCAAGTAAGGTGAAAAAGAAAAACCTCTGGGGATCCAAGGTCAACTGGCTGCCCACCCCCCGGGCACTAACATTACTGAAAAGGTGTAAGCTGTGATTTAAAGATCAAGCCAAAGTCAATGAGTCCGTTATCCACGTTGACCTGTGTAGAGTGGCAGCTTGAAGGCTGCACCCTCAATGTGAATGGGACCTACGAACTGTATCAACGTCACCCCTCCATGAGACTGAACCAAGACTCCAGCTAATATGGTGCCCACCCCGGGCACCACCCTGACATGTGGGAAGCCAGACAACATGGATCATCAGAACATGCATTGATACATTAATGGACAAGCATAGTAGATAAAAAATAGCATATACAGCAGCACCAGCAGCCATAATTACTGAGTTATGTGTCCGGATGCAGGTAAGCTAAACTGAAGTAATAGGTCTTCAATCAAGATTTAAAGACTGAGACAGAATCGGCATCCCGAACATAGGCTAGCAAACCATTCCACAATATAGGGGCGGTGTAGCATAAAGCTTTACTGCCCACTGTCACTTTATTTATATGTAGAACAACAAGGAAACCTGCGTTCTGTGATCTGAGAGGACGACGCGGCCTGTAAACTTGAAGTAATTCTGTCAGGTAGGCAGGAGCTAGACCTTTAAGTGCCTTATATTTAAGTAGGAGAACTTCGAAGTCAACTCTAACCCTCACAGGAAGCCAATGCAGGGAACAAAGAACATGGGTTATGTGTTCAAACTTCCTGCTCCTGGTGACAATTCGAGCTGCTCCCTTTTGAATAAGCTACAAGGAATTTAATGTGTAATGTGTGCTCCCAGATAACAGAGCATTACAGTAGTCTAACCTACTACAAAGCCATGTATCTCTTTATCTTGTCTAGTTAGAAATTGTTGCGATGTTGTTTCACTGTAGGAAGCATACCTTCAATACTGCGTCTACATGTGATTTGAATGAGAGGCTTGTATCTAAGATGTTATGGGCTGAGCTGCTGAGGGAAAGGTTCAACCCTTTGGAGTGGAGTGTGGAGATTCTAAAATTCCTATCTGCAGACTTGCCTCCACACAACAGAATCTTGGTTTTCTGAATGTTTAGTTAAAAAAGGTTTTCAGCTGGCAGTGTACAGTTATCTGACACTTGTATTTGACTAATCATTATCAATGTTCAATTTAAACTACTTCAACATCGTTCAATTTTAAGTGTTTCTAATAGGATAGAATGGTCAACTGTGTCAAAAGCTGCACTAAGGTCCAGAAGCATTAGCACAGTCGCACTGTCAGCATCGATTGTCATTATTATATCGTTTACAACTTTAGTTATGGCAGTTCCAGTGCTGTGCCCCGGACAGAAGCTGGAAAGGAACCTACTCAGTATGTTGTGTCTCACCAAGTATGAGTGAAGCTGAGCAGCAACTATCTTCTGTAAAACTTTTCACAAAAATTGTACGTTGGAGATCGGTCTGTAATTGCTGAGCTGCTGTGGATCCAAACTTGGCTTCTTCAGTAATGGCTTGATTACTTTAAATTGGTCAGGAACATCACCTGATGGTTAGGATGCATTCATTATGGCAGTTTATAGGTCATGCCAGAATTGCCAGGGATTCTTTAAAAAGCTTAGTGGGGAGTAGGTGTAATTAAGTTTGACCTTAATTGTAATAGTTTTAACTCTCATTCATTAATTAATTTAAAAACAGTAAGGGGGTGTTCACGTTCTGCTTGCATTGGAGTTAATAGCAATGTTGTAATTAATCTTCATCAGTTTGACTCTTCCACTTCAACACAACAACATAGACTGAGACAGGAAAAAACATCAGTGTGTACCTGTAACATTATAATTAGCAAACCTTGCTGACTAGTAACATTACCACTGATGGCTGAATCTAAAATAGTTGGTCTGGTTCCTGCAATGCACAGAGCATTGGCGCTCTTATTTTTTTTGGGTTCCACAATAAAGAAGGCACTAAGGAGATCCACAAGTGTCATGCCAATGCAGATCCCACTGTGTTTAATGCAGATTTTACGCATATGGTCATGCATTTCTTATACTATCACAGTTTTTTCATAAAATAAAACTGCAGCAAGTTGGAGGGTCCCCGCTACTTGTGGTTAATTCATACTTCACTTTTAGTCACACATGAGGAGGAGTGATGTGAATTTTGTCATCAGGGGTTGGCTGCGAATGGCTGTGGTCAGTGTGCGTGTAGTCGAGTTTTTGTCTGCATGTGTCTGCATGCAGTGACTACGCATAAGCAAGATTATTGACCGACTAGATATTCCCAGTAGGTGGCAGCACAGAATTTCATAGATTGGCAGTCAACTATGAAAAAGTGTAGGAAGAATAATTATTGTCTCTAGTTATAGTGAGCAGCTGTATGAGGAGGGTCAGAGTTACCCACATATCTAATTTTTCATGCTGTCCAAGCATTACACCACAGTATACAATATTTTAAAATGCAAATATTCAGACATTTAGAAATCTTGGCGATAAAATTCAGTGTAGGGATCCTCACTAATTTTGTCGTAAGGATTTCAAAATACAGCAGTATGCTGTATTACTGTAATACCACCCAAGCCTAATAACTTTAAATCTGTTCATAGAAGTTTACCCGTTTCACTATGCTGCTTGTATTTGTTTGTTGTAATAGATCTGCCCGTTACTGGTTTAGTGGAGTATCTTTACTCTATGCCTGCACCAGCTGCGACCAAACACAAGCTGCCGCATGCCCAACCATCTTCAGCTAAAAGTGCATGTGGAAAAGTGAAGCATGAACTGGCCTTCTGAGGTCTCTGCTACTACTATATTCTAGGTATGAGCATAGCCTGTAAACCCTTCAAGTGCAAGAGCTTGCAGGTTACTAGATATGTGCCAACCTGTCTACATTTAACTATAGACATGTTTGTAAAACAGAATTGCCAGTATGAGAATTAACTCAGTGGTGTACACATTATAGTTTTAAGATGGTTGACTTGTGCTTCTCAGATTTATTCTTGGATGGCACCCAAAGACAGTGTTGTCATGCATAGGGTTGCAAAGGAGTGGACAGTTTCCATGGAAATTACTTTCTACTGCTTATATGCACACATTTAAGTATACAGAAGATGAGGTGAAAGGCCAAACTGCAGTAAGTAATGGAAGGGGTGGAAAATATCTGGTAAATTTTCTAAAACTCTTAAGAAACTTTCCATGGGAAGTCAAGCTGCAGAATTTTGTAAATATTCAAAAATGGAATGTTTGGTTGTTTTTACGCACACATATTACTAACAAGCAATTGATTACACAATTATCACTATTATTGTCCTCAAGTTCAGTGTCTTGCGATTATGATGGTAAGTGTATGATTTCTGTGTGTCAGAGAGTTTGTGAGTTATTTTTAAACTCAATCAGTGCAGCATTGCAAGATGTTTTTTCCAACTACATTTAAATTCCCTCTTATAGGCTGACCTGCAATTTTGAAAATTTCCAGTTAATTCCCATTAATTTCCATATCCATCCATCCATCCATCATCCTCCATTTATCTGAGGTCGGGTCACGGGGGCTCAGCAGGGAAACCCAGACTTCCCTCTCCCCGGCCACTTCATCCAGCTTCTCCAGGGAATGCCAAGGCGTTCCCAGACTAGCCAAGATATATATCCCTCCAGCATGTCCTGGGTCTTCCCCGGGGCCTCCTCCCTGTGGGACATGCCCAGAACACCTCACCAGGGAGGTGTTCAGAAGGCATCCTAAGCAGATGCCTGAGCAACCTCATCTGGCTCCTCTCAATGCGGGAGGAGCAGCAGCTCTACTCTGAGTCTCTCCCAAATGACCGAGCTCCTCAACCTATCTCTAACGGAGAGCCCAGCCACCCTGAAGAGGAAACTCGTTTTGGCTGCTTGTACTCGCGATCTCGTTCTTTCAGTCACTACCCATAGCTCAGTTACTACCATAGGTGAGGGTAGGAACGTAGATTGACTGGTAAATCGAGAGCTTTGCCTTTTCGCTCAGCTCCTTCATGACCATGACAGAAGATGCAGCACCCGCATCACTGCTGACGCTGCACCGATCCGCCTGTCGATCTCCCGTTCCATCCTTCCTTCACTCGTGAACAAGACCCCGAGATACTTAAACTCCTCCCCTTGGGGGAGGACCCCCTCCTCGACTCGGAGAGAGCATTCTACCCTTTTCTGGCTGAGGACCATGATCTTGGATTTGGAGGTGCTGATTCTCATCCTAGCCACTTCACACTCAGCTGCAAACTGTCCCAGTGAGAGCCGAAGGTCGCAGTCCGATGAAACCAACAGAACCATATCATCTGCAAAAAGCAGAGACCTAATCCTGAGGTCACCAAACTGGACACCCTCAACGCCCTGGCTGCGCCTAGAAATTCTGTCCATAAAAGCTATGAGCAGAATCGGTCACAAAGGGCAGCTCTGACGGAGTCCAACCCTCACCGGGAATGAGTCTGACTTATTGCCACCCATGTGGACCAAGCTCTGACATCGGTCATGCAGAGACTGAACAGCCCTTATAAGGAAGCCAGGTACCCTATACTCCCAGAGCACTCCCCACAGGACTCCCCGAGGGATATGGTCGAATGTCTTCAGACCCTCCTCTCCAGAACCCCCGAATAGACCTTAATAGGGAGACTGAGGAGTGTGATCCCCCTATAGTTGGAGCACACCCTCTGCTCCATCTGCTTAGTAAATATGCCCACCCCTGCCTGGCGCCTCTCCCCGTGAGCAACTCCAAAATGGAAGAGGGTCCAACCCCCCTTGAGGAGACTGGTTCCAGAGCCAAAGCTGTGCATCGAGATGAGCCCGACTATATCTAGTCGAAACTTCACCACCTCGCGCATCAGCTCAGGCTCCTTCCCTACCAGAGAGGTGACATTCCATGTCCCTAGAGCTAGCTTCTGCAGCCAAGGCTCAGATTACCAAAATCCATGCCTTTGGCCACTGCCTAACTCGCACTGCACCCGACCCCTATGGCCCCTCCAACGGGTGGTGAACCCATTAGAGGGGGGACCCACATGCCTTCTTTGGGCTGTACCCAACCAGAACATGGGTGCAGGCCTGGCCACCAAGCATTTGCCATCAAGCCCCACCCCCAGGCTTGGCTCCAGGGTGGGGTTTCGGTGACCCACGTCCGGTCAAGGGAAATCGTGGATCCATTATTTTTCATACCATAAGGGGTCTTGTGAGCAGCACGTCTGGTTCCTCACCCAGGACCTGTTTGCTTTACCAAGGGCATAAAGCCCAGTCAACTTTCATTGGATCACGCAAACCCCTCCACCACGATAAGGTGTCTGTTCCAGGAGGGGTAATTCCCATGTATTCCTGTTAATTCCCATGGAATGTTTCCAACTTTGAAAATTCCCAGAATTTTACCACCCTAGTCATATGTTTCACACTGAGCTGTTCTGGATATCCTTGAGATGTTTATGTCTTGATTGATCCTCCAGCTCAAGCATTCACTGCCTTGATGTAACTGGCTGCTATAAACGGCAGTAACATGCCGAAGGTGGTCTTCAGGTTATTAATGTGCTCTCTTTTTCAGTCGTGTTCATCATTACAGTAGAGTGTTAATTCTCACTCTTCATCTGAACCATCATGAAACTCGTGTGAAATTCTCAGCAGGCTGACAGTTAGACTCTAACCACAATAATTTTTCATACACGGATGACACTTGTACGGCCTCCCAAAGGCATCTCGCAGTTCGCAAATGATGCTTTCAAAAGCTCAAGGCTTACGTAGGTAGTCTTTTTACATAACTCACTTACAGTCTGCCAGTTATATTAAATAATTATTAGGTGCAGGGTAGGTGATGTATTGAGGGGCCGTAATCTGTAATACACAAAGATAGGACCCTGCCATGCCTTTCCAGGACCCTTATGCTGCCTGGGGTAACCTCCAGAGTGCCCTGGTAACCCTGACCAGGATAAATGGTATGAAGATGGATGGAGAATGTTGATGTTATAGTTAGCGCAGCACCAGACATATACAGTTTTCAGTCTGAATGCTTCAGGGCTTCCAGTTGAGAATGCAGTGTTTGTTGTGTCTAATGCCCCACTGCTCTCTGCTCTGTAACCAGCAGGGGCACGGCCAGCCGAAGATGACCGAGGAGGTGATTGTTGTGGCCAAGTTTGACTATGTGGCCCAGCAGGATCAGGAGCTGGATATCAAGAAGAACGAGCGGCTCTGGCTACTGGACGACTCCAAGTCATGGTGGCGTGTGCGTAACTCCACCAACAGGACAGGCTTTGTGCCCTCCAACTATGTGGAGAGGAAGAACAGTGCCAAGAAGGCCTCCATTGTCAAGAACCTGAAAGACACCTTAGGTAAGAAGCCTGGTCACCGTTAGTCTCTTAAACTTGAAGGCTCACAGTTTACTTTGTGAATATTCATGTACTTGTGTTATCATCAGTGAGGAACAATGCTTATAGGGTTATGTGAGAGTGTTAAACATAAATGGTTGCCAGGCATGGTTTAGTTATCAGTGAGTTAAAATACATGCAGGGACTATTAAGGTTAATCTTATGTCTGTTTGAATGCTTGATACTGTCTGATATTGTCGTCTTCTTCCTAGTTTGCTTGTGTGTATTTTTATGTTTTAATAAAACCCAGGAAAAAACTTGCATAAAAAACCACAAAAAACCCAAATCCAGATGCTCTTAATATGCAAAAAAAAAAAAAAAAAAAACAGCTACAAGCAGTAGCAGTGAAACTATTGCCGTTGGGTTCAGTTTCTTTTGCTGAGGCTGACTTATATTACTGAATGAGAGGCACCTCTCAGTCGTTGAACTTCCTGTCAGCTGTGGAACAGAGCTGTACCATGTCGTGGTTTGGCTTTGTCATGCGAGTGAGCTGAGCGACAGTCCCCACTACGTGCGCTCAGGATTCGACCGCACGTGTGTGCAGATCACTGAGCTTAGCATTAGTTGGGCCACCTAGGTGAAATTTTCCTAGATCAGGAGCAATGGTGGACTAACTTGGTTTAGCCTTTGAACTCCCAGTCCACAGAACCACCAGGATCTTCTGCTAAATGGGAAACTTGTTTGGATCTTCAGCAGAGCAGCACAGTTATTGACATATTGTGTTATGTCTATAAGGAGATTGATGACAGGATCCAGACTCTCAGTGACCCTCTTGCTGGCCCAAACGTTCTCACACCACTGGCTGTAACTCGCAGTACAGGAATGGATCAGAACAGAATATGGGATGGAATCGACATACTTACTGTATGGTCTGGGTATTCATGGTGTTGCTGAGGGTTCTGTGGTCAACATAAGGGGCCATATTACATCCTGAGCTTCAGTAATGCTGCATTCCATTTACCTTGGAAGTCAAAGCTGGGAATGATGTCACATCCAAGTTAACCGTGTTCCAGTACAAGTTGGAAAGCCATTTAGCAATACCAATTCTACCCAGGTTCAGTGTCAGTCAGTGTTATCAGTACCAGTTGAGAATGTATTACTCAGTATTTTGCACATACATAGACAGTTTAAATATGTCCACAGATGAAGGTTGGACAGTACAGTGTGTACAACGTGATTTAATGAAGCACATCAGACATAAGTGCTAATAAACGATAATATTACCACAGCTATCACTTCTCTTGATGAAGGGTGCAGCCATCTTGAATTCTGAGATTGAAGCTTGTACAGACTCTGATTTTCCAAGTCGGAACTGCACTTTCAGGAGGCATTCCAGTTGAAATTTTCAATTAGGAGCTAGGAAATTCTGACTTACCAGTTC
>JAABNX020000001.1:15744189-15759560 GCA_015163995.2 Mormyrus lacerda
ACGTGGAAGGTGCCTGTGATGGTGTTCTGAATTCTGGGTGGGCATTTTAACGTGGAAGGTGCCTGTGATGGTGTTCTGAATTCTGGGTGGGTATTTTAATGTGGAAGGTGCCTGTGATGGTGTCCTGAATTCTGGGTGGGCATTTTGACGTGGAAGGTGCCTGTGATGATGTTCTGAACGCTGCTCATGTTTCAGACTTGCCCTCCCCTCCTCTCCTTTGACCCTGATCTATTTTTAGGGGGCACATTGTTTTCATACCCTGTCGAATCGGATGTAGCTCTCTCTGGGAAATGATCGTTTGTCCGCTTCCGAACCAAGTGCTTCATAATTCAGGGGAGCTGGAGCACCGATTACAGGCATGGTGGGACGGCGCTGGCTGTGTGTCCATGCAGTGAAAGCTGGTGTGTTTTTAAGCTCATTGTTCCCACTCACTTCACCAGGGGGGGATTAAGTATTTTATTTATAAATGGAGGGGTGTTTTTGCCCACTTTCCCAAATTATTTTTTTTTTTATCTGAATGTAATCCACAAGCTTTACTCAGCTTGCTCTTCTGTGTGATGGAGTGATGCCCCCACCAGTTTGTTTGACCTGCAGCGCTCAGGCCCAATATGTGTGGTTTGCCCTAGAGGGTATCTTCTCAGGTCATGTTTTGGAAAGTCCATGAATCATAGAGTGTGATGGATGAAGGTGTGTGTGTGTGTGTGTGTGTGTGTGTGTTACATTGTGGGGACAAGATTTATTTACAATGTGATAAAGCCCTATCCCTAAAATGATAACTTCAGTTTGATAAAAATCAATCAAAAACCTTGTATTTCATATGGTTAAGGTTAGGGCTGGGAGCTAAGTAGGATTGATTGACTGACTGATATATATAATCAGTGTCTGTGTGTGTGTGGGATTAATGTGCCTGTCTACCACACCAAACACCTTGTCTTTTTAAGCCATGATGAGTTGGTGCTGTAACCTATAGCTCTGCCCTCACAACTTACTGTTTTTTGGAAGAGAGATGGTACGCTTGCCCTATATGCAGTATTAAGAGTGACGAGATTGAGATCAATGTGTCTTGACTCATTTGGACGGTATATGACCGTGTGTGTGTGTGTGTGTGTGTGTGTGTGTGTCTAGTGACACCTTGTACCAGGGCCTGTGCCTCATAGAACAACCACATAGAACCTTGATGTCTTCTCTCAGTGGGTTTGGATCCCAGTTTTATCGCATGTCACTTAAAAACACCCTATGGTATCTCCCTGGTCCCTGTTTCCTGTGCCACTCTGGTCTTGTTCAGGGTCTGCCAGGAGCAGAAAATATGTCCTGCTGAGCAGTGAGTGTTTGGCAGATAAGCCAGTGAGGTCAGGAAGCAATATGACTAAAACCATGTTGGCAGTGAAACCTTCCGATAGTCACAAACTACTGTTTAGGGTACATTCCGGAGGTTTTCTCCTATGGTCTACTGAGCTGTCAAAAAGTTGTCACACATGCAGTGCCTTGACCTTTCACCTGAGGGCAGTGTGGAGTGGCTCTCCATGGGACTACTGTAAGAATGTTACAGTCCACCTGCTATGTGATTCAGCCCATTTAAGCAGCTAATGCATGTGCAGGAAATGAAAAAGATGACGTTCTTCATGGTCAGGTAAAGCCCAAGTGTGGTTTTCATGAGATCAAAGTTATCAGCTGTCTGGGATTTGGTACAGATGGTGATTATCGTTGCCATTCTTCCTCATAAAATGTAGAAATGCAGCTGTTTAAACACCTTGTTTTAGAGTTCACACCCCTGGTGTCAGCCACACTAAGCACACTGTCCTTGGTGAGTTTGGGCTGTAAGTTGTTTTCCACTACACTAGATATTATACTATTGGTACAAAAATATGGTACTTTATCTTTTACATTGACTTCCAGTGTGGTTGAGTGATTTTTTTCGATTTCAAATCGTAATAGCAATTTGAAACAACACAATTAGCAAATTTCAAAGGTTGCAGTTTAGGGTAGGCTTTATATAGCACATCTTACCCAGGGGTTTATAACTGTCGTGAGAGTGGTTTTACATATCCATACCGTCTGACAAACATTCAGAAGTACCGTGCTCCTTGCGTGCCAGTCAAGCTCTTCAAACAGAGGTGGCCCAAGGCCACAGCATATATGTGAAATATTTGCAGTGCGAAAAATAAGCTGTAAGTGAATTACTTATTTCATGGTCAGAAATTGTTTACAGAAAGCTGCTACTATTAGCGCACCAAGCAGCGTTAGCTGCAGGATAACTATTTTTTTCTTACTGGAACTGTTTTATTTATATTGCTTTATTTCCCTTAACACATCTTTTGAGATAATTGTTTTATGTTCAAGGATGCACATAATTGGTATGCAAATGCGCATTCACATTTAAAAGCAATGCGTGCGTCAATGGATTATTGTAACAGCTCAAATGCGTATGCATTCTCATTTACAACCAATACGTGTGCCAATTGATTGTAGTAGCAGGGCAAATGCATACTTATTTTGCGTTCCAGCTGATATGAGAAGTTATTGTGCATTTTACCTTTTATGCTAATTCGTACCATATCGTATTTGCCTCATTTTTTTTAGAAAATTGTTGCAGAGAAAAGAGTAGGTGGAATAATGTAAAAACAGTGTGTATACCGATACATACCATCCTTTTCATATAATGCATGTAAACAGGTCGACTTGTTTAGAAACTCTTCTTACTGTTCAGGAATGAGCTATTCAATAAAAGTTCCACAGTTTGGTCCTGGCTTGATTTTTATTTTTTTTTTTAAATATGTATATGCTGGGACACTAATGACTCGAGGTATGTACACAAGGGTAAAAAAAATAACAACGTGTTGGAAGCGATTCATATGTTTATGTCCTCATCCTTATTTTGAAGGTATCATGTGGTAATGCTGCATCACATGTTTTAAATCTGTTACACACTGTATATTGAACTTAAGTTTGTCTTTTTAAAAATACAAACAATCAAATCACAGTATCTGCCAGAGTAATAATAATTAGATATGTGCTATAACCATTTTTTTAATACAGTAAAAATGCCCCGGCGACTATGTCGTGATGAAATTCAGTACCAGTTTTTACACCAGTGGAGAACCAACACAAGGTGTGCTGTACTATTTTGAAGTACCACAAGTACAGTATATGGTGTCGCTGAAAAGCGCCGTTAGACTCAAGCAAGCTTAATCTTTAATAAGTAAGATACTGGTAGCAGAGTCAAGTATCGGGGTGATAATCAGACTGTGGCATGTTTGTGTGTGTTTCTGTGCGTTTATGTATGGTGGCAAAGCTTACCTTGTATGCAGACATACAATAGATGCCCCTTTTAGTAACCTACTGGCTCTGAATGACGTATCTGACATGTCAGAGGGTTAACAGTGTGTCTGGAGGGTCTGCATGCAAGAGGAACGCAGCAGTGTATGGTGACAGCAGTGTCAATAAGCTCATCTGGAACATTCACATCCTTGCTGAGAGACAGATCTGTACAGCTGTCATGTGCTGTGCATCTACATCACAAAGCTTCTTGCTTTTGGGCTTGGCTGTTTGCCATGTTGTGAGGTGTGTCAGTAGCAACATACTTTTGATCTAATATGGCCATTTTTGATGTTTGACCTTTAAACGAAACCACCCATTTTATTCAGAGGCACTCCACCCAGAGCCAGATGACGTTGGGAATGTTCTCCATGGTAAAGTTTACATTTCTCTGCCCTACCCAGTCTGACACGCCTTCATTTACACATGCAGAGTTATAGTATGTTCCGTAACATTGGTAAGGGTTTTTTTTTTTTTGTTGCTGTTAGTTTAAAAACACTGTGAATGGCTTCCATCCCCACCCCACCCCGCCCATGCCCTGGTCAACCATAACGGCTTGCTTTTTACCATAACATCTGCATGGGGGAGCTGGGGGGGTTGAGCTTGGCCGTCTCCAGACACTCAGCCATGGCCCCCAACCCCAGCAGGCAGCACACTCTGCAGAACGCAGTCTCTTAATGCTGTAACTGGATTAGTGTTCACATACAGCTTGCTTGGGCATGTTTCTGTTTTCGTTGTGCTGGGGGGAATATTTAAGCCAGGATGTGTCATTACATACCAAAACGGGCTGATGGGTGTAAAAATTCAGGAATAGACAATGGAATTCTGCTGAAGGTTGATGAACATGTCAGCATGTGTCCTTCACAAGGCCAAGAGGGCCTCACCAACGTGGGGGCTGTTTGCTTATTACACTCAGTACGATTACATGCACAGCTAATTCGAGGTACAGTTATAGTTTGACTACACCATTTAATCAGACTGCTGACCCTGTCCCAGTATACATGCATGGGAGGGGAATCAATTTAATGACCGAAGTATGTCCGACTCTGCTACAATACAGCTGCTTTTTCCAGTTGACCTATTACGTTGCAGACGTAAAAAAAATAATAAAATTTAATAGTACTGGATGTGTGGAGACATGAAATGACGCAAGCTTTAATTATGATATGGTCGGAAGAACAGATACAAGATCAGCATAGCATAACAAGAAATAAAGTATTTTGTATAATATATTATTACAGCACGGTATTGGAAAATTTTCAAATATTGCAATGTGATTTTGTAATAAATATTGGGGTATTTATGAAACATTTAAACAGAAAGGATGAAAATGATTATGATCGTCTCAGAGACTGCAGCACTCATGCTAAAGCAGTGGAGGTCAACTTTAAACTGAGTTTTAAACACACACTAGATAATCTTGAAAAGGAATATAATACGCTATAATATTCGTACTAGCGGTGAATTGGGCAGCTTTACACCGCTGTACGTTTCGTACTTGCTATACGTCCTCTGCTATGCTCCATGCTTCTGCAATTTCCAAGTGAAAACCCAGAGGGGAAACTGCGGATCATTAGGCCAGTTTGAGTCCAGTTTAACGTATCCATGCAGGAGTACATTGACTCCTAGTCACTTTATCCGGGTGTCTTAGTCGGACATTGAGAAATTTGACTTAGTGCGATTTTGTCAGACGTATTTACATGCACTTTAAAAGTCCCGTTTTAGTCAGACTAACACGGTAATTCGATTTTCTCAGTGTGCATGTTAATGTAGTGACTGTCTCCATAACAGTGTGTCTGCAGATCCCTGCACCCCCGAGGCTCTGGGTGCCTTGGTATGACTGGTGTTTGTGGATGCCCTCACCCTCCACTCCAACTCTAGTGATTTCCATTTTCTCACACCCCAGCCCATTATTTTCACAAGCTTCTCCCTCTCACAAAGAGATGTTAATAACCCCTGCTACGTCATGAGCTAACCTCAGAGCTAACCCCGCTAACAGCCTCTCCTGGTCTCCACAGGGATCGGGAAGGTGAAGCGGAAACCCAGTGGGGGCGCGTCCTCCACGGCCGACCCTGACGTCAGCCCAGACAACGGCGAACGTTCCTTCCAGCTGAATGCGCCGGCGCTGGTCAAGTTCAACTACGCGGCCGAGCGTGAGGATGAGCTGTCGTTGGTCAAGGGCACGCGGGTCATGGTCATGGAGAAGTGCAGTGACGGTTGGTGGCGCGGCAGCTATGGGGGACGCTGTGGCTGGTTCCCCTCCAACTACGTGACAGAGGACCTGGACTGCTCTCCGGAGGCGCCGTCTGTGTCGCTGACAGAGAAGCTGGCCAGCGCCCTCCATGGCAGCTTCGAAGGTAGTGGCCGCACACTGGACGTCGTCCAGGCCCTCTACCCCTTCAGCTCCGGCAACGACGAGGAGCTCAGCTTTGAGAAGGGCGAGGTCATGGACGTGCTGGAGAAGCCCGAGAACGACCCCGAGTGGTGGAAGTGCCGCAAGGCAGACGGCCGGGTCGGCCTCGTGCCCAAGAACTACGTGGCCGTGAGGCAGGACTCCCATGATTCACCTGAGGCCGCAGGGCCACCGCCACCTGATTGTGACTACATCGAGCCCGCTGCCACTGGCAGCTTCGCCGGCCAGCCGTGGTACTACGGCAAAGTGACACGGCAGCAGGCCGAGGTAGCCCTGAACCTCCGGGGCGGTGACGGCGACTTCCTCATCAGGGACAGCGAATCCTCAGTAAGTTGATTTTACGAAGGCATCATGTCCACCAACCATTCATCTCTCATAAAAAGCACAAAAAACACCCTTTTACGTTTTAAAACACTTGTAATTTTGCAAAATTATTGACTTTTCTGCTTGTTTTATTATGAATCTTCTTGGGAAATACCTAGTTTTAAATGTTAAGGTTTAAAAACTAAAGGCATAGCCAGCTTTACAAAAACTACTGTGTTAGTTTGTGAAACTGGCAGAGTGTTCTTTTCTGGAACCTTCCACGATGAGGTTGTCTGCAGCATCACATTGCAACATTTGGCAGTAGAGCAGACGGTACAGAATCTTGACATACCACTCACCTGTCAGAGGTGATAAATCAATTTTAAGGAACTAAGCCATAATTACCATGTCTCTTCCCTGAAAGCATGCTGAGGCGTAGCGTGTTTCCTGAGAGGCTTCATGGCCGTTTGTAAGCTCTCCCCCCGTCGTTAACCCCCCTTGTTCTCTGTCTCTCCCCCTCTAAGCCCCATGACTTCTCCATCTCCCTGAAAGCCCAGAGCAAGAACAAGCACTTCAAAGTGCAGCTCAAGGACGGCCTCTACTGCATCGGCCAGCGCAAGTTCAGCTCCATGGAGGAGCTGGTGGAACACTACAAGAGGGCGCCCATTTTCACCAGCGAGCAGGGCGACAAACTGTATCTGGTGAAGGCACTTTCCTCCTGACTGCATGGGCACCGTCTCCTCACAGCTCTACTCGGTTCTTATTTGAACGTGGTTCCTATTTGCGATGCCGACGGGCATCACTGTGGACGGACTGGACTAGACCCCTCAGTTTAAGCTATTTTTTGGGATGCATTAGCTCAGCTTAAACAGTATCAATATTTCTTTTTTAAAAACTTTTTTTATAATAACGTGGGCCATCAAAATGCAATGTATTAAAGTCTTCAGAAAGCTGTGCCAAGAATCCTTTGTGAATGTACTGTGAGGGGTGGGGGTTCAGTGTTTTGTAGGAACCCAACATCCCTCACATGCTACTTTCTGTAATGTAACTTGGCAAACCACACATTCTCCTTTTTAAGTATACATAAATCTTTAAAATCACAGTAAAACAGATCAATGGGGTCATTCACTGACAGGAGAGCAAGGAGTCGGGTTGCTTTTCTCTAAATGTGACCTTCACATGGTTCCCTCTGTGCCCATAAACACTGCATAATACAGGCAGGTTCCCAGACCAGTACCCTCTGTTATAGAGTGATACCTGGTGTCATCACTGGCTGTTTGTATGACACCAGAGGGTGTGTTTGGTTGGTGGGCTTTAAATTGGACAGATTTTAAGTCTTTAAATGTACCATTAAATGCCATGTATGGTTGTTTTAAGAATATGAACACTTCTGAACTGCTCCATGGAATTTTCTAGTACTACTAATCAGCCTAAACTAGATCCTGGTGCAGAGCTGTAACTGAAGTTGACTTGGTGTTGTCTTGTCAGTGTGGCGTGGTTCTCTTGCCTTTGGTCTTCCTAGATGCTGTTTTTTGGGGTTGTGCTTTGTAGGTGTCACATTTGGGACACATGCTGATTTTTCCTGTTGCAATTTTGTGTGGCATCTCCTACTTTGGTTTGGGCTTTCTGGTGCCTTCTAAGCCCTCCTGTCATGTGGTATATTTTTGCATCTTTAATGTGCTGTTTACTGTGTTTGTTCTTAAAGGTCTGTCTCAGGAATGTCTCCGCTTACGCACTCACTGCTCGAGTTGAGGCTAATCACTCTGAGCCTGTTTCCTCTGGATGCTGGGTCCGTGCTGGTCCATTATGGCTGCTGCGTTAGTTCCTGTTTTCAGGGTGAGATGTCCAGGAAGGTGTAAGGTTCTGATGTAGTCTGTTTGGCTGTCAGATTGTTCTAAAACATGACTATGGGTGGTGTTTTTTAGAGAGAGGCTGTTTAGCCTTGTACAACCCCAGAGCATGTCCAACATGGGAAATGATCCACTCAGACTCGTCTGAGAATTTTGTCACAATGACATCTGCTTGAGGTGGTCTTCAGTCAATATGAGAAATGAAGGTCCAGGTGTATAGTTTTTATGTAGAAGGCCAGAGAGATAAAGTATGCAGGAGTATAAATTATCAAAACAATATGGAATTAAACCTCAAGTCCCTGACGTGACAAGTGTTTGCTGAAGGATATTTGGATGTATGTATAAATGGGTCCGTAATCCCGAGGGAGAGACCGATGGTGCCATTGAATCATTCCTACCACGTGCCTTACCTGCTTGTTTCTAACTCCGCCAAAGGTTTTGTTTATCACATGCTTCTCTGTAACTCATCTGTTTTCTGTCTACTTTTTTGCAGTGTTGGTTGTAAATCTGTGACATGCCTGATTGTGCGTTTTCTGAAACCTTCTCCTTGAAGGGCCACTGTTTTGGTTGAATAACTAAGGTTTGGGAAAAGGCCAATTTACTTGACAAACATTTTCACCTTAAAAGCTAAAGAGTATATTCAACCTCAAGTGACCTTAACGTACTGAAGTGTAAGTTAATTGTGCTGTCATGTGTAGTTAATGAATAATTATCTAGTTGGCTAAATCAAGCTGTTTGCAAATGCATTGATATTACAATTCCTGATGTTACTGCTGAGGACCATAGCAGTTCTTCTCACTCTGAGATACATTCTGTTTGGTTTCATGTATTCTGAGCCCTTCACGATATAGTATTCTTCATGGTGTTTTGCCAGGGCCCGAATGCTTGGTTTGTGCAGTTTATATGCCTTGGTCTCTTTGGGATAGATTTCCCTAGAAGCTCTGGGGGTCCTTGGAGCAGATAAATGGAGTTTACTGTGAAAACTCAAGGTTTTGTGAGTCTGGACAGGGCAACATGTGTAATGTTATAGAATTTATTTGACTCTTGCAATAAATTTACATCTTAAATGACTGGTGTCTTGTTCCTATATGGTTTGAACTGGTAATACAGACACCCAGGCAAAAAAGGACAAACTGTAAATAGTACCCGTCTATCTCATGGAGAACAAGATGGGATAGGTGAAAACACAATGGGGATCAATAAAGTATTACTATTACATTCTATTTCCCTTTACTGTGTGACTTTTTGTGTGTGTGTGTGTGGCCACCAATTGGTTTCTGCACTTTCCCAGGTGTACTGTGACTGCAGATTGGTTAAAAAATACTCCTTAAAAATAGTTGTTTCCAGGCTTGTATGTATGATACTTTTGATATCAGGCATAAGCATGTAGAAAGTACCTATATGTTAGATGAATCATATGCTGACTGCGGCAATGCTTGGTTTTAGAGGAAGAGTTTGTTCTCTTTGGCTATAACGGCATTTCATGTGAACTTTTTCTAGTTTTTGTCCAACTGAGACCCCTGGTGGCAACTTTGAGAAGCACATTAATATTTTTCAGAGATGAAAATAAGCGTTGTAGCCATGTTAAGTTTTTGTCTACCCCAGTATCCCACTGCCCTGCTGTAATTGTATAACATGAAGATGATGAACCAGGACTTAAGAATCTTTTGTGCTGTTGATCGTCATGCCCTGCATTAACTTAGCTAACCTGCCGTGGGATCCCTCCCTCGTTATGCTCATTTACACCAGCAGGGGGCAGCCTGAGGTAAAACAAGATGAATCTTACTTGAAGGGCAGAGAGCAGCCATTTCTCCCTTTAAAAATACATTTTCTTAGTCTTGCTTTTTCAATGACTTTTTAAAAATCAGTTTTAAAGGAGTATTTTTTACTTCACATAAACGCTAAAATACTTTTATAATGATGCAAGCTTCACCCTGTCATACCAGCTTGCAGATGTTTTTTGTACTAGAGGCTGCTAAATTTCCTTCAGTTACAGTTATAGTGCTGTTGAGCAATGTTCCAGAACTGATTAATTAAAACATCCAAATGTATAAAACAGGAAACTTAATGACACTCGATAAGCTCAGCTCAACTGCTGAGCACAATGGCTTGACGTCTCTGGGTGAAGTAGCACAATAGAAAATGATTACATTCAGCTCCATTCTGAATGAATGGGCTTTACCTCCGGATATAAAATTTCCTTTTATACACAGTCTATTAATGTTTTAACGGTTGCAATGCAAGCAGCAACAGTTAAAGTTTGATTTGGCTAACATTTGAACACGATATTGTGAAATGCAGGGCCAGTAAACAATGCATTTGTTCATGCTGTGTATTAAATACAGCTGGGCCTAACCCATTTTTCTTACCCATGAGGAAAACTGCAGAAAGACATGGGCACTTTATTAGCACATCTATTACTCCAACATTAAAAATGACCATTGTTCTGCCTAACAGCAGACCAATGGGGTTTCCCTGCTATAGCCACAATAAATGCTGCTCTTCGGGCATTGGTTGTGAGGTGATGGGTGCTTGCACACCCTTGGATTCAAACCATGCATTGGAGGCTATGCTTATAGCAGGAGCTCATGTGTGGAGTTTCTGGTGAGCCATAGGCTTCACCTTTCATAGGCTGAAGCAGAGAGACAAACCTGGATGACCAGGAGAGCTTGAATGCATATCACCATCTAGCAGGATGTGGGTGAAGTCAGAGGAAAGCAAGACAGTACTGGTCTTGACTAGAATTCATAATGGTACAGCTCTTCCAAGCATAGACTCAAAAACATTCACAGTGACCAAAACCAACCACCTGCTTGCACATTAAAGCCTTTAGCTCACAGATCAATCATGTCCAGACAACTCATACATACGGCAGAAATGTAAACAGGCAGTATTTCACAAGCAGCAGAATGTTAAAGCAGCATCTGCAACCAATGCTGTGCAAAGCAAGAGCAGATGGAGGCGCAAGCCGTTACTCCCACAAGCCCCCCCCGAAGTGTGGCAGGCGATTCCAATTTAACAGTACACACCTAACTTGTTATAACATTTGACGTGGGAGGGGAAGACCGACACAATGAAGAAATTACTTCAATTACTTTAATTGGCTATTAAACCAAAACTTGAAATATGTCACCAGTTCATTAAGAGGCATTTCGTGACTGGCATAATGGGCAGGATGAAGCCAAGTTCTGCTTGACACTAGAACAAAAACAAGGACCTTGGTACCATTCTGTATGAAGACTTTATTCCCTTATACGCAGCATTTGTACACTTTATATAGCGGTTATACTAGTATAAGGGTTTACCAGTCTATACAGTAACAGTTTTATCTGAGAATTGTCAACTACATCTACAGTCCTTCAAGAGGAGTGAAGCTTTTCTTCAAAAGGGAGGAGCAACGCCAAGTGAAAGGTTCTAACATGACCAGAATGGAGGACACAGCCAGAGTCAGAAGTGTTGACAGGGTTTATACCCCCAATCCAGCAACACTGGACTTCATTTCATCTTCACTTGAGGAAAGAGTCCAGCTTTTTCTGAATGTTGTCAAAAGAGTCCTCTCCCAAGTAATCCGCCTGTCCCTGCTCCCACCTCTGCTTTCGCTCTTCGGAGGAGATGGGGGCTGGTTCTTCTTGGGAAATGTCAAGATGCCTCACCCCAGCTTCAACCTCACCCTAGGGAGCACAGGAGTTGTTCTATAAGAAGAAATGCACTGACCCATGTCTGCCCCCCATCCTAACAGCACAGTGTGTACCAGTGTAAAGATTTATAAGCAGTTAAAATAAATTAATGCCAATGTCATTTGATACAAATCCTAGGACACTGCAACTCATCACGCCTTAGGGTGCCTTTATCATATTGCATCTTTGTAGGGCCAAACACTTGATGGCCTGCAGATTAGTCTTATAGGAGAAAACTTACTGTGACACATCCAGAGTGGAACTGCTGGTCACCATGTAGCTTAACCAGCACGGGTGCCACTGTGCTGGCATAGACATCCCACCACTTCAGCAGGAAGCCAGGATGTGTGGATGACTCCTGGACGGTCCCCACTACACACTTCCCTGTGGTGTCATATGTGTAGCTCCATGGCTTGGTTTTCCCCAAGAAATGAACCACCTTAGCATTGCTACCATACCTGGAACGAACAAGGATCGAAACAGGTTTACATTTCTCAGAATCTTGACATCATTCCAGTCACTTACCCGATATTTATCAGTTCTGGATAGATGATTTGCAGCAACATGCTGCTGGGTGAAAAAATTTCGCAAAGCCACCACAGACCATCATGCTGGGGGTGACCACAGAATTCCTCAATGAGAGTGACTTATGGTTGTGTGGGAGGATAACAACCACTTTTAGCCTCATTCCAAAAGCCACGCAGTGGCAGTGAAACTGCCATTTCAGGCAGCTCGTTAAAACCAGTGGCCAAGATCTGCTTGGTAATCCATGCCATTATTTCCAAAGGAACCAACATGCTTTTCAAGTGACCACACAGCCATCTGCTTCAAAAGTCATGTGTCAAGAAGTATAGCCTTGAAAGACACTTAAAATGCATACTTACTGCTTAAATGCTGGAAGGTAGGAGTAGATTGCGATGCTGCTGAGGTTGTAAATGAAGGGTAGATGTTTCGAAATGTCTGCAGTTGCCCAGTTGCTGAAGAAAGAGTTTAACACTCCCTGGTCTCCACCTGTAGAAGAGGTGCAGAATTAGGACAGTTCATCAGGTTGTAACCAACAAATTTAGTTTGGAACCCTTGCAGTCCAAGGTCCTTCTTAGGAGATGGCATTTCTGCTGTAGACATGAGCCTTGGGATCTGACCAGATTTGCATGAAAAATCATACAGGAGTCAAGGAGAGCCAAGAAGCTTGATGCTTCCTACACCAACTGAAATAGTTTGGCAGCACCAAGTGTGACGTGCAGTTAACCTTTAACACCCAGATGACTTATATTGGGGAGTCTTAAAAATGAGAGCAGCTTTAACACAATATAAAAAGGTCTTCTGCATGCAAGCTACTGGAGATTCAGACATATTGGTTTGGTCAAACAGTTCCAAACACGTTTGGGATCCTGTGCATAAGCTGATTAAAAGCTCTTAGGCTAGTTTGTTAATCACTTGCACCACCGGTTAAGAATTACACGATTACCATCTACCGACCTTCCTACACCTGCAGACAAGTTCTCATGGTAGTTGAAAATCTGGGTGTGCAGATGCACACACACCTGGTTCCAAAGAGGAGGGAAGAAAAAAAAAAAAAAAAAAAAAAAAAGGTTTGCGCGACGCCCTGTCAAAGACGTCAGTGTACATTAAGTGCTCACTACTCCATAAAAATTGTGATTACGGTTCAGCGTTCGCTCAAGGCAGAATTAAAACTTTATGAACAGTTCAACAATGAGTCCTGCTTACATTTCTGAAGCCATGAAAATAAGTTCAGATTAGATGCCTTCCCTACCTATAACACTGACAGTAAAAGGATAAGGTGTTCTATCCAACCACCAAAGCCCAACAATTGAATAACCAGCACACAAGTTCTCATACAATGAATTTGACAGAGATGAGCCTTGTGTAACATGCTTAAAATAGACATGCCATCATCACCGTTTGGCTACACACAGAATCCCCAGGGTTTTCTCAAAGGAGCCCATAGCTTTATATGGACTGACTCTTCATTTTGAGAAGACAGCAGCAGGAATCCATATTCATACCAAGGCTTCCTTAGCTGCTAACAGTACAACCTTGGACTGTGTTGGCGTCTGGCCCAAAAGAAAACCACCCCACCATTGGATGACATGGAAAATATGCTTAAAATTTCCATGATTGTGGTGGTGATGCTTGTCTTATGGTAAGCTTAGCTTGAAAGATCAGAAGACACCAGACCAGATTAATGGAATGGTCATCCACCCTAAATATTCCACTGTCAATTTGCATTCTACGCATCCAGCCATCAGGCGCGGGAGGCGTCGCGGAATGATTTTCAGAGCGATCAAGGCAAATGAGCACCAACTCATTGTCATTTTAATTACAGCCTGAACCCCCCCCTTAGGTGTATGAAGTGCATCAGAGCAGGTAAGGGATGTGTTATAGCACCTTCTTACTTCTTGGACAATCACCAATTCCAGTGCAATTTCTGCAACAGCTCCAGGGTTTTCATTAAGGCCAGATTATAGGCTTCAGTTAGGCCTGATTTTAAAGCAGCCCGATAAGGACACCCTCAAGAACAGATCCATGACAATCCCGCCACTGTGAAGCAAGTGGATAGCTGGGTTTAGATCCAACATGTTATTGGGGCCAAGACACTTATGCCATTAGACCACAGACCAGTGAGATACTGGTGGATTGTCTTGCCGTTAAGCTTTAAACATCTCCCCTTTTCCTTTGGGGTAGGGCTCGTAAAACCTGAGTGGATTCATTCATACAAGTCCAACAAGATTACCTTATGGAAATCACTTGGTAACAAGCCTTTGCCAATATTAGACAAAAGTTGCCCAAGAAAGATTTTGTTTTCAAAAGGACCAGTGCCAAGTGCTCATGTTGACTCATCAAAATAGTTGGGCCACAACTCAGTGCCCCATTGCCAGAAGTTACGCAATGCCAGGCTAGCTCATCCCGATGCCAAAAGCAGCACCAATGAGCCAGATTGATTTAGAATTCCCCACATTATAGGTTTTGTTATTTACTGGTTGTGTCAAGCTGGAGGATTATGGGTTGGGGAAATAAAGATGCAATTCACCAGGATGTCAACAGCAAGCTGAAAAAACCACCATCGCAAGAATAAACAGGAGCCTTGTACTGAAACACTAGACTTTATAAAGTAGCTACGGCTGACAACAGCAGAGTTATGTCTTCAAAACAAGCTCCCCCCCCATACAGAAGGCCCTCAAGCCTTAAATTCCAGTAATCCAGGCCAGAGACACCAAGCCCGCAGTTTATGCAGCATGAGAAATTAGAAATGTAAATAGCATCCAAAGGCCTTAGCATTGGCACTAATGCTACAAAAGGTTTAATCCCATTACTATTCTGCAGGTACCAAGTCATCTTGAAGGCCTTAACCAATATTAGAAGCACAGGGGTATTTTGTATGGGTCATGCACTCATCCCCCAGTGATGAATGGCAATTTTTGGCAAATCCCTCCCCTTGTTGAATCCCCAACTTGGAATGACCGTTCCAAATACTTGCCGTCGAAGCTGCCATGTTCTGTACAGTACTGGAGAAGTTTCCCATACGTTTCATTGGATGGGCGAAACACAAAGACGCCCGAGTTGAAGCAGTCCGGCCAGCCAGGGTCTGGGGCAGCAGAGAGCTCCTCCCGTTCAAACAGCTCATCTACATTCGACAGCACCTGAGACAAAAGAACGCTTTCAAACTGCTACAGATGTTCAGTTCAAGACATCTAACATGGCTATGGCATAGGATCGGCAAGAGTTGTCTGGGAGGGGATCGTGTGCATGATGGGGGGGGGGGGGGGAAAAAAATAATGGCTAAAAAGAAGA
>JAABNX020000001.1:15759660-15778505 GCA_015163995.2 Mormyrus lacerda
CCCCCCCCAAGAAAATCATGGCTACAAAGAAGATCACCCAGGCTCAGACACCAGATATCTGGTATGAGGTCACGTCGCTGCCTATTAATTACACGTTGGCGCTAACCATAGTGTCCGCATCCATAAACACGCATTTGGAATAGCGGGTCAACGTCCAGCAGTGCAGCTTGGTGAAGGTGACGCCCAGGTCAGGTCTCTTCATCAGGGCCAGGTGAGCAGAATCCCCACTGTCCATGACATCCACAAGTCTGACCTCATCAAAGATACCACGCAGTGCTTCCCTGGGGGGGGGGTGACACAAGAGACCTGGCGTTTAGGAGACGGCTCCCAAAATCAGGAACATTTGCAAATTCACAAAAATCACCAATGACATGAAATGGTGCAGACTAGTTTCCATAAGTATCTCTCTACAGAGATAGAGTTATTGGTAATGGGCATGTCAGCAACATGAAAGCTTGAGAAATTAAATTTGACGGTTTCAACTTGGCTGAAACTGGTTTCACTTGAAAGTCCAAGAGCATAAGTTACCAAGCAGTACCTGAAAGGCTCAGACACATGGGGGCCAAGGAGCACTGCCAAATTCCTGGTGGTCCGATGGTCCCGTAAAGACCTCCCAAGGACCAGCGCTCCCTTTGCATAGCTGTCACTTGTGGCTAGCGTCACAAATGCTTGGTCTGGACAAAAAAAGTAAACACACAGCAGGTAGAAGCCTTCAGAGCAACGAGGTGTTACACATTCATTACCACAATCTGTTATTGTATCGTAAATACGCCAAATTCCGATATTACAGATCTCCCCATATGCACAGAAAACATTGCTGCCATGTTAATGTACATAATACTGGACTCTAGAGAGATTGAATAACAGCGCCAACGCAACCAACTTTAACACAGGGGCAATTTAACTTTAAATTAAGTGCGGATTAAAAATCAAAATCCATTTTAGCTTTTTGTCCCAGTGTCACATCGGTACTTTGACAAAAACCTTTCCTATCATGCACGAAGCATATAAATCAGGAAATACCTCTACGGAGAGCACCATCTAACAAACTGCATTTCCAGAAATCAAAAGTAAGCTTCCAAAAGAAAAAAACCTCACTTCAAAAAACACGTTCAGCGATGGGAAAAAAAAAGTTTTAATTGCGGCCACCATGACGTTTCACGTGAAATATCCGCTAGTACTCTTTCCCATTTTGAAGTAACAGCAAACAGATGCGCCGTACGTGCTTAAGTGACTGAAGTAGGTGTGGTAAGAAAAGCAATTTCCGCTCTTGGAGCAGACATGAGGCTTGCAATATTAAAAGCGGGACTTCAGGATCCAAAAGCGCCATAATAACGACATAACGGCAAGTTACACGCAAAAGTTAACCAAGTGCATGAAAAATGGTCACTTCCTCCTCCAGATCTCAGGACTGCAAGCAAACTACAGAAAAATAAAAGTGAAAGCAAGCGGTAAGCACTTCCAATCATATCCACAAACATGTTGCGCCAAGAACGCACCACACACACACACACACACACGTATATACTTCAAGCTCGTCTGTTTGAAACGTGATCCAACAACGATCTGCGGTTCCTGTGAAACTAAGTTGCAAAAAGGGGCTAAACTACTCAAAGTTTCACCCACCTGTCATGATGTCGGAGCCGATGGTGCAGCCCAAAGCCCGAGGATGGCGAGACAAACGGACAGATGAGAGAGGAGACACCTGCCCCGACAGCTCCGGCTGGGGAGGCAAGCGTCTTAAATACCCACGATCATGTGACCGTTTGTGTCTGTAGCCAGACACACCCACCCTTAAGAACCAAAAAGTCGTGATGTGCACCACATACAAGAACCGTGCCACTCCACAGATTAACACATAGGTATAGCCTATATGTTTTATAACTCACCATGTTGCTACTGCTACTCCTGCCATTGGTACTACTGGTAACACTGTCTGATGGACTAAATACGTGACTCTTCTATGTGTTGTGTTGTGTTGTATTATATATTATTTTAGAAATAGGTTGTTTCACAAATTATAGCATACTTCATATCTGAAAGTTTTATATGTGGCTTTTTACAAAAGAGTATGAATTAACTATTTCAGTTTTTTTCCTGGTTCTGGGAGAAACTTTTATTATTATGGGCGTCATGTTTGTATTTGTTTTAATGTTTGCCTACTTCTGCCATCTAGTGGCAGCAAAAGGGCAACTTAATAATTTACCCCGACCACGCGATTTAGTCAAATGATTCAACAAATATTTAGAATTTAAATTAGAATTTAGAGATCAGTGGTCATTGTTGACACACCACAGCACACAGTGCAAAGCAACGAAATGTGTTCTCTGCATTTAACCCATATGTGACATCGTGACATAGCAGGGGGCAGCTAATTCAGGGCTCAAATCAAGGGGCTTAATAGCGTGTTTGAAGCAGGGTGTGAAGTTTATGTGCCCCCCCCCGGCAGCAGAGGGCGTTTGAGGTCTGGTAAACACCATCCTTCCACGTTCCCTAACCGGAGAACTTGGTGGACATCCCATGACAATACAGGGAGAACATACAAACTCAACACGCATAGAACCGGAGCCACGACTCAAATCCGAGCCTCTAGTGGTGTGAGGCAACAATGCTAACCAGTACACCACCATGTCACCCCTGTCGGCAAGACATTTCTAACACATCCAGTCCTATACTGGTCCCCTGTGGTGCCAAGCTTTTTCCAGAGCAGATAAAACAAGTGAATGGGATTCAGAAATCGTTTATGGAAACAGTTTCTGCATCTGCTTTTGAATGCCACAAACAGACCTCACTAGGTATGGTGGTCGGGTCCAGCTCAAACTGTCTGCCTAAACACAATAAAGAATAGTAATTTGGAAAGATCTGGCTAAAATATCTGACAACATGGCACCTGGAGAGCACCGCATTCAAATTTAAAATTCATTCAGGATTCGGCTGGGTCTCTTGGTTCTGTTTGGACAAGTAAGTGAGTCTCTGAGTTTGATCTTTACGCCTGGTGCCCCAGATCGATGAGCTGCCCGCACGGGCCCAGTAGGTTCTGCTTAATTTTACACTGCAATTACCAAGGACTCCTGACAGCTTCCTTCATTTCAGTCAAAGGTTGTAATGAAGCCTCTCTCTTCTGTTCGATTGTATCTCTCTACCGTTCGCTTTACGAAGACTGGCTGTACTGTAGTAACACAGACGGTTCCTCTAGATGAGAATTAACTACCGTCAGCGGCACGGGCCGTTTGAAGTGCTTATTTGATGGGGTAGTGGTTTGAGGTAGTGGTTTGATGAGTACATGGGCGGCTCATAGACTGAAGCCATCAAAGGCTAGAATGGGATAAACCTGCTAAACATGAGGTTATTTTAGGGCCAGGGAGCATGCTTATATATTCACTGTTGCACTGTGTTATGTAGTTTAGTATTTAAGTGTTTTAGTTGTCTTTTTCATATGCTCTGTTTTAATATTTTGTATATTATGCTGCGCTGGAGAAAGTGGCAAACAGAATTTTGTTGTTTTAATCACAATGACCATAAAGATTATCTATCGATTGATTATTCAGTTAATTCAGCACATCCCTTTATTACATTTATGCATTTTCTTAATTGTAAACCTGTTTGGGTAACTTTTTGTTGTATAATTGTACAGTGCTACGTTTTGGTTGGAATATAACTTTTACGGTCTATAAACCCCTATAAACTCTACAGTTTCTTGGTTCCTACATGTTTGACTACACTTGGTTTGAAAAACCTTCTGAAGTGCTTAGTCGTTTGGGACTTGTACACGTGGCGCTTATTTAAGGTGAGTTAAAACCTTTGACCAAATGTCACCTGGATGGGTGTGCTGAATTTCATTTAAGATATTAATTTTTTCCCCCCAGAATATCTTTTATATTTAAAAGAACCAGATGCATCCAACACACTCCAAATCCCCCAGACTTAGATTCAACATTTTATTTATTCACTCTAGTCAGCCTTGTGTGACAATTATTTTCAGTCCAATTTCAGGAACTGAGGGGGGGGGGCGTGTGTAGTACACTGCTGTGAGCCATGGCCAGCCCTATCACAGGCCGTTGAGCACATGGTCGGCGATGTACATGACGGCCAGCATGGTCTCCTGGCACGTGGGCTTTATCTGCGCCTCTGGGAGCAGGAAGCCGTAGCGGCCAGTGTCACGCAGCTCAAAGGTGTAGGCGTACTTCACCCCGATGTCATAGGCCCAGTCATCGGAGCCCCCAGCAGCAAGGTCTGGAAAACACAGGGGACGGGCGGGGGACAGATGGAGCGGCCTTTACATTGGGATATGCATCCTGCATCCACAGTGATTAAGATGAATCAGCTACAATAAAGCAAGACAGCTGTGTGCAGAAGGGTGAACAAGCATTAAAGACGCTTCAGAAAAGCACCAACTTTCAGAGAGTTATTACACAGGAGCAGTATTGTTAGTATTGCCGAAGGTTTCTAAGAAATCATAAAAGCTGCGTTAGACCATTGTTGAGCTAAAGCTTCTACACTCCATACATCAGTACTTCATTCATGTCATTGAGTTAATTATTCTACACAGTTGTGCCTTCTACCTGAAGGCTCAAGAAGCACCCTCTGCCTGGCAGAAGGAGAAACATTAGAGAATCTGGCTCTTCTGAGTCTCGTACTCACAGATTGTTTCAGCTCCAGGGCCACAGGTGTACTGGGTCCCATAGAGGGACTTCAAGGCATCAGCGGCCCCCTGTGCCACGCGCATCTGGAGTGGGATTGTGGGAAGGTGCTTAGAGAGGAACACAATGCTGTGGTGGCATGGGGGGGGGGGGTTGTGTATAAGGACAGGAGGAGAGAGAGGAACCTACTTGATGTCATCAGGGAGGAGAATGAAAGTAAAGCAGAATATAAGTGATGGAAGTAAGGAGGGATGATGAGAGGGAAACCAGGATGCAAGAAGAACATGTAAAAGAGACGCCCCTGAGCCTGAGATGAGTTGTTAGATAGCATAGGATACCAGTGATGGAGGTATTTGGACTGTCGGCAAAGGAGATGGGTTGGTAACCCTGTCTGTACATTATGCTCATGTTCCTGCAAATATTAGCGAAGTCAAGGTTTCTGTGTGCAGTCAAGAAGACTTCAACATGCTATTTGTACAGTGTTTGTCTTGCCCGGTTATGGTTTGGTCCTATGTAATGCTTGACTAAATCTTAATCTTTGCTCAAGAACATCAGCCTGTAAATAAGACCCAAGGGAGTGAGTTTGGTTTCCACTCCAGCATGATTTTCCAAAGTCAGAGTCATAGCCATACCAGTTCAGCGTGGTCAGGTGCCAGTGCCATGGTGTAGGAGTAGGGGAACAGCAGCAGCTGGGAGTAGGAGTGGATGGTCAAGTAGGACTTAATGATTGACTTGTTCTTGCGGAGGAAGTCTGCCACGGCCTTGACCTCCACCTCGGACTCGGGTTTGGAGCCGCAGTAGGTGTCACTGCAGGGGTTTTTGGAAGCTCCAACGGCTAGGGAGAAATTTAACAGTTTGGTATCTCCTAAATGGCTTACACACTAGAGAAAAGGCATTGCTTAGAAGGGCACATGGACCAGTCAGGCAAAAAACAAAGAGAACATCGTCAAGTCCAGCACTTATTATCTGTACTCACTACACCAGCCAGCATTGAAATTCCGGTTGGGATCAGTTCCGATGCATGTGGTCCCAGGATTATTAGAGCGGGTCTTCCTCCACATTCTGTTCTGCACATCCCAGTTACAGGAAAATTAATAACAGCTAGAGTTTTAATCGGACATTAGAGAGACTAAGTCTTGACTGACATCCCATGAGGGTGTCCTAAAGATCACCTACATTGCTCCACGTGTACCGGTAGCCATCGATGTTAAACACGGGCAGTACAAAGACATCCATCTGGTCCAGGAGCCTGGTCATCTGGGAGTTCTTCCCATAGGTAGACACGGCCTGGGATGAAAGAAGCAGGTCCAAACAAGTGACACATTAACCCGAGGAAATGCAGCACAATGGTTATTTTGTAATTTAGGCGCCATATTCAGCGATACCTCTTTGACAAACCACTGGCAGAAGGCTGGGGAGATCCATTCCCTGGCATGGATACCACAGTCCATGAAGATGGCAGGCTTGCTGGACCCACTTTGTTTACCTAACTGTATGTGGTCAAGACAGAAAAAAAAACTCACTCTATTTTTATCTTTCAGTTTTGTTACTTATTGCCAGCAGAGGGTGCCATGCAGAGGAATGTCTTATATGGAATAACAATCCATCATAGGGTACACACATGCACACACAATCATACTCAGTATGGGTAGTTTAGAAACACCACCTATGTGCTTGTCTTTGGATTGTAGGTAGGGGCCCTCATTCATCGATGTTAAGAGCACGACGCAGTGTACCATGAATCACAGACAATATCTCTGTGCTGCTTATACAATGAAATGACACACTAAGAATATATTCATCAAATGCCATGATTTTACCTTCAGAACGTGCATGGGCTGTCCCTCGTACGTGGTGCCAATGACCATCCTGCTGACCAGGTTAGAGTTGGCTGCCACCGTTTGGTCTATCCAAGACTGGATCTAAAGAGATGAATGGAAAGATCGTTGAGGCAATATCTTGCAAAGGGGGACAGCAAAGCTCAAGCCAGTAATATTGTTTAGCGTCGTGAAATGCAATGTAAAAACAATAATTTATTTTGGTAGTTTATTGGTGACCACTATTTGTAGCCAATGGAATAAGCCAAGAACCGCATGGAAGATCCGATTGCTTACTGTATCCCAGCTGTTGTACTTTTCATAGGAATAGGCTTTGGTGGAGATCCTCCCGTTGTCTGTCTGAGCGTCGATCGCAGCCTGAAGGTCATCTATCAGTATCCTTCATCACATGATACAAGAAAAATATTACATAACCACAACGTTTGCAGATATACTATATGACAAAGATAGATTAAGCAAAATATGCCCTTTAATGAGTGTATAATTCATATTTGATTCATAACTCATATAACCAAAACAATTTTTTTTGCTTCTAGTGAAAGCAAACATATTAATGTGAAGAAACCCCAACACACACTGACGTACTCATGCTCTATCTCAGTTTGCTGCAGAACAACGTTGATGTAGTCGATGTAGGCGGCATCAACACGAACGTCCACATTGGAGCTGATGGTCACCTGGTCGGCCTTGCTGGGGATCCAGAAATCCAGCTAGAGGGGTTCACAAAACACCCATCAAAAGGCATCCTCACAGTACTTCGGCTTGATCTTCTTCGCTACGCCTCCGATATTTCTGGATGTTCTTTCAGGGTGATGAGTCTACCTGAAACTCGTCTCCGATTTCCTTAATGATCTCTACATGCTCTTCGGTTTTTGGCTTGAGGCGATACACCTTTCCTCTAAAGAGAAAGGAGAAGAAAGAGAAACCAAACTGAGGCTGAACATAACAGGTTTGTGACTCTACATCGTGCTGGCAGACGCAAAGATTTACCCATCAAAACGTGTCACCTCAGCCAGAGTGACTGCCACCAACCCCAAAAGAAGGAGGATCTTCATGTTGCCTGAGTGACCAGACTCCTGCCCTGCTCTCCTTTTTAAAGAGCACGCCTTAATGAAGTCAACCAATAGAGATCTCTCATCACACTATCTACTCTGGGACTGCTGTGCCAGTTATTTTTAGGCTCCCGTGTTGCTGATGGCTACCTAAACAAAGATAAACTGTTCAAAGAAAACCACTTTTCCAAGGTAGTTACTCAGGGCAGCTCAGAGTCCGGTTCAGTGCAGAAAGACTTTTAGGAGCACATTGGGTAGGATGATGACATTAACGTAGCGTGTTTTACGAGCTCTGTCCTGCAATCCCATCCACAGCAGACAAGACTGATTATAAATAAGTGTTTCCATATCATTTCTGTCCTGTATAATTTCATAATGTAATATCAGTATTATTTTAGATTGTCTAGCATCTTCCTGTAAACAGGTACATTTATTGCACCCAGTAGTGATTGTGCAGACGATGGGGGGATGCGAAAAGATAAAACTCCATGGGCCCCTGCAACTTACCTTCCCCTGACATGGCAGTTTATTGCCATTATTTTAACATGAAATCTAAATCAATAATATCAATAAAGAAAAGTCAATAAACACTAGACCTGTGTTCAGTTTTGTGAAGAACAGAATACAGAAATGAAGCAGATTTGTTGTTGCGAAGCCGTCTGCCGTCCTGCATTGCATGACTTACATGTCCTGTGGCTACGCCGCTGATTACAGCACAGTTTCCTCCTGTGATCTTGCATACATGTTATATGTGAAGCTCAAACTCTACTTTCTTTGGGAAATGCGGGACAGTAATTTATTCACTGACTACCTCAAGAGCTGTTTACACTCGCACCTTTCCGCTGCTAATTTGAATTTGACTTGTATGATTGCTACCATTTGCACTCTATTGTTCACCATTGTATCACTTCCTCATCTATGTTTACCATTTGCACAACTACCTTAATATTAATACCCTTTACACAACCGTCTCTTCTACTCCTACCATTCACCTTTTAAACTGTTATCATTTGCAGAACTGACTCTGTCTTTTTTTGTATAGAATGTATATTATTTTGTAATTGGAGGGTACGCACACCAGTGAGCGAGAAACAGCATTTCGGTTCTCATGCATGTCTTGCACATAAAATGTGAATCGACAATAAAAATATCTTTGATCTTCATCTTTGAAAGCAGGGGGAGCCGCAATGGCCGTCGTACACCTTCAGCATGTCCCACTGGCATGGGCTGGAATGCCATACGGAAACTTTGCATCAGCCACCCCCCCCCAAAAAAAACAAACAGCCCAGTGTGGGAAACCTGAACCTGTGTCCTTCAGTAAAGACAAACGCAGGCAAACAGATAGAAACACAATGATTCTCAGTTAAAAAGGAACTGCGATCAAATGACATTAAATGAATCCTCCGATCGCGTACGTGCATCACATCACACAAGGAGTCATCATAGAAAGCTGGTGTGAGACTCTGACCCGACCTGCCCCGGGTTCCGGGTTTCTTACCTTTATATTCAGTGCGTGTTTGTTCTCTTTTTAAAAAAATAAATAAATAACACCAGCTGGCCCCAAAACGTGCATGTGCAAAGGACTATTTTAAAGGTAGCATTTTGTGAGAATCTGTGTCATCACTGCTGGTGGGGCAGCTGCTCTGTTTTCCATTCTGTTTCAGTGAGACTGAGAGACACGTGCAGCTGCCTTTTTTCTGAGCTGCTGCGTGAATACAGAGCCTGTCTGCATGTGTCTTATGGCAGATGTGCGTTCGCTGGCCTCTGTGCACACGATCGGAGAATACTTTTTAAAATCTTATTTTAAAAGTTTTTTTTTTTCTTTAAACTACATATGGACAGTTTAAATATATATTTTAACACTTCGCATAAGTTTCAAATATCATGTATTTGTCAAGCTCATAGATCAGCAATTACCATCAAAGGCTTTTAAAAATATTGGCTGCTATCTAAAACTAATAAGTAGCATTTTTTTCAGCAGATTCTTTGTTTTACTGTAAATACCAAAGAAAGTTACATTGTTTATTAAACAGACAAACTGTAATCAAGCTTTGCTCAACAGTTACTGGGAAAAAAAACATCTTTTGCAATAAATGAAGCCCTGATCACATGAATTAATCTAAATGCACAATCTAAACTTTACACAACTAATGGGTAAAAACGAACTGAAGATGATATGGAATTAAATTAATTTTTTATTATTTTATTATAGTGTATATGCATTCACACTTCGCCCTTGCTGTTTTGTGTCGGCGCAATTAACGTCGGCCTTTTCATAAATTGTACTTTATTTTGACTGACCTACATGGCATTTGAGCCTCCATTTGTGTAATTTAACATTTATCGACAAAATGTGCCGCCTTGTGCAATGCTGACAGTTATCTAGCCACCTTGGCTCAAAGACAGAACTATTAACAAACATCAAGCTCTTATTTCAGGGTGTGTGAAGATGAGGTATTGGGGGGTGAAGCACTTCCACAAAACACACGAGCGAGATATCTGGTGTGGGTGATGTCTAACCCCACCTACCTGCAGCCTTCCATTAACTGCCACTCTCATCTAAATGTATATAATTTGTGATTTTGCATTTGCTTGGTGTGAAACAAGCAGACAAATACCATATGCAAAGTCCATAAAAATTATTGTATAGATTATATAGATTAAGACTCGCGTCTTATTTAATATTTATTAATTTGCTGTTTTCCTCTGCGCATGTTTTTGTCTTTGCTTTGTGTCCTTGGTTCAGGTTTAACTTGCGCTTTGTTCTGGTTTTTTCTGCTTAGACTTGCACTCCTCGTCTTCCCTAGTGTTGTTAACCCTTCGTGCTTGTTAAGGTCTCCTGGCACGAATACGTGACCGTATCTGTGTTCTCATGTTACGTAATGCTTCATTGCCAAAGACCAGATCCAGTACTAGTAACACAAGTACAGAGGACCAGAAAAATTCCCAGATGTTGGTCTTGCTTGGCCCGAAATATAAAGGTTACATCAGTTGCATTCTCACCAAACAAGACCAATCCTATGATTGGCGCCTGCGGAGCCTTCTGGGAAGGCAAGTTAGAAAGACCAATCTTGACAATCTCACGAATACCGTCTTTGCATTCTTGGTAGAGAGATTCAGCTCCCGTTTCTGTGCTTGTCATTTACTTTACCTGTTGCTTATTGCCCCCTGCCTTTGCAGATTGTTTGTTTTTGGCTACGTCCCACACCTGCCCCTTGTATGAATTAAGTGCCTGCCGTCATTCTGTTCTTTCATCTGTCATCGTAGTTGTTACTGTGTGTTTGTAGCTGACGTTCTCAGGATTTGAACCAGCAAGTTATATAAAGTGCAGATCCCTAGCCTCAGTGTCGCCACTCCACCCATGTCAGTCTGTGCCCCTTACCTCATTTTCTTTGTTTGTCTGTCATTGTAGTTTATAGCTCTGGTCAATTTCCTTACTTCCTGTTTTGCTCTGTTCCTTAGTCATTTTACTTTGTGGTTACTCTTTGTAGTCAGTTCTAATTTTTCCCTGTTTTGTCCTTGACTCCTCGTGGTCCCTTTATTTCCTGGTTCCCCCCTTTTGTGCGCTGTTTTGTTAATAATCCCCATTTTTGTTGAGAGCGACTCAGTGGATCATCCCTCTTTTCCTTTGTTACGGCCTGATGTCGCGTTTGTGCATGATTAATGAATCATGACATAGCTTTTATCTCAAGAAGCTTCTATATTTGTTTATGATTTGTACTTCAGTAGTAATTGAGTTACTACTGAGTATTTGTACCCCCTGAAGTAAAGTGTTACCCAGATATGCACTGTAACATCTGCAAAACACGCATCTAAATTTATTTGGCTCAATCAGGCATTATGGCTATGCTGAGAAACCCGCCGCTGTCTTACTTGTATCATACATGTTGTTGCATCTTTATTTACCCCATTCATGGTTTTCAACTCAGGTGTCACCTGTCATTCTGCATGACAGCGACAGGAAAAGGCGTCCACTGGACGCCACAGTGATTGCAAATTTCTTAATTACAGATGTTTGGAATTTAGTATTCTAATAACTGTACTGAAGCAGTATAGAGATTAAGCAAAATGAAAAGCGGCAAGTCACTCCCTCACCACCTTTTCACCAGAATTACTCTTTTCCTGGAGTTCGAAGGAGCGATGGATATCATATTATATGAGCGGCCAGCTGGGGGCGCCAGAATACCAATTACCTTACGATTCTCATATATAATATGTGGATTAAGGTTAAATCCCACTCCATGAAGGATAAATGGGAGGTGGCGAGGACACGGGGGCTCACATGACAGCCACTACAGTAGGATGGTGAAGAGTACGTTTTTCCTATAGGACCCTCAATCGGACAAATGCGGCTTTTCATTTACTTAGTACATAAACACTGTCGGCGCTTTAGTAATTTCACACAGTGAGACAACTAAATATTTGAACCATTTTTTCCTTGATGTAACAGGCCAGTCGTGGCTATTTATTAGTACTTAGACTACACAGTTTTTAACATTATTTAGTACCGACACTGTGAATCAAGCCTGAAATGTCAGTAAGTTCCAACAGAAATGATCATTTTAGTTATGAGTATAGAATTAAATAACAATTAGCAAAAATAAAAGGGGGATACAACACCTGATGTCATCTAGGGTTATAATTTATATTGACAATTACTTTATAGTTGGTAATGCAGATTGATATGTATTTCATATATTTTATATGAAACATTTTTCCCTATCACCGTCTTTTTAAAGAGTGTGCGCTGCTATGTATTACTGATGTTACTGATACTGCTATACTACTGTATTACTGATGTTACTGTACTACTATAACATGTTACTGACTCTGCTATACTACTATATTACTGCTGTTACTGATAATACTGTATTACTGATGTTACTGACACTGCTATACTACTGTATTACTGATGATACTGTACTACTATAACATGTTACTGACTCTGCTATACTACTATATTACTGCTGTTACTGAAAATGCTGTATTACTGATGTCACTGATACTGCTATATTACTAGTCCCACTGTATATTACTGATGTTAATAATGAGAAATGTGGAATGTAGAGAAATAAGTAAATAAGTGCGGTGGCCCTCGTTTGTTTGGCTCGCACTCCTTTACCGAGCTACTACAGGTTGGAAATTGGGGGGAGGGGAGGTCTCGGTCTTAATGCCGCCGCTGAGCAGTAGCCCAGCGACATGGAGCACTTTATTTTACTATGACATAATCCCATGTCATCGCATTAATTACTTAAATACTATAATGAATCAGAAAACATCGGAGGACTGGGAGGAAAACCGGAGCCTGGTGGCAGAAGCGGTTTAAAGGCTAGTGAAAAGTGAAACAGGAGATTAGAGGCAGGCCTGCCTCTTAGGAGGGGTGGGGCCCAGGGCAAGCCAACTGATTCGAGGTCCAGGCCTAGGCCAGTAGACTAAAATAAATCTTTAGATTAAGTGAATTTCCAGTGAATATTTAGTAAGGGTGTAGCAGTACACAAAACTCAGGATACGGTACAAACCAAAGTTTTGGGTGCAACTTCAAAAAGTATAGCAATCACTATTAACTAAACCTCCACCTGTGGTCGCATTTCTGTTGTGATAAATGCCCTATAGGCTATATTTATTTTCTAAACGGTCAGAATTTCCTAGTAAAAGCAGCACAGCCATGTTTGGTACAGGAGCACCGACAGACAATCTTATCTTATTATAGCTACTCTCTCTCCAATCCTGGTGTCATTTATTGGGAAACCAAAATATTCACTAATTGTCGATCATAAACAACGGTAACCAGCATTAGCCGTAACCAACTCATACCCATAATTAGCGTAATGCGTCCATGTTGAATGTTTACTTTGTGAACTGAGGTTCCTCTAGTGAGTATTAATGTATTGATTTGTTTCATTGTGTTCAGGCGTACCGAACCGAAACTCATATGCGGAACAGAACCTGCGACCTCCTGATATTTACCGGCAACTGTATTTTCAAAATAGCCCAATTGGGCTGGAAGACTGCGGACCTGGCCGCACTTGTTGCTCCTCTATGTCGCCTGCCCTGTTGAGGCGCCATTAGTAAGTTGACCACATACGGGGGCCTGGGAGCCAGGGACCTCGGAGGGGTTGCAGTCTGCACTTCTTTCTACCACAAGCAGGGGGCAGCAGAGCACAAAAATTCTTAATGCCAGTGTGGCCCGGAGTTCACCGGTCTGTAAAGCTTTGTGTCTGTTAATGTATTAGCAGGCTTTTATTGAAATCTAACCTTTGCCATGTTTCTCTTGATCCGTAAGGTATTCAGGTATAAATATAAATATATGGTCTTAGAACTCTGAGAATCCCTGAAATGGTAAGAAATATCAGCCCTCCTTGCCGAGTTCTTACGAATTTACCACGATTTTACTTCTGTCGCGTGCTTCGGGATTACCAGGTTTTAATCTTTTCTTTTTCAGTCTGAAATCCCACTTCCCCCAGTTGCGTTTTCTCTCCGCGGACTACAAAACAATTGTTCTAAAACATTTCCGTAAATCAGACTGAGTCCGACTGAGTTAAAGGGACAGAGCACCCTCGTGACAGTGCCAGTTGGTGTCAGAGATATTAAAACCGCATTAAGCCGCAAAAACCAGCCTGAAGGCGAGCATTATTTATCGTTATACCATTCCAATGCAGCTTTTACTGTTATTTATTTGGCTACTTACTTCTATGATTTTTTTGTGAAATTTGTTTTTTTTTTGTAAGTAATTTGCAATCTGTTCTCTCTTGTCATGCAGATAACAGCTGTAACACGAACTGAGAAAATTAGTTTCACTGTTTCCCACCAACTGCTTGGCAGCCAAATGGGCAAACGCCTCATCCCGCTTGCGCCTTCCCCGCTATGCCGAGGTTACAGCCTCGCAGTAAATAGCCTCACTAAAAACTCTATTTAAAGACAACAGCTTCTTTTTTCAGGGAAACAGAAGGAGCTCCTTCTTCTCCATTATGCACTATACCGCAGAAATCGTTTTTTCCTTATTTTTATAGCATATATGTAGCAGTCATTTTTACAATTTGTTTTGTTATCTGTGGTATCAAATACATCAAGGCTTTCTTTTTCATGCAATTTCACGAAGGTGGGCAAAGTATGACGAAATGGATTCCTGCCTGCAATACATGAAAAATTATTTTTAAAACCAGGTGCTTAAAATATATATGTTTAAATGGCTTTATAAAGACTATTCATTCCAGTGTGTTGGGGAGGGGGTTGTTAGCCAAATGCAAATAACCTTGCAGAAGGTATTGTTTGAATAATCTACCTTTCAGGGACTTAAATCTAGCCGTGTAATACCGAACGCCAAATATAGTTTTTTCGTCTTTAATAACGGGATGGTATCAGCTGTACTCTGACCTGGATGGAAAAGGTTTACATGATAGAGGGCATCTTCTTCATCTTGGTGGGAAATTAAATGTGTTAATAACCCCTCAATGGCCCTCAGCGCATCCCCCATCAACTGGGGTATGCACTTAGCATACTGGCTTAAAAACCAAATCTCCCAGGCTGCTTGGGAGAAAGGCAGCCCTCTCCTTCTTACGAGAGCAGTAAATCCAGGTGTTTATGTTTGAACACACTTTGGCTTTTTATTTAGCCCTCATAATATCTGACTCTTTCACGACGTCCTGTGAAGGCGAATGAGCAGACGAGTCTCCTCATGTGTTTTTGCTTCTCTCCTGACTATTTTCTTGCTGGCGCTGTGAAGGTAAAGTATTCAAGATGATCTCTATGTTTGTTTTTACGAGCATAGAGCCGACCCCCTGCTGGAGGGAAAGCCCCCCCCCCCCACCCCCCCGCCGGAGGTGTGTGCACTGGGGAGGAGGGCCGGTTATTCTTGGCATGCGACCGGGGCTGGACGGCCAGCACACGGCGCCCCAGTCACCTGATCTGCGGCTGCAGATGGCCAGCGTGCTCCTCTTGGCGTGCTGCCTCCGGGAGAGCCGCGGGGGGGTGGCTGGTGTCATGTGACCACAGGGCGTGGACGGGGCGGGAGGGGGCCCCCGCTTCATTGCTAGAGAGGGCCGTCGTCCATGCACACTACCTTCTAAAGCCGACGAGGGCAGAGTGTGTTGTCATGGAGACGCACCTAACGAATTAATGCACAGGAGCCTTCTCATTGTTCCAGATTGGTACCTAAATTTAGATGATAGAGTAGTAACTGAATGTTTGGCATTTAATTTCATAAATTTGAACATTGCCTTAAATCAATGTATTTTCAAGCTCATATCTATCAATGAAGAATGACCTGAATGGATTATCCCTCTTTCTGGAGTAAACCTACACGCTATGGTGTCTGAGCGTGTCGCAGCTTTTCACCTTTAAATTTGGTGGCAACTTTTATTCCGGAGTCACAAATTACTCGTTAACCAGGGTCTTAATGAGTAGACGTGTCCCCCGAGACATGAGCTAACTGCTAACAAATTTTAATGCTACTCACCTTTGAGCATGAAAACTCCAGAGGCTGAAAGGTCCATATCATTGAGGCTATGCACTGGGAGGCGCCATGCACGTCCGAGAGGGTGTTCTGTGCCAGATAACCGTGCAAATGCTTTAATTATCATGCACACATATATCCACAGCGTTACACTTATCGCCTAGTCTCAGCCACGAGTACAAATGATGCTGGTTTTGACCTTTGCCCTGGAAATTCTCCTTCTTCCCCGACTGGGTAGTTGGTGGCGTGTGTACATGACCGACCATTTAATTTCCCTGCTCTGTATGCACGAAGTGCACGAGTGATACATTTTTTTTTTTTAATTTGAGGGCTCCTCTATTTTTTCACTCGTTAATGGCCATTTATGTCAGGCAACCCGGCGATGAAGGAAGCAGCACATTTCTCTCTCTGCATTCCCGGCTATTACGTTAAGCAGAGGGTTATTTTTAAGTAATGACCGTCAGAGGCAAATGTTTTGGTTTTTGCAGAACACCAAGGCCAGACCGCCGGCCCTGGGCTCCTCGATTCGTCACGGATGCTGTGCTTTTGGCAGCCTGACGGGCATCTGGATTGATGAGTCACAGGGAGACAAACGACAGGTGTGTGAAGTCCGGGGGGTTGAAGTGCAGGTGTAACTAAAGTAAAACCCGTGTCGGATTTTAATGCAAAAAAAGTTCGGGCTGTACGAAGGCTGACCCCGTGGCTGGGTGCCCCCCACCAGGGCGTGAGCACACCACGGTACTGTGCCGAGGTGCCCACACTGGCAGCGGGTCTGCCTACCTCTACCCATCTGCCCTCAATGTTGTTCTGGCTGTGTCCGCCAACAAACTTGGTGTGACGTTAACACCGCCCTCGGATGGGAACGCGGAAGGGGCAGTGTGTGTCTCAGTCACACTGTGCCTGTGAGCAGAGGGTTACCCATTCATATCCCAAGGTTGGCAGAGTGAGTTTGCCACTGGGCCCTTGAGCAAGGCCCTTAACTCCCAATTGCTCCAGGGACTGGCTGGTCCTGCTTTCTCAAAAACAAAATGTACATCACTTTGGATAAAAGCATTTGCAAAATAAAATTACGCTATTAATTTAAAAAGTTTAAATATGTCAATTAAATCAAGCCGGGATTCTATCAGCATAAGGATTCATCATTTGATAAATAAGACCATCATTAATTCCTTTTTTGTGCTTAGTTTGCCTTGAACAACAGCCGTTACAGTATTAACTGTACTTTACAGGCAAGCGTTAACCGCGAGTTCATTACTTACTGGATTAACAGTTTAAGGTGTGCAACAACACAGCATGTTGCAGTTCATATTACAGGTAACAGTAATTTCAAGATGTGCACCTTTCTTACACTGCTCAGTACAATAATACAGCAAACAAAAAAATATATAATAAAATATCAAAGATCAATAATAAGAATTATTACAGCGACATATAAATGTGTACAGTGTGGTTTGAAGGATATGCCCTATTCAGGAAGAAAGTAAAAATAAGGAGAATATTGGTAGTGTGGATGGTTTTGTACAAATAAAACCTATGCTAACGGCACCTCCGATTTCAGAAGAGCATTGTGTGGTTTATGGCTTTTATGGTCTTAATCTTCTTGCATATATTGCCAACATAAATAAAGGGAACTATGAGTTTGGGGGGGGTGCTGGTGGGGAGTTCTATGGAGTGTTGTTAAGACCCAACGGCAACTCAAACGTCCAACTTTAGCAGTTCGGGGTGTTTCGTCAGTGACAGTTTCCTGGTCGCTGCTTCTGACCAAAGATAAAGATGCAAATGATTTATCAAACTAGTAATTATAGCATTCATTTGTAATGTATTTTTGGTGATATGAGAAGTCATATTTAGCAGGGAAGAAGAGAAGTGTGTCTATGTTCTTAATCCTTAATAGAAACGACATTGATATTTGGCTAGACTGCATACTGATCCCTGGCAAAAGCGGAATGAAAGTGTAGCCCATCATCCCGTCTGTGCTCTAGGTGTCATGGAAACTCTACATCCCATAGGCTCTGTAGATATTGTAGATGCTGAAGATGTTGTAGGTGCAGTACATGTAAGTGCTGCAGATGTGGTTGGAGGTGTTACAGTTCCTGTTCCAGCTTCGAACATCCTGTCAGCACAAGCGTCCTCAACTAGACAGATGTCAGCAGCACATGCTGGAGAGGACTGTGTAGGCTGGGACCCCAGTAGGGCACAGCCAAACACCCCATAAGGGAAGGATTGTTCTTGGCAAAAAGGAATTTACCATCAAACAGTTTCTCCTGGACATGTGTTATTATTTAAGTATTGATGATGGGGACAACAAAGAGTTTGGAGGCTTTGGAGGAAGTCTTTGAATCAGGAACGCCACAAGAAGACAAACTGGAATGCTTTTTAAAGTCAGGAACATAGATGAACCTTTTCGGTTGGCTGGGGGGGGGGGGGGGCACGTGGAGGAATATTCAATGTACTGGTAGTAAGACATGAAAGCAAAGGCCGACTGTTTAGTTTTCGTGGCTTGTCTGTTCATCTCAGATGTAAGACCAAAGAAGAGGGAATGGGAGCCAGACAGCTGTCAGTTAGTCGATATCTCACCAGCTTGGGATATCATGAGCCCTGGACCAATCAGGGCTGGCCATCAGGCCTGCCAGGGAATTTCAGCTTCATTTCACCTTGCAGACTGTCGGCCTGCCACAGCATTGTTAGCTAAAATGACTTTGTTTGCTACCAGGAGCTGCAGCAGCTGGACTAAAGCCATCTGATTCTGCTGAAAATGTGCGTCAATGAGACTTCTGTTAATTGTTAACCAATATTTATAATATAAAAAAATTTTAATAGTTATTTTCAGTTATATGATGAAATGAAATTGCTGTCTCTTTGG
>JAABNX020000001.1:15783853-15795495 GCA_015163995.2 Mormyrus lacerda
GCACACAGTCACACACACGACAAACACACACACACGACACACACAGGGCACACACAGTCACACACACGACAGACACACACACACACGACACACACAGGGCACACACAGTCACACACACGACAGACACAGTCACACACACGACACACACAGTCACACACTGGGCACACACACACACGACACACACTGGGCACACACAGTCACACACACGACACACACAGGGCACCATCAGCTCAGAGTGTCACGCTGACCCAACCACACCTGCAGCCAGACGACATAATTCACCAGAGCCATCTTTCTCTGTCCAGATTCAGGAAATAGATCCCGTGCACATTCTCGTTTAGTGAAAGAACAGATTTAGGGCCCAGCTGTGCCTGCTATTCTCACCGTGGTCCCTCCAGGTCAACCCTTTTGCAACATTTACCATTATTTAATCTACAGAAAAAGCTGTATGTGTCACCAGGATAGAGAATCTGACAACTCCCAGTTTAAAGGGCAACAGTCAGTATCTCAAAGTCAAAGGTGGTATGACGACCGGTGTTTGGGTTCAGGCCGACCGACCGTGTTTGCTGTTCCGTTGGCAGTATGATAGTCCCACTGGGTGCCTTAGTAATAACTGGCCCTTCAGATGAGGTGGAGTATTTCTATAAGTCATCAGTGAAAGATTCAAATTCAGGAAAGATTGTTCATAATAAGTTTGATGGGGCAAATCATGGATACATTAGATTAATCTTTTAACTAATAGGTAATAGAAATACACAGTGAAGGATCAATAAATCAGAAATGATCTAATTTATCACTCCAAGATAGCATTTACTAATATTATTTATTGTTATTTTTTTTCAGGTTATTTATTGCATACCTTGTGTATGTACAGCACTTCTCCTGTATTTCAAATGTTTAATGGCAACACTTTCCTTTAAAATGAATGGTTCTGAATATTGGCCTGATGTGTGGACAAAGTCTTATGAATATGGACCATGGACCTGGAATGCTAATTCTAAGCAAGAATCTTCTACACAAGAGCTTGACGCTACTCAACGCACATGTGATAAAATTGACATCCCTACAGTATGTAATATGTCACGTATATGAAATGGCTCTTTTCCACTGTCATACGTGAGCCGTGCCATGAGTACAGCACAGCTCCAGCTCACTTAGGCTGTAAAAGGGCCGCCGACTTTGGAGAATGACAGTGATATAAAACCACAGAGACGCTTATTTACTGTTCACACAGGTCACACACATGATTTAATATGCGCAATTTTTATTATTTTTTTTTTTACTGTGCGCCAATTTGTGGTAGCACGTATCTAAGAATCTCGTGTTATGCAAATATGAAACGTTAATGGGATTAGCATTTGCTTCTGTAAATTGCAACATGTATCAATTCCATTCAGCTCTTATAGTTTATAGTACTTTATTAAAGTAGGAGGATGGAAATTTTCAAGTTCCGAGTTTTCAGGAACGTGTCACCATGTGCGATACTACTAATAATGGAAAATATGTAGAATTTACTGTTTTTCCTACAAATAATCCATGTGCAGATCACCAGCATCTTCGTGCATTTCAACCAATCAGATGGTGGTGACACAACCAGCTTGGTTTGGTCATGCTTTCGGCCGGGCCGTGTCAGCGCAGGTATGGCTCTAGTACGGCTTGCATATTTTGCAATGGAAAAGCACAAGTTAAAGGTACAGGTCGGGTACGGCTTGGGTCTCAGTGGCAGTGGAAAAGCGCCATTTGTCGGGCAGCGAAGCATTAAAAGGCTTGTGACAAAAAAAGTCGCTCTAACTCTATAGGCAACTTTGCAGACCTGTCCCAACAACACCATCAATCTGACAGGCTTTCATCAAGACTGGATCGGCACGATCCGCTCGCACGCTTATGTGGCTGGCCGGTGGTCTCGAAAAAGCCGGGCTCACTTTTCCAACGTGCAATCCATCACCGTACCCTCCCGGAGCTGGGTATCATGGTCTACGGACAAGCGCTCTACACCAGCGGAATGAGAATGAGACTTATGATACCTATGAATGTCAGAGGTTGATAGTGGTACGTCGGCCTTTCCAGCATCTTAACTCATGGCTCCCACTTCCTGTGTGAACATTAATGATTTGCATTGGCTGCAGTGGCACTCCATCGCACCGCCATCGCCTGGACGGTGCCCGATGTGGCCATGCTAGCGGACAGCGACAGCAGCAGCAATACCGGGTTCTTATGATGTTTTGTTCTGATGGTAAAACCACAATCTCTGTGCCGTCGGCATCATTCCCAAGCCGCCAGCAAGTGAGATCAATCTGCTGCCCGGTGTCAACAGCCATTCTGTGTTTCTCAATTTTTTGCATTAATAACATGGCCATTCTTTTACTGTGGATCCAAAGTGTTGCACAAAATATGTCAGTCCCACGGGTTTAAGTATGTAGGTGTCTAATTAGTGTAGAAATCTGAAAAGTTTAATATGAATTTCAACTTCCATTCAGGGCATTACTTTAATGATTATGAAAATAACCAGCATAGTAAGGTGACCATCAGTGCCTTTTCCTTTTACTATTGTTTTAAAAAGGGCACTTTTATTTGTCTTTTGGTTGATGTAGCAAAGCCTGGCCTGTTTATGTTCCAGGCTCTGTTTAATAAAGGCATCACCCACGCATTTTGGCGGCGTCTGCGACGGTGCCCGAGTCTCTCTCCTAGGGCTGCGTCTGTGGAAAGGGACATGTGAAAACAAAGGCTACATAGTAACATTATTAGCATCAAGTTTTGCACTTTGAGTGTGTTTGTTTGTTTTTTTTCTTTGGACTTCAGCACGGATGATCGCTTTTGATATTTCCCTGTCATCATTCATCATTTACGGCGTGTGGTCATCGCCTGGCACGCTTCTCAAAACATCCAGTCTCCACACTTCTCACTGCCGTGATGGTCCCCGTCTGAGCTCCTCTGCAGTTTAAAAGAAATGGCAGTTTTTCAAAGCATATTTCCTCCTTCTCCCGCATTTTGTCAAACCATATTTAACTGTAAAGAAGGAATGCCTTTTTCCCCTTAATTCTGACTCCTTTAAATGAAGTGAAATATGAATAATCAGATTACCCATTCTGCGTGGCCTCTCCTTTTACGCTTACATTAACTAACACAAAGAGGCCCCCTACAGGTTAAAGTTTAAATGTGGATTACCAGATAAAGCTATCCCTGATTAGGTTACTACGGTGCAAAGAAAAATTAGATCAGCTTTTCATTTTACTTCATGAATTTCATCCCTCTGTTTCTTTTATCCCTGTCTTTCTTCCTCCCTCTTTTTTTTTTTTTGTTTGCGCCCTGTCCTCTCGAAGTCACAGCGAGGATATTAATTTCGGCACAAAATCTTTTAACAATTATGCAAATGAAGAAGGGGCTTGGCAATACAGTATGGAAAGCAGGCCCTGAAAAAATGTCTTCATTAAGAGCAGATGGCTGTGCCGCTCAAAGCCATTTGTTACAGAGAGAAGAAACAGTTTAGACAATGTAAGATCTAAAAGTCATCCAATGTGTTTACCCCACAAAGCACTATTTGTTGTGGCAGCATGGTTTTTGATTATTTTCTGGAGTGTGTACATAATTACAACACTTTTGATAGGACAGGCTGGATGAAAGACTTCTGCTCATAATAGCTATTTTGTGTCCATATTCATCTATCTGTAAAATAGCATTCTGACATTAAATATCATGTAAATAAAACGTTATGACACTGGAAATCATAGAGGTCTCAGTATACGATATATGACACAAGACACTGTGACTGAAGACTGACTTGTGTTACTATATGAGTGTCTGTGTTGTGGTGTCAGGATCACTTTCTCTCTCATTGTCCAGTAAGGCTGTCCAGCATGATACCGTCTGGCTCTTCACAGCCAATATATTTATTACTGTCACAGATGCCCGAACTTTTTATGCTTCTGGAGAGTAATTCATTTTTTCACTAACTCTTTCTCTGTGGTGATGGATGGTTGTTTCATTATGCTACTTGTCTGTTGACAACAAAAAAATTGTTCCTTGAAACAAAAGAGATTTGCAGTTTCTGCACTGTACTATAAAAGTATTTACCACGCTGAAGATCGTAGGAATGAGTCTTTTGTTTCTCTATCTGATCTACAAAGTTAAAGTGCAGCAGTAATTCCACCGATGTTTTATATATATCACAAACAAATGAAATAAAGGGAGGAAATGAAGACATGAATGTTATAATTTACACAAATATACACCATACATCCACATGAAAGATTTTTTACAGCACTCAAATTTAAATACCAAAAGCAAATAAATTTTACAAGACAGAATCTATTAAATAAACTAAACTAAAATATTTTTAATGTAGTTAATTCATTTAACACTAAAGAATGTCATACATGATTATCTGAAGACAATACTGCCATTATGAATAAAAACGTTTTACCTGAACCACTTTGTACTTGGTACTATTAAAAAAAAAAAAAAAAAAAACTTTCATTTCGGCTTCTTGTACGATTGTTTAACTGGCATCATCATGCACATTTCTGGGTAAATATTCTTACGTGTAATTAAACATGAAACAGGTGTGTGCACAATTATGACTAAATGCATAATCATACGAATAAAAAAAGTCTGCAGACGTGGGACTCGGGGTGCAGTTGTATGTGTCAGCCCTGAGATGCCACAGAGCGCCGGGTAGCGTTCTGAGGCTGATGGAAACGCAGCGATTCGCTGGTCCGGGTCAGCGCCGCTGCCCGCCGCCCTCCGCTCGGGCTCCCTCAAGGCCGATTCTAATTATTTTAGCTGCTCCTGCAGCCTCTGCGAAGAAAGCCGACCGTAGAGGAACACCGCCAACACGCCGTAACTGCGTCTGGCAGCGCGTTAAGTTCAAGGAGGAGTGCGCCAGCCACGGTGAATTATAATCCGGCCGAGTCCCTCAAGAGGCGGACAGAACCCGCGTGCGAGCGCAGCCGAACGTCAAGCCTCCCTTCACGTCCCGTAGCCATTAAAAAACAAATCAAGATAATCGCCGCGTGCCCGTGGACGCCGCCCTATAGCCGTTTCTCATATTTTATAGAGCTATTTCCGCGGTCTGGGAAAATTGGACTCAGTAGAAGTGTCCACAGTAAAATTATTTTAAAAAATAAAAATGGGAATGAGCAGGGACTTCTTGAAATGCTACTACAGCACTATACGACGACTGTGTTATGATTAAAGCTTTTCATATCGCACCACACGATTAGCACACGCTTTAAATTTTTTAAATGGCCAACGGAAAAGGAGATGTCCGAGAGGTGCGGAGTAAAAATATATATATTTGGCGCGCTTTGTTTACATAAATGACACTAGTACTGGCCTGTCTGTCCGGACCAGAAGTCGCAAAAGTGTGACCCCCCTTAACGGCCGGATCTTAATTAATTATTTATGCAGGGAATAAACACAAGTTGAATGGGGCTTGACGCTCCTACGAATGTGCGCCGTGGGCCCTCATGAGCCCATGGTGAAAAGGGGAGCGTTTTCATGCCCCTCGAAAACATGCAAATGCCATGAAAAGATATGACATCAATCCTAGCAAAAACACAAGGGGAAAATGAATGATGTTATTGTAACTTTATACATCAATCATGCTCAATACTTCGCGAAAACAATATAGTTTTGTTTGCATTTCAGAGGTGACAAACAACACTTCTGACTGGCTTAATACTGTCAATTTCCATTACTCAAGACCTGAAGCAAATCAGAATTAAACTGTGCCGCCGTTGCTAGGCAGCTGAGTTCTCTTGACATGGTGGTTAGTTTTTCTTTCACTGGCTGACAAGAGCAAAGTGAAAGAAGTTTTGAAAAAGTTGATAAAGGCGCTCAAAGGCGGCGGATAATTGGTGCCGCGGGATTGTGCGCCGTCCCTTGTGTGGAAACTTTCCGGCTGGGGGAAGAGAGGCGGCGGGCGAGAAAAAAATTTAAACTCTTGTACACAAACTTGACCCGGAGACTTCTGCAGGTTTCAACAGTTCGTTTGCGGAGCCGGGAGGCGGAAAACCCGCAGTACCGGCAGTAAACGCTTTTACGCAGAATCTCCGAGGGGGAAAAACAATCGATATGTGTTATTGAAAGAAAAAAAAAAAACTGAAGAGACACGGCAGTCAAAAATAGAGTTGGAATGAAGAATGAGGCTCTCCAGAGGTATATGTTCATTTAATACTTATAATTTTAGTAACCGGAAAACCAGTATGATGGCACATAAATTCAAAGCGACTAATTATTAAAATACAAAGCTGTTTAATTTTCAGGAAAATGTTCGTGAAAATAAATTATTATACTTATGATGGAAAAATAAAGCGTGGCGCTATTTATCCCCGTACTTGACCCTCAAAAACATAGCAAGGCAATGAAATATAGTATTTGTTAATCCCCTTGTTAAGTAACCCCTAAAAGCGTGCGATCCTTCCGACGACTAGCGGAAGAAAAAGTGCACAACCAGACCAAGAGGGACCCAATTAATGCTGGATTAACATTCATGGTTATTTACAGTTGCTTTTTTGTGCTTGTCCCTGTGCCCTGACTTTCTCTGGAAAATTCTGGCGAGCCAAGGGCCCTGGGAAAAAAAACGGGGGCTGTTCAGAGGAGAGAGGCAGCGGAGGTGGCTGGAGCCTTTGTGAGGACAGCGTCTTGCTCATTATGCCCTCTCAATCAGCACTCCTGCACACAGGAAAGCCCCTGTAAGGCCCATCTGCTGAGGCTAATCTACAGGCAGGACCCAGGCCGGCGTCTGGGCCACCGCTAGCCGCTTCATTATCCTCAGATCCACGGCTTCATAAGGGATCAGCCAAAGCCTATTAATGTAAATAATAGCCAAAAATGACAGGCTTAGCGTGGATTGGAAGGAAGTCGAAGAGCGGTTGAGCAGCGAGCTCTGATTAATAGAGAAAAGCATTAGGCTGGGGTGGGGGGGGGGGAGCCCGGAATTCCTGAAGCTCAGGGTTGTTAGGGTTGCTGCTAGCATCTGAGCCATGGTGATCCTTGGCTTTCTTTCACTTTGATGAAGCTCAAACAGGGAGGAGGGGGGGCCTCCGAGGAGCCGACAAGGGCCCCGGACCTCAGCTGGATGGCCGTCTGGAGTTGTTGTTGGTGGAAAAATTCACAGGGAGAGTGAGATAGAGGGGGAGAGAGACTTTTTTTTGGCAGTGCAGTGCCCCAGGATAGTGGCGTTCTAATTAAGGGTGGAATAGATACGATTCGCAATCCACTCCAAAGTCATCTAGCAGTGTCCTGTGCAGATGCATTGGCTGTCAGTTGTGCTAGCTGTCAGTTTTTACAGTGACCTCTGTTTCACGTATGACTTTGGCATAGAAGTTATAGTGTGTCAAATGCTACAGAAAATATGCTGTATGTTCCTATGCAGTACTTGAGAGAAATGTGAGGACTTGGATTATTATTATTACTATTATTATTATTAATAATAATAATATAATGATGACTAATGTGGTATGTTATGATTTATATATATATATTTTTGTATTATCACTAATCTCATCCATAAAGTTATATCTGATTTTCAGAGTTGTCAGTGTCTCAATTAACTTCTGTCTAAATTAGACAAAAACAAAAAGGAAAATACATTTTAGATGGTATCTGCTTGATCTAAGATAATTCCATCACGGTGGCCATGAAATAAATATATCAGGCTTGTGGTTTTGTCAGCGGACCAGATGATGGTGATGACCGTGGCTGGTTGGCATGGCAGCCACGATAATGACCAGCTTCCTGGAGAGATGCAGCATCACATGCTTGGGTCAGAAATTCATGGGCGGGATCTTGAATGACATCATCATGCCCCTGTGTGGCAACTGTTAAGACCGTTACAATGGAACATAAACCTTGTATCCTCTTAACAGCATTAGGTATCTTCTGGCAAACAACTTGGGGTGGATGGTGTCTTCCCATTCTTTGTGGTCTCTTCCTGTTCTCTCAGCGTCTGTATGAGTACCTTTCGGAGTCTCTGTTCCCTTCCTGCTCTTTTGGTGTCTGTGTGGGTACTATTCAGAGTAATCTCATCTGGTTCTCTTTGTCTTTCTTTGAGAACCATTCAGACTCACTGGTTCCTTCCTGTTCTCTCTATTGTTTCTGTCGGTACTATTTGGACTCTCCAGTCCCTTTCAGTTCATTCTGTTTTTGTGTGAGTACTGTTGGACTCTCTGGTGCCTTCCTATTCTTTTAGCATCTGTGTGGTTCCTTCCCATTCTTTTAGTGTCTGTGTCAGTACCATTCAAAGTCTCCAGTCTATTCCTGTTCTCTCTGTGTTTATGTAGGTTCTGTTCAAACTGTCTGGTCCCTTCCAGTTCTTTCAGTGTCTGTGTGGGTATCGTTTGTTCTCTCAGGTCTCTTCCTGTTCTCTTTGCGTTTGTGTCGGTACTGTTCGGACTCTCAGGTCCCCTTTGGTTCTCTCTGTGTTTGTGTAGGTACTGCTCAAACTCTGTGGTTCCTTCCCACTCTCTCAGTGTCTATGTCAGTACCGTTTAAACTCTCCAGTCTATTCCTGTTCTCTCTGTGTTTGTGTCGGTTCTTTTCGAACTCTACAGTCTATTCCAATTCTCTGTGTTTGTGTCGGTACTTGTTGAACTCTCTGGTCCCTTCCGGTTCTCTTTGCCTTGGTGTGGGTTCTGTTTGTACTTTATGGCCCCTTTCATTCTCTCAATGTCTGTATGGGTGATGTTCAGAATCTCCAGACGCTTTCTGTTCTCTCTGTGTTTGTGTTGGTACCGTTTAGACCCTCTGGTCCCTGCCAGTTCTCTCTTTGTTTGTGTGGGTACTGTTCAGACTCTTTGGTTTCTTCCTGTTATCTCTGTGTCTGTGTGGAAACCATTTGGATACTTTGGTCTCTGCCCATACTCTAAAGACATGCAGTGCATATGCACTGATGATGGTGAATTTCCATTAATATGTGTTTGCACAACTGCCCTGTGGTGAACCGCCATCATGTCTGGGGTCATTGTTTACAGTCTGTTTTTCCAGATGACAAACAGCTACTGAAGGTTGATGAATGACTCAAGTAACATTACAACCACATAGACCTTAGAAGTATCTTACGTCAAGCTTTGTGGCACTTGTGTTTTTTTTACTAGGCTGATTTATTATCACTAATGCTTGTCTAACATTGAACTTGAGCTTTGCTAGGGATTTAGGGTCATGACAAGAGGTTTCAAGGTCTGTTTGTACAAGATTATGTCAAGCTGTACCCTTCTGTCTAAGAACTGTTTCGATTGGCTCACTTCTGTGAATTAATCCGAAAGAGGGGGGAAAGGCATCAACCAGACCGTGTTTGCTGCTTGTTGAGAAAACCTCTGATTCATTTTACTGCTAATGACACCAGAGCCTTAAATGTATAGTAAAATTCACAAATAGGTGCATAAACAAATGAGTACCAAGTAGACATCAAAGCCTTGAAAAGGAACAACTATGTTTCAAAGGCAGCCGAGAAAAGTGTAACCTTTACAGACAGCTAAAGGCCCCAGAATATACATATTTCAGATCTCCAGAATGGTTCATTGACAAGACAATAAAATATAATACAGGAGGGACTTCTTGTTCCACTGAGAAATGTTTGTTGTTAAGAAAGGTTTTATTCTATTGATTTTTATTGTTCAATGAACCATGTGAAGTTTTTGACAGTTTTATTAACATGGGGGCAGTTCCAACAGATGTAATGGAAACTTGCTGAATTAGGCTTATTTTGCTTTTACATTTCATTTTTTTTCAGTGTTCTGTTTATTCCCCAAAAATCCTACATCCATAACACTAAACCTAAGCAGTCAGTTATAGTTCAAAATAAAATTCCTTTCTCATCTGTTAGCCAAGAAATGCCAATTTCTATTCTCCACTATTAACGGCTGTAACTCTCTCCAATCTCCTTAATCACAGGTATGCACTTCACCTCCAGAAGGCAGATGTGAGTACCTGCACGGCCAGCAGGGGCCTCCAGCGCTTTGTAGAAGGCGACTCCCAACATCCCGTTGGAACATTTGCTCTCAGAACCTCCAGCCTAAGTCAGAAGCGCCCTACAATCCTCTGGGATGGAACGAATCCCAGATGACAGTCCTCCAGCCCAAATTCTTTCTCATACTTCTAAAGATCAGAGAGGGAGAGGTGTCAGTCTGCCAGACTCTGGACGGTCTTAAACTCAGTGGCCGATAAGTGAGACAGGATATTATGTCAACATAGGGCACTTGTTTTGTCACATGACACTGGGCTACGCTTCACGTCCTATTCACAATTTGAGCAGAGACGAATCACACCCCTTTCTATTCTCCTCCGGTAAAAACCCACTGCCCCCGAGTCCTACAGTGCACCACCGTGTTTTTCTTCCCAGGAGTCATTCTGTGATTTCTATATCCGTCGTCATGGTGATGAGGCGCCGCGGAGGAAAATGAAGGGGTTACCTCTGGCATTGGCTGGCAGCGGGACGGTGCCCTGAGGACCGCGATGTTATTAGCACGGGCCTTAAACACCATTCTCTGTCTGTGTGCTTTTTGTGCTGTGATTGTCAATAAAAACTTCCCAAAAAAAGAGTAACAAGGAAATCTCAATGTTGTCTGTCACACTTTTAGCGAGATTAACGTTGTTTAAGGGGCTTGTATGGCCGAAAGCTCGAATTTGCTCTTTGTGCACATAAAAGGTTGTTTGACAGTTAAGAAATGCACACTGTATCCCTCCTTCTACCAAAACCGCTTACTCTTTAGACTCCAGAAAAATCACTTCACTTGCAGCTTGTTGTTATTATTATTACTATTTATAAGGTGTTCACCAAGAATGCATGTGTGTGTTTATTTTCTTGTATGTTTCTGTTTGAATGCTGAAGCCTTTTAAAGTAACCTCTATTTTAACAAGTTGAATTCCGCTGATTCTTACAAGATTGCGTGTGACTTACACCCGACGGTCCTTGAGATCTGAATGAAGTGGCTCACGACAATCCCGTGATTAACAACCAAACGAAAAAATGAAAGGTATTAACTCTCCAGTAACCAAGCAATGAGGCCGAATGGGAAGGACAACGCAATGAAGGTGTTGGTGTTATTAAAATCGAATGCTGGAAGTTTTCACGCGCTTCTCCTAACGACGAGCGACCATCGGCGTGGAGGAAGGGAACAGAACTCGATTTTCTGTTCATTTGGCGCACTGCCCGGATCTCATTCAACCAGAACCCTTCCCATTGCGAACTCCAACCTAGCCAATTAATGGGCTGTTCTGCTTCCCTTCTTAACAATGGGTTAATTTTGGAAAAGGGGGAAAGGATAGCTCTATTCCGAACAGGAAGAATGAGAGCACCATATATCAGCCTCAGAGCCACGAGAAATATGCCTCTACTTTCATATCAACAACCCTCTTCCCCTCTATCCACCAGCAGATATTTTATTTGTGGGAAAAATATATTAAGACGTTTGTTGTACATTTGTAGCGGTGATATACCGTTTATGAAAATGGCAGTCGGCTTCAGAAATATAGTGGCTGCAAGAGGGGGAGGTGGCGTGGCTGTGAGAGAGGGATGTGGCGTGGCTGTGAGAGAGGGAGGTGGCGTGGCTGTGAGAGAGGGATGCGGCGTGGCTGTGAGAGAGGGATGTGGCGTGGCTGTGAGAGGGAAGTGGCGTGGCTGTGAGAGAGGGATGCGGCGTAGC
>JAABNX020000001.1:15812246-15870956 GCA_015163995.2 Mormyrus lacerda
CCGCAGCCTCGTCCCCTGTGACGGAGGTGTAATCCCCAGTGCCTGCACCCGCAGCCTCGTCCCCTGTGACGGAGGTGTAATCCCCAGTGCCTGCAGCCCCGGTCTCGTCTCCCACTCATAGTCATGCTGAGTCACTTGCTCACAGCAGGGGCAGAACAGCACCCAAGGCACATCTGTAAACAGCAGTATAATCTACACAAGGACAGTTACCCTCAGCACCTCTGACATACAGGGCCCTGAGGGCCTGGCAGTGATGCAGACAATGGTGTCATGGAGAGACGTTTAGCTGTTATAGGTGTTACAAACCTGCCATTGAGAAGGTTACATAACGAGTCCCGGAGGAGGACTGTCCCTGATTTAAACAGGCGGGTTTATTTTATTATTCACTGATACCCCCTTACAAGAATTCACACTATTCACATCTATGCGATACGATAGTAATGTGATCATGTTTCCAAAATGAACAATGAACTAAGTGAACAATCCAGCTCGTTTTTATTAATTAACCTACTTCTTTCAGTCAGCAAAACTGGACACATTTTGGCAAGCAGCTTCTAACTTGTCTGTGAAATAATTTTGAGCACGACGCAGCACACATCAGGGGATTCCCCTAAGGTGCCCACGTTTTACGGAGCCGGGAACAACTCCAGAGTAGCGGCGCCATATCAGGAGACGCAGACGCGCTTGTGGGAGTCTCTTCACCCATGACCTTTGACTCCTCTCAATGAGTCGGGCTGGGACGGCCTCAGCGCTCTGTAAATGAACCCTTGACAAACGATCACAGCTACTTGTGTTCCCCGCCCACGTCTTTCACACCCTAACATCTCAATTTCATGGGTGACACTTAGGGACCCCCCCGTGTCCTCAAAGGGACAGGCTTTGCTTTCGGAATTCCCAGCGATTCCCACTCAGAGCCATCCTGGCGTCTGCTGACTGTGTCTGGCTTCTGCCATGTTTTTTTATTCTTTTAAATCTCTGTAATTTAACGACATGGTTGCCTGGGTTGGCACCACAGTGCTTGAGAAAAACCCTTTACCCAGACACCCAGTTAAATCTGTCCCTTTTACTTCCTGAGCGGTCAAAACAGAAACGGCCCGTGACCAGAATGGGTTGGTAGTGTTGGGCTAATGGCTTCTGTGGCTGTGACCCACAACCCGTCAACCTGGTCCAGCTCAGTCTGGCCCAAATGCAGTGGAGATGCATGTCACATGGTCCAGCTGGCATCATGCCAAAAGCTAGGGGACATACCCCCCCCCCCCCAAAGCCAGCTCAAAGGCCTCCAGGCAAAGCCCTGACAGGCTGGGAGCATCGGGATGAATTAATGCGGGGGGTTAGCCCGGCCTCCCCAGGACAGGCGGTCTCTCGGGGGCTGCAGCCGACACCTTGAGCGGTGACTCAGCCTCCCAGAATGCATTACTCACAGGTCATTTAAGAATCAGGAAAAAGGCACCTTTACAAAAACAAGTGATTTTTCTTCTGCCCATTTTGTTTGCAGCCGCCAACCCTCGACGGATTTAAAGAGAACAGAGTCAACAGACCGCATTTACATCTACATTATTCAGCAGACGCTTTTGTCCATAGCGACCGACAAGCGCAGCAGAGAGTACATTACAAACATACATCTGTCAGGGAGCCAGCTTGGGTACGAGTGCAGCTGGGCTGAGCTTCCAGTGAGGGAACTGGAACAAGCTTAAGTTAGCTAAAACATTACGGAGGAGCTGTTCATATTACAGTCCGCTGATTTTTAATTTGTGTGTATTTTCAAATCTTCAGGTTATTTTTTGCGGCCTTTAGATAATTCCAGGGTTTAGTTGCCTTGCTCAGAGTCAACATGTGGATTTACTTTTTCCTGAAGCACAAGGCTGACTTCTCAGCGATGCTCGACGGAGCACCAGGTCATGTCCACCTACAACTTTTACTCGATTTATATGAAATAGGCAGTCCGGCAGTTCGGTTCTGATTCAATTTGAATGCAGCCTTGAAAACTCTGCAGTGAGCTTTAAAAACAGAGGCGTGCCGGAGAGGGACCCCCAGGTAAGGGGAATATTGAATTCACCCTGCTGACTTAATCTGTTTACTCTCCAGCACGACACCAGTAGAAAGCAGGCAGGTGGGGAAGCTCAGCAACATACTGGATAAAGGAATTAAGGGACACCTTCAATTGTCTCATCGCCACCCCTAACAAAGCAGACTAAGCAGTAATTAAAGCGGGCAGGGTGAGGAAGTCCCCCACAATTACTCTGGCCTGAAAAACTTCCACATGCATTATTTGTTTTAAGACTAAGAGTCGGTCCATGCTGTTAGGTTCAGTTAGCCTGCTGCTGTCAATTAAAAGGCCTCTGGGCAGGGAGGCAGCGTCCCGCTGGGGCTGGCTGGCGTCCAACCGTGTCTCAGGGTGTCCAGAGGCGTCCAGCGGTGTCCAGCCTCATTGCCACTTCTTCCTTAAGTGAATTGTTAAGTGTTATCATAGCAACAAAAGGTTTTTGCAGCACTGGGTTAGTGGATATTCCAAACACTGGTAGATAATCCTTGTGAATTATATATGTCCTTGGATCAACATCACCATGTTGTTTAGAGTAAATAATTTTGCTTATTTAAATCGATTTATTTTTGTCCTCCTCTAGCAGGTCAAGGGGCTCATGAAAATTTTGAAGAGCGAAGCAAACAGAAACGGAAGGAAATGCACGAAATTAAAATGATATGATTGATCAGCATTATTAAGTAGAAAATGTCTAATTATTGGTTAAGCTTTTTAACTTCAGCTCCTCGTATGATGAAAACAATTTCTACGCGTTAATTGAATCTGCTAGATGACAACTGGGAATAAAGAGAGTTAATTCATTTCCGGGGGGGCGTGAAAGGTTAATAGATGATGGTAATTTATTCATGGTGAGGTCACGCGGGCTGCAGTCGGGGTGTTGGGGTCCTCCCGCCTGTTAGAACACCGTGCCGGTGCAGCGTTTATGACGCGCTTCGACGGGATAACGACAGAGAAGGGAAAGGACACCGACAGCAGCTTTCAGGATTGTCTGGCATAATTTAGCGAACAAAACAAGCGGAGGGGTAAGGAAGAGTCAGACAAAAATCCTCCTACCAGCATGTAATAAAGGCGGGACCAGCCACCCCCCGCCCCCCACCTCACGTACGTGCAGGCAAATGCACAACAAAGCAAACAGCTTTTGCGTTTCCGCAGCGAGCGGCAGGCGCTGCTCCTGCTCTTCACCACGCCGCCCGAATAAAGGCGGCTGAGGACACGTCCGTGGCTAAATCCTCTTTACGAGTGTAATCCACCTCGCGCGTTTTAAGGTGGCCCTCGAGCGTGTGCTACAGCCGACCTAATCCCAGTGTAGCAGCCATGTTATTATGTGCCTGTTAAAGCCCCTCCATTCAGCCCTTACAACCAGGGAAACACCTGCAATAACGGGCGGATTTAACAAAGTCCCAGTGGGTTAACCAGGTGTTGAACCGAATAATGGTTAAGCACAGCGATTAGTGGGCCTGAATCAGAACTTCTCCATTGTAAATCATAAAAAGGGATTCAGACTAAAATATTTTCTATTTTCCCAAGAGTGATAAAGCTAGTCGTGGCCTTAGATTTTAAACTTGCTTATTTAAATACAGTGATAGAAAGGGAATGATTCGTTATAAACATGACTTGCATGTGACTTCAACTACCTTTTTGCCTGACACTTTTTTTCCACAGTGGCTCACAATATTATCCCTTCATACAGGAAATGTCCTAATGAACTTACATGTTATATGTCTGATCTTTTATTACTGCTGGTTTGTATTGTAACTGTTACAGGCTGCTGTTATGTCAGTCCTGCCCTTCACTTAAATAACCGCAAACTATTATTCAAAATGAAATACTTCACAGAGTAAAAACACCATAAACATCCTAAATTCTTGAAGTTTCCAAACAAGGGTTTTAACTTCAGGACGGGCTTTGATTTCCTCTGAGTGTTTGAAAGCATCCTGTAGAGAGCCTCCTAATCTTAACGCATCAAGAGGCGCTGATGAAAAAGAGAGAGACTGATTACGAGTGATTGACAGGGCAGCCAGTTACCACAGTAACTACGGTTTTACTTCCTACGGAATTCCGACTCATCAGCAAAATGTGACCTGTTGTTAAAAAACAAAACAAAAAGAGCTGGGACAGGAATCCTGGGGTGTGCTCACATTGTAAGGTCGGATCCCAAAAGCTAAACATAATGGACATGCATGGAGCACTCTGACCACGGTCACTCGTTTAGCAGGATTACCAAGATTACGGGAAAACATATCATAATTAAACTTTGATGTCTTTCATACCTTCCAAAACTTTCAAGTTCCTAAAATATACCACTACCACCATCAGTCTCTGTTGTATTAACACAGCTTGATTTGTTATACAGGAATTTCACAACAAGCTACCTGGAGATACATCTGCTACTAGTATCTAGTACTTAGTCCAGTTCCCTGACCAGTATTACCTGGTTCATGGCGTTTCACTGGCGCGCTGTCTTGTAAACACTAAGACTGCACATTTTGCGTTTCTACCATGCGCTTATTTCCACAAACGCCATAAAAATGGCGGCTGAAAGATCGCGCGCATTGCACATGCGGTGGACGCAGCTCACCGCGGAAGCTTAAGCGAGAAAGGTGTCTTCTGTGTATGTGTGCTTTTAACGCTGACAGAGATATGTCATCTGCTATCCCGGTTAATTACGAATACCTGAAAATCCACAATTTTGCTTTTTAAAACTGTTAATATCCATAGTTCACAAGTTAATGTAACTGTTTAATTCAGTGTATAGACTTCCCTTAGGTACATTTGCGCATTTTCTTTTTACAAAAGTACGTAAAAATAACTTACAGTAATTGCAGAAACACAGGCAATGCCTGAGCAAATCCCAAGTCTACTGATAACAAGAGTTTTCATACAGGTTTTAATACAGGTTAATTGATCAATTAGCATCCCATAATACTTAAGATAATCTATAAAAATACTGCCACTACATAAGTGCAGTCCTTACTGTTTTGGGAGAAGCCTCGATTGTCAATAGTTTTAGTGGTGCGTGGTTTTAAAATTTTGTAAAATTTTAGTAATGTTAAAATACATGCTCTGGGATGCGAGGCTTTTGTTTGCCTATTTAATTAACCCACGATTTAACTTGAATAACTTTACTGAAACATTACTGAAAACTGACTCGTCAAACGAAGCATTCCATTTATATGCCTATTCTTGAATGAGTCGAGTCGTTTTTCCTGGAAAAGCAAATAACCAAATCCAAAAGTGTCGAAATAAATTTATTTCAAAATAAAATTATTATTTATTACGAGTTGTTTATATGTATAACTAGTAACTTGATTGTTCTTCACACCTATGTTCTGCTTACCTATGGTAATAACCGCATAATAACGTTTCCACCTTCGTGCGTCCCGATTTTGACTCACTCCCCTGTCCTAACTTGCATGGTTGATTTAATGTCTAATTACGTCCACCAGTTATACATACGGCTTCCTGATAAATCAACGGAGGAGAGTAGATGTTAGGCATCAACCTGCTGCAGTCTGAGTTCACGCAGTGTGACGGAAGCCCTAAACGTGCCCTTTGCGTGGCCCGTGGGTTAAACTGGTTGCCTTTCGCGTCAACCCTTTAATTCCTAATTAAGGCGTTAATTGCCGGTCTAATTCACTTTAAGGAAACTGCAGAAGTGCATTTCCAATAGAGCGAAGTGAACAGTACTGATAAGTGACATTTGCGCATGACTCGGGCAAACTGTCCCCTTTGTCACCGCATTTCCGAAGATAGGGGTGCGTCTTCACGGCGGTGGCTCCGCCGCCTGTCACCTTGTCGCATCCCGGAGCCTGTACATCCCCCGCCCATGCGACGCAGACTTCCGCTGTCACCCTCCAGATGATGAAAGCCCCCTTCTCGTCGCATTAGTCTCCAGATTTTTAGGTCGACCCGTCTGTGTCCCGGTCAAACCGGAGAGGCCAGTGGGGAACAGTGCTTAGGGTTGCAGGAGGATGCTGGGGACAGCAACGGGTGAGCTGGCGCTGGGGACGTGAGGCGGAGACGTGACGCGGGGGGACAACCTCTCTCCGAGGTCGCTTAACCTAATTGAAGTTGAGAAAGGTTAAAGTTTGACGATGAGGAAACGTGAAATTCATTTGTGTGCGGCAGGAGACAGAAGGTGACACGTAGTCAGAAGAGCTGAGCCCCAAAACGTGCTGGAACCTTTAACACGCTTCAAATGGGGAATCTGGGAACCGCAGGTTTAAGCGGAACCGAAGAGACTGCAAACCCCTGCTTATTTTCCCACCGTGTGCCTTTTATCACCGCTTTTTCTAATACTTAACACTTTTTTCATTCCCGTCTGCACTACAGCTGAAAAGTATCCATTTCGAGCTGCGGATGTCCTCGTCTTTTCCACTAAAATTTTATTTCTGCAAGAAGGCATTGCATAAATGAATGTATTTAGCTTCCAGAAAATTAGACTTTTCATAAATGATTATGATGAATAAACAAGTATGATGAATCATGACTATCAATACGTACATCTCAGTGCAAACTATACAAAGGTACCTAAATGATATTAAGAAAAAAAATTACAGAAAATGCAAACGAGGCAAACATCGGTACAGCCAGGTTTGTCTATGATATTAATATGCACATCCTAGATATTCAGCGATTATATTATTAAATATCTCATAATCCTCCCATTCCTGACATCATGTGATGTGTGAAGAAATCCCCTAGCATCCAAGAAGGAGAGTCATCCTTTTAATAACGTGATGTAAGCTGTCATCGAAGACCTGCTCGGCAATAAAAAAGCAGAGGAGATCTGAGGCACCGAGTGTCGGATAGACAGTCGTACGGAGATTTTAGGGATATTCTGTCCCTGCTTATTACTCACACATTTGCTTTTTATGAGTTGACTACCACGGATAAAAAAATAAATAAAATCAACACAAAGGCGCACAGAAATGAAAGGCAGCTGTCATAAACCACATGCGGGATTTAGTGTTGCTATTATACCATTTCACGGTTATGTATTTTACGGGGCGGAGGGGGGAAAACAGCATGCGGAATTAAATATTCAGTAGCAGCGCTATTGTAGCGGAGTTAACGAGGGTCCAAGGCAGCGATCGCCCGCAAAAACACCCAGACCCGCGGAACCCTTAGAAACAGCCCCGCCGGTCACCGGGACCATCTGCGGGTGCGACGCCGGCTTTGTCTCACTCCAGGACCGCACATGGACCGCTTCTCTAATTTCCAATGGGTTTCGCCAGCTGTCAGGCAAAGCGAATGCATTTCATTACAAATTAATTTATCTGATCTCAACGCTATTAATTTTTCCCCTCTCTCCCTAATCATAATTATCTGATTGCTTGGGGCAACAATCTATAGTGCTATGAAAATAAATAAACGGTAGGAGATCTGGGTAACATGTGAGCGGCTACAGACGCTTAATCGAAAAGCCGTTAATAGCGCATGTTTGTCAAAGTTTAATATCGGTCATATGCCACTGAGCATGTAAAATACAGAGCCGTTCGACACCTACATGTCCCACTACGCAAAATGTCTTACAATTCATAGCTGCAAATACTGCCAATATCCAAATTACTGTAAACAATTTCTATTTCAGACTGGGAACATTTAAATACTGTTTGACAGAGTCCCCCCCCCCCAAAAAAAAAACTCCTACCACAGAGACATCACGTTACTGTTAAATCAGGGTGTTTCGGAACAGTGAAAGTTCAACACCAGATTTGATCTTTTGATGATATATCGGGTATAAATAATTGCTCACAATACCAAAAAGCACATAATATCGTAGTTTGAGTTCATAATTCGTTGGTTGTCATTTATTTTTCTGTGATTTTAGTATTTAAAAACAAGTAATGCCTTAGAATAACTAGGTTTTTTTTCTCTTGCTTTTCTACTGTTGACTAAAAATAACAGTATGTAGCATACTACTCTCAGCCCAGGCATTGTGGCTTTAGTTCTGCCGTGTAATTGTACAGACCAGAGCCTATACACCGAATGCAGTTATTTCTTGTTCTTTGGATGGGTTCGGTCCTAATTTCTGCCAATAAAAAGGTAGTGAAACACAAACAGGATCCGCGGCGTCTGCGCTCAATCTGTTTCACTTCTGCAGCTCGTGCGCTGTTAATCCAAACCAGATTAAAGGGCGGCGTGATTTTTATAGGACGCTCTGTGATGTAAAGCTGCTAATCTTTGGTTACCAACAGCCGCAAATCCTATTAAAATAACCTCGAATCTACCACCTAATATTGCGATGAAATGCAAAATCTGGGTCTTCGCGAGTGCACTTTTAATTGAGGGTAAAGTGTCCAATCAGGCTGCCACGCAGAACCAGAACTAATTCTGAGTGTCTGTCAGGACCAATCAGCAGATCATAAAGGCTGTTTAAGTGGATGCCTGCCCAATCGCCTCCCCCCAGAACACGGGACAAGGTGCCATTTCGGCCTCTCACAAAGGATGTCAACTTGTGGGGATTTGACTGATTAGGTCACGTTTCTGAATATTCCTGTGTACGCAACTTAAAAAAATCTCGTCGAGCAGCTCCGCGAGTCCCGCGGCGTTCCCGTCAGTCCTGCGGCGCTCCCCCCGCGGCAGTGACCTTGACCGCTCTGTAGCCACTTAGCGGAGACGCGCTCTCTGACTCCCATCCTCCAGCTGCTGCAGTCACCTGGTATCGCGAGACGGACTGTGAAGCTGGCCCTCCTTACAAAATGACACAAATTCCCCGTGAGACAGACTTAAGGTGCCAGACGATTATATCCTGTGTCTCAGTTCTAGACTCGAATAACCATGATTCACGTAGTTTAAGTACTGTTCTTTGAGGACTAATTTATATGAAACCGTTATGAGCAGATTGGTACTAAGTTGAACCGAAGAAGATGATGGTTGGGGTTCAGGTCCTGAATGTGCTATTAGCCAAGAAGACTTTAATACTCTTAAATGTATGTTAGCAGGGCCAAGTAGCCTGAAAATTAAATCAATAAAATAAGTAAATGAATGACAATTTAAAGGCAGCCGTAGCTCATTATCTTGAGTTGTTTGCTATAAAGACTGTTCATTAAGTTGATTCCTAGGAAAATGAAAATGAAGCAGAAGTATGATGATCATTTACGCGCAGCCCTATGTGACATTATGCGGAGTCGATCCGACACACATCACATCATGACATTAACGCACATGAGCACGAGGCTCTAAAGTCTTCACGTGAGCCGTGGTTGGCTTCAGACAGTCCTGTAGCTCATTCTGAATGTCCAGAGTTAATGTTGGCTACTACTCTGAACATGTTTATGGTCCTCAGTGGCAAAAAACCTCCATTAATGGATCCTGGTCCCACAACATGTTCAGCCCTATGTTTTATAAAATCCACTGGACAACCTGTAATGACACTGTATTTATTAATGAGCCTCTTCTGCAGATGCAGGGCAGTGGGTTCTGGACACACTACTGCTCTGTTTGCTGTTGCTTTTGTCCCCAGAACAGCTGTAAAGGGGAAGCAGTTTCTTTTCTGTTTATTTTTTAATTTCAGACGTGAAATCATTCCACCAGTGTGAGACGCAGTGTCAGTGCAGCAAAAGTGAATGTTTTTTTTTTTATTTGAGCACAGTGGGTACAGTATGACGGTCTGGCGGTCAAATGTGAAAATGCGAAAGCTGAGGGAGGTTTTGTAAGAAAAGTTGAAAAATGTAAACCTCCCCCCAGCCACCACTGCAGATTCAAACAATAGTCTTTATTAGACAAAGGGCTGATATCACACAAAGGACAATGGGGTAATATTCTCTTAAAATCAATCTTATTTATTAATACAAAAACGACAACTGCCCCTCTCCCTCCCCAGCTGACCTTGGACCTCTCCGCACTTACTCATGCCTTCTAACAATAGCACTGAAACAATTATGTTTATAAATCTTTATGGCTTTTGACATCAAGAACATGTTTATTAAAATGGGGTTGAATGATGAAAACTTTGGACTGGGACCCAAGGTGTGAGTCTGTGTAAGCTTTGTGTGTTTGTAAAGGTTTCATTCACATTGTGTTTGAGGTATGGGACAAGCTCTTTAACCCTCTGGCCAACAGAACGGATTTGCACAGAATTAAGTTTAGATGTCAGTGGCCTGGAGGGAACTAGACAAGAGCCCTTTATCAGATCAGATGCTACGGGCATCATGAAGTGAAGAGACCGTGTGGTATGAGACTGAACTTGAACCCTTAGTTTTGTGCTGCAGAAGGTATTAATGGTTCCTCACTTGGTTGGCCATAGACCCTGCTTCCTGGCTGAATAACTCCCAAGAGACTGTCCTGTGGTGTTATGGGGCAAGGAACTTAACCTGAATGGCTCCACTAAAACACCCGGTTATAAAAATGGAATCGTGCGTACACTGCATTGGTGAAAGAGACCAGCTAAGCAAGAAATAATACAACAATTTGTTATTAAACAGCCTCGGGCTCTGGAGAAAAGACATATTAAGCTCTGGCAAAGAAAAAAGTCTTGGTGTATATTTCAGGGGGGTTGTGGTTATTTAATCTTTATGCTATTTAAACAACTGTTTGTCTTGAATGCTCCGTTTACTTGATTCTTATAAAGCTGTCATATTTCACCCAGTTCTGGGTCACCTCACGGCGTCAGCTAGATCTCCTTGAGCGAGAGATAGCAAGGGCCCAGTGTGGAGTGCTCTGGTCTTTCCTGGGCACTGAAGGCAGACCCCAGACGTTCTCCTTTCTCATGGACAAAAGGATGAGTGTCAGGACAGACGGGAGCTGTTGTCGGCCTCCTTTCGTGCTCCTCGGTGATCTAGATCGAGGGCAGCACAGTGTGACTGACAGCTTCAGCTTCTTTTAAACCTACACCCCCAACCTGACCCTCCTATCTTCCATACACAGCTGTGCGCTGAGCGCCTGTGCTACAGCCCGACAAAAAAAAAAAAAATCGCAAGCTTCCATCTCAGTCTCTCCTTTCACTCTGAAATGTTAGAAATCAGAGCGAATTCGGCGGATTCTCAGTGTCCCTGAGCGTTTTCTGATGCTGACAAGTGGAGGCTGCATTATTCCCTGCTCAGCGCACACACCGTTTAGCGGCGATTGCCTTTTGAAGCCGTGATTGCGGCCCTCGCCTCAGACCAGTCCCTGCCCTAACTGCGTCCTAGGGGAACGTGCCGTTTGGTCAAGTCGGCCCAGGGATAGAAGCCTGGCTATAACAAGTGAACGTTAAAACAGAAGTTCGACGATTACAAGGCACTGTTCCTTTTGCACGATCGAAATTCACAAAAAAAAATTTAATCAGATCAGTCTGTTGAACAAAAGAATGGCTATGGCCATGAGTATGTTCGTAATTCTGCTTTCTGCGGCCTCGTTAATGCCGGCGAGTCGTCCGGCAATTAAAGACGGGAATGGTGCAACGACGGTGTAAGAATTAGGATCACTGACTGGTTTAACTCCCAGTGACAAGGGAAGCCTGGTAGTGAGCCGGTTCCTGGGCCAGTGGGGAATCTTCAGCATGACTGGCTGCCAGCGATGCGAGTTGACAGCTCCCTCAGAAATAAGATGGAGGTCTGCAGGTCCAGGAGGGGGAGGAGCAAAAAACACACAGGCGCACGCACACATGCACTTTTTCCGCCTCCATTATCATCCGGATGCAGCCCGTTAGCGTGCTGTTGAGTAACACTCTGGCAAGCGATGACCAATGTCTGGGTGGATCCGCACTCCCAGCAGCCAGCACCCTGACTGGAAGATACGCCAGTCTCTGCCATATGCCGTCCCCGTAATCTTTTTCTAAACAAAAATCCACACGGACAGCCCAAAACGCTCTGCCAGCACTGGTGTATCAACATTCCCTGGGCTCAGCTCTGCCACCCTTATGCAAAAAGCTGGTTTCTGCAGGATTTGAGTGGGGAGGGGAATCCAAGTTCAAGGAAAGGACTTCAAATAAAGCGAGCAAAGACGTTTTAAATCATCCTTTTTTTGTGGTGGGTTTCGGTGGAGCTGAGCGTGGCTGGGCATGTGTAAACGAACAGTATTGTTTGGCCAACAGGTAGGGGGGCTGGATTAGTGGATCGCTAAATGGCCCCAACTCCCCTGTCCGTCAAAGCCAATCCTGGCATTTGTACGGCATCATGGCGCCCACAGAGCTTGGCAGGGTGCTGGGATTGAAGGAGAAGACTCCTATCAGTGTAGCAGGAGGTGATAGGGCAGGGGTACAACTCAAGCTAGACATATTCTGGCTAAACCATGAAGGGACATAATAAACCCCCCCCCCCCCACCGTTAAGTTTCAGAACACTCGGGGAATATGTAGCAGTCGGTCTTTTGCAAATCGTAGCCTTCCATGTTTGCTTCCTTAGCTTGTGATCTGCACAAATAAGTTGTTTCCAGAAGCCCTGAAGCTGGCTGGCTGTCATTTCTGTTAGAGCACAAAGACACGTTTCGACTTTGTCACCTGCATGTGGGATTGAGGCCGGAGGTGAGCGAGCAAGAGGATGGGGAGTAGCTGTCACGGTGCCTGTGTTATAATGGCTGTTTTCAGGTCAGATTTGCGGGGCTTATTAAGTTAGATCAGGGCTCTTGTGCTGATATAAGGCTATAAGAATGAGATGTAAGCTGATAAATTCATCTCAGGAGACTTGATGGTCATTTCTATGAGGTTTTAAATATTTAAAAACACATCTAAAGCATCATAGCATTCCAGTACAGGATCATGTGACCACATTTTTCCTGGCTTTCATCAGTGATGTCACTGCAAACAGAGAGAAGGACTTTGCATTATTATGACTTGCCATGTAAAAGAATTTAATTACATTTTAGTCAGGGCTTAAGTTCCCATTAAATTTCCGAGCTGAATTTTGGTAGCTTGAATGACAGCATAGCATTACCCCCCTTGTGATGGATATATTACATCTTATATGATATAATCCTGTGATTTTTTTTTAAATTCCTTTTTGAATCCGGTACATAAGTGATCCATGAAGTTTGAAGGCTTCCACAGGATTGAATGCTGCTGTTGTTCGTTCTGTGTTTGTCCAATAAATACAGAGTGAGATGCAGCTGACATGAGATGTTCATTCCTTGGTTTTCAAAAACATCTGATTTTACAGAAAAACGAGAGCATTTTTACCTCATAGTAGATGTTTTACATAAACAGAGAGGGAGGGGGGAACTCAAAAAGAAATTAGAGTAGATTCCAATTAAAATAATGAGATGTAACCCCTAAAACATCTGTCTGAACACATTAGAGCATCTCCAGGTTCAGCACTCAGGGGACCAGTCAAGATGAAAGCACTTTCTGATCGGGCTGAATTGTGTGTTAACCCCAAAATGACTGAGCACATTCGGTGACAAATGAGTTCACTTGACATTTCCGGTGAACGCTGATCCGTCACCAGTCACCCATCTCACTAACGTTTGATTTCCTGTGTCACATGATGCCACACGAAAACCACCCAGATGAATCCCAAATCACTGCCACTTTCTCCTCTCTCACAACATGTCACACATACGGTTTAGCTGAAATTTTAAAGGAAATGTGCACAAATATCAGCCCGAGGTCCCTGTCCCTTTAAGACTCTTTTACGAGCTCTATAAAGTGCTTGAACCTGATGCGTATAGACATGATGCATCCAATGAGGATTTAATTTCCAACTATTTTTCACTGGTAGATGTTCCAGTGTAAAGTAACTCAATATATTCATGAATAAACAGTGCAACCCACCGGGAGTCTGCCTGCAGCCTCCCAGCTCTGCGATATCATAGGGAAATCAAAGAATTATTCATTAAATCCAAGAATCCTAGCAGGTGAGAAAAGACCATTAAAAATATTCACACCACATTTGAACCTGTAGCATGCCAGCCTGATTCAGGGTGAATTTTTAATTCTGCCTTCCTACCCATTCTATCTACAAAATAAAAACAACAACCAGAAAATACAAGAGACCCAAAATACACAGCTCTTTTATATTCATTATAATAATGGATCTTATTAACAGTTAGCACTGAACTAAATAAATTGAAATACAAGGCAACCATTACCAGCAGAAAATAAGTAAAATGACAACTTCATTAACATAACTACAAGTGCACATCATAAAGGCTTATTAAAAATTGTTCCCTAGATTACTATATTGGTTTTTTACGAGCTAATGCCTGCTAAGGGCACACACACTTTCCGCTTAGCCTCCAGTGCATATTAAAGTCACATATCTTCCCATGTTCACTTGTTCTAAGGATAGGAGCAGGAAATCCTGACCTTAGTATCATAACCATGAAAAACAATAACCATGCTTTTTCATAAATTCTAAAAAAAAAAAAATCCATTTTGGAAAATAAGCTCAAGCAAGATCTGGTCAATAGAAAGCTTAACGTAAAAAGATAATAGGCCGTGTTAGTATATTCAGTTATTGTCAGATGATGCATAATGAGTCCCAAATAACATTAATTTAAGACAAATGAGACTGGGATGATGATTATTGCAATATCAGAGTGAAATCTCATTCGGAAGATTTTTACAGCAGTGATGGTGTGTGTGTGGGGGGGGGGAGTTATGCGTATATTACATTGTCCCCACAATGTAACAAAAAACTTCATTATCTTTCCCCTACAAGGGGAAACTCAGTTTTATATTAATCTGTGACAATCAAAAACTAAAAATGCCAGATTTTGTTTGGTTACTTATGGTTAAGGATAGGGCCAGGTAGGGATTAATGTGGTCATTGTTGGGATTAGTTTTTGTCATAGAAATGAGTGGAGAGTCCCCACAAAGGTGTGAATACAAAAGTGTGTGTGTGTGTGTGTGTGTGTGTGTGTGTGTGTGTGTGTGTGTGTGTGTGTGTCCTGCACCATGAACCAGTAAATCAGCAGCAACTAAAGATACTAAACCAGCTTGGTTGATGTGTCCTTACATACAGGTGTATAAAGTGCCCATCGCTCGGATGTGTCTTAAATGGAACAGACCAAAAGGTGAGCAGAGTGGCCTGATTGAGATCCTTGCAGCGTTTCCCTCTTGTCGGGATGGTGCCGGGCTCAGCAGCACTGGCTGAGTGGCTCCTTTCCCCCTGATTGAGGCGTTGGCTCCTAGCTGCGCCCTCCAGCCCACCGGTAATCAGACAGAGAGTGGATGGGGTGCAGAGCGGCTTCAGGAAGGGCTGACAAGACCCCCAAAAGCCTCCTGATGCTGGATGAGAAGCGAGGAGCTTCAGGAGGTGGTAGCAGGGCTGAAACGGGCTCCAAAACTGACATGAGAAGTGAGGAGCATGTTGGCAGAAAATGCGATCTAAGAAAAATGTGGGATTTATCAGTCTGTATCCCAGTGCCAATGGGATCTAGAGATGCCCTGTTTTCATTTTTAAAAATATGAACTAATGCTGTGTAAAGCCAAAGTAAAGGCTTAGAATCAAACACATCTGTCAGGGCATGTCAAAAGCGTCAATGTGGTTTTTTTTTCTGAGCGCGAGACGTTTTTCCTGAACACATGTGTCCAGTCAGACTCATGCACGACAAGGCATCATAAATGCCACAGAGCCTCGAGGCCCTTTGATGTGGCAGTGTTGAGGGGTTTGGTCCCACATTCTAGTGATGAAGGTTTCAGAAAACCCCAAAAAGGAGACATTTGGAGCCTTGGACTTTTTTCCCCACTGAGTGCGAATGTTAAAACATGCAATGTTAAGCAAGTATTTGTGTATGGTTATGATTTTATCCTCTCTGGACTAAAAGATCAGCCATCTTACTACAAGAATGAATACTTTTTAACACCAGTTATGCAACAGTAAATAAATTCTAAATATCTACAATATGTTCAAAGACGCTAAATGATAAGTGAATTGTTTTTGTTTTTACCGCCTGGCGTAAAACATGTTTGTTTTTATGTTTTTGTTATGACTTGTCGAAACTTCAGGCTTAAAAGATAATTGCCATCAGTGTAAAGGTGCCTCTGTTGTTGTCCATGAAATATTAAAGTGTGAAGTGAACTGCATGGCACAGTGTCAGTGGAAGTGCCATCTAATCGGCCTGGGCTGGATACCAGGAGGCCCAACCCTCTATCTTTAGGCCTAAACACTCAGTTTTTCTGCTGGGATTCTGTACGTCCCCAGACTCCTAGAATTACTTTGAGCTTTATTGATTAATGACTATAATTTATTACAGTGCACAGGATCATGCATTGAGTTAAATGTACAATTAATCAGCTCTCCATCAAATTACATGCAGCCTCCGCAGCCCTGCGGAAAATGTCAGGAGGATTTTTCCCAAGCCTCCTGTCTATGGGGTCTCTGCCACCCGGCTCTTTGGGGAACTTAATAAATGTCATACGCTGGTTTGTATTTCTTGCCAGGATGAGGAATTGAATTATACTCTCTGTGATGAAGGACCCATGCATTTGTACTGTGTTACAGGCAGCCATTCTGAAATAATGAAGCGCTTTTATACGACGAAAAACTATTTATTAAGCTCAAAATGGGGATGCGTGCCTTTAGCCCCAAATACATCATTGTTAAGTCAACAACATTATATTAAGCTGATAACTGATATTAGCTCGACAGAACCTTGGGCGACACCCGGATGAATTTACGCTCGTTGAAATTCGCCGCTATGTATTATTTCCAGAACGAACAGAGACATATATGACACGCTAAATCCAGCTTTGTAAGAGGGGCAATCGATCACGGTTTATGAGTAATGCTTGTAAGTGGTCCGGTCCACATTTAACGTCGATAGGTTCAAACCGCTTTCCTGACACAAAAGGCCACAGACAGAAAGTCGTCCGCCACACGTCTTCGCTCAAATTCTAATTATTCTCTGCTTTTTTCATTATTTTTTACTTGGAACGTTTAAACATTCGGAGTCCTGATTATACACAAAAGCGGTTGTTTGCTGCATTATATGTACAAGTACTAAATTCTTATATTATTGGATTTTTCTGGATGCTTGTGAAAACAATTTTGAAAAGGTCATTATTTTCAATTCCTTCTATTTTTTCTCCTAATTTGGGATTCCTATTGATGATTTGGAATCAATAATCCTGCCTCTTTATATCCAATTAGAAATGTGCAGGTTTTTTTACCCAGGATATTGTGTAAGGGAAATATAAGGAGAATAGAGGAGAAATTACTTTTTACTGAGGATGAAGAGACACTCAGAGCCTAAAAAATGGAACTTGACAACAAAGGAGTATTTTTTAAAAAGAGATTATTTCTCAATATTTCTTGAGTAATAAAAACAACAGCAAATGTAAAATGTAAAAAAAAAATTTAAATGATGTCATGGAAATGCAGAATGGACATGCCTTTATTTTAATTTTAATACCCTGTATGATTTTTTAAATTTTACTGTACCTGTTGTGTAACTGTAATTGTCATCAATTAATGCATTAAATTATTGGAATATCCTTTTAAAATTAAAAAAAATATATCACTATTATTTAATTCTTACCTTGTCTATGTATCGCCTAGCCATAAACCTTTGCAAGCTTTTGGAAGGACAGTATCACTGAAAATATATACAGTTTCATTTTTATTTTATTTTTAAAAGAAACAGTATGCTGACCAATTAAGTTGGTAAAATGTTGCAGCAATTTGATATACCTTTTTTATGTCTTGGAATTAGCAAAGCCATATTAACGGTCAATTGATAATGAACTTTTTGGTGATTGTGGATTGGATGGTGACTGGGCAAGTCATTAATCCTAACTAGCATGAATCTTATTTCACACTTCTGCATATCAGGCTCTGTAATGGAACAGGGTAGGTAAGGGGGTAGCTTTTATTTTTTCACTGCTGCAAAGACACTTGTGACTCTGTGTTTTGCAAAGGACCTTTTCAGCATTGGTGGAGAGCTGACGCCAATTTAGTCCAATTGATTGAGGAGGCAGTTATAATGAAGACAACCACACTACTGTGAGGGTCTTGATCAGCGCTGATCTCTGCCAAGGAATTCAAGCACAATGAAACAATGGTTTCTACAGGAAAGGCATGAATCTGCAAGAAATGAGCTTCAAAAGCTGGAAATTGAACAGATTCAGTGAAGTTCAGAAGCATGTCTTAGAACTAGATGTTCCAAACTTGAAGAATAAGTCAAATATAACTACAAAAACGTTCATCATGCAGATATGCTACTTCCCTATCTCTGATTTCTGCCTTTCCACTTCATGGTTTCCCCCAATCCTACACAATCCACAGAATGTTGTCCTAAAATAGCCACTTGTTTATCCCTGCTTGAAATCCGACAGCAGCAGGAATCGGAACACCAGCGACATTCCGGGCCACTGTGTCCTTTTTCCAATGCAGGGCTGAGATGCAACATCCCTGCACGTTGCGTTATCACCGGTAATCTCGTGTGTAGTTTAGGGGCCGCTTGTTCCCCACGCTCAAGTAATACCCTAAAGGTTAGTGTGAAATGTTTGCTTAGTTGATTTAAAAAACTTGTTTTTTCTTATTTGCTAGGAACAGCGATATTTTGAAAGCAGCTTGGAGGTTTTTTTTTCCCTGGTAGGGATGTGTCAGGCGGCGACGCAGCAGCCCGCTGTGTGTGAACGCCGACAGGCCTGCATGCAGGTTTGCACGCCACACCATCCGGCTCCCCCATAAACCCCTTAATAAGGGTCACTTACGGCTGAGGCGCTCGATCCTCCAAATGCTGCCGTTGCCGCGGAATGTCGGCCGGGAGGCACCCGGAGGCCACGGCTGCTGAGCCGGCCATCGGGAAAGCCGTGTTTCCGACTCGCGGTGGCGTTCCCACCTCCCGCTTGCCTGCCGTGCCGGTGGCTGGGGGGGGGGGGGCTGCCTGGCATTGTCAGCCGAATCGGCACGTGCGGCGTGTGCCTCTGCTTACCGCCACGCTGTCAGTGGGTCCCCGCGGAGGCTCCAGGAGCATAGCGCTCCACCGCACATCCATACAAACTGTCCCTAAACTTCGCATTATTCCTTCATTATCAAAGAAAACTTCACAAATTAGTGTTTACATTTATTCATGTAAATTTGTGAAAAATAAAAAGAACACAGGGTTAGCTTTGTTTACAGCAGAAGAACGGTGATCCAAATAATATCTAAAGAATATCTAAGTGAGATGATCTGTGCACAAAAAGACACAAAAGCAGAAAAAAAGTTTTCATTTTATGACTCATACTTTCATATCCATATTTGTAGCCAACCTCTTAAAAAGAAGCACAGGATGGTCAAATATTTAGAAAATGAAGGATTTCTCTACAAAATGGCATTAACTGTAGACAGAATATTTAAAAAAGGAATAATAATATTACGTAGAGCCCTTGACTGATGCTTTCTGCTTCAAACATGCTTAATATCATCAAATAAACCTGCTTTTGAAATTACCATTTTTGATGTTCCTGCAGTTTGCAGATCAAGGGGCTTGTTCGATTTTACGGTTTCGCTCATGTCTGTTTCGGTGCGCCGGCCGCGGGGGCCTCCAGCCGCGGGTTCGGCTGTGGGAGTGTCACCCGGAGATTGACGGGGCCCCTGAAATCACGCTGCGGAGACAGGAGGTCCGGCAGGACCCGCCAGAGTCCCTCCACGTCTCGTTATGATGATTTGCTCAATCAAGGGAGAGGGAACGCAGAGTCGCTGAGTCTGGTGGAGTCCTGACGGGTGATTAGAGGCAGGCGGCCGTGGCGAGCCAGCGGAACAGTCTGCCTCCCGGCAGGACGCCACCGAAAATTCACGCCCTCGAACCGGCGTCCCTGGAATCAGCCCGAGTGATTAGAGCCGCTGTCATCCAGTGACTTCTCGTCAGCGCTGTTCATGGGGCATCCAGGCCTCTCCATGCCGCTCGCTGATTCTTGCTCTTGTATACACGACTGCTTAAAATCATTTACTATGTTATTGATGCCTCTAAAGGAGCCGTTAACCATTTTGCCATATAACGATAATTATAACAATTGAACGGGCTGCTCTGCTCATACCTTATTGTCAGGTATTTGTAAAATCCCATAAGGGTCCAGCTCACAGAAGGGCATACATTATACTGTGTGTTCTTTGCACTGTGAACCAGATTAATCACAAGAGGGCAGTGTGACTGCCAGCTGACAAGGAAAAATATACCAGCGTGAAAGGGCCTCTCGCTGCCCTACGGATGCTTCACCCAGTCCAACCGACATCCACCCAATAAAATCCGGTATTTTTCAGAGCAAATCAGTGATGCTCCGAATGTTATCTACTAAATGTATCATGTTCGACGGACCAAAAACATGAGGCAGACTTTCTAAGCCTTGAGCTGCCGGGAAAACATGGTGATGAGGTCAAATGCATAAAAATGCCAAAGCTATTTTTAAAAGTGTATGTTGGTCTTTGGCAAAAGTGACAAATTTTTTATTTATTTTTTCAGGGCATAGTTTTTAGGCTGCATCTGAAGCTGTGAGAAGGTGTAAGTAGTGCCTCAAAAAGAAGCAATTTAAATTAAATATCCCTAATATATTTTTGTTATATTGTTATATATAAGGTGTTTTTTGAAGATCCTTGACAATAAATCTCATTAACATACAAGTACATGAGTAATCCAGGAGTGAAGTGCATACAGACCCCATCCAATAAAACAGAGACTTGCAGATTGTAAACCACCAGCCGACAAACGCAATGTCCACTGATCACGGCCACTGATGTAAGCATAAGTCAGGGCCCTTTTCAGCTGCCTCCCTGAACCAGGGGGGCTCCTGTGCATGGGGGCGGGGGGAGGGGGATGTGATGCCTTTTTATCCCATTTTTTTTTTTTTTTCGGAAGTACAGCCTTTAAAAACCGGCCTATGGCTTCAAAGGCAGGGGATTAGAGACTTTATCCCATAATTAATATGGCTGAGAACACAGCAACAGCACCTGAGAACTGGACAGCACGGCCAGCATCCCGCTGCGGCCTTAGTAACGCTCTCTACCCACAATGCATCTGACGTGAAGTCTTGTGGCCACACAATGGCGCGGTCTCCAGGCATGGCTCGCGGTGCCAGGCCAAATTTTTCTTTTAGAGATGAGAAGATGAATAATTCTGATATTTAAAAACCCAAATTGAATCACCCCAGAGAACACGGTTTATCTTGACACGCCACCCACTCTTTGACCCTAACCCTATTCATTTTCTCCACAACAAAAAAGACGGGATATCGGAGTGTCCAGCAGCCCAGCGATCATGTTAACTGGGTTGTGTCTATGATTCACTGGTTTTGGGTCGTCCACACAGTGCCTGGTTCAAAGAGGCATTGCGACACAACTCATATAAAAGTATATTATACTCATTTCTGTGTCATTGATAAACGATTCTGCTTCAGACTCGCTGCTTGTCTTGCTTTAAATTCGTTCAGTACTGAGTTTTTCTTTTCTCGCTGTAGTTTACTGGCCAGTCCGCAGAGGATGTCGATTTGTGTTCCACGACATTATGAATCAGGGGCAGGAAAATGCTGCCGTCATTCAAATTACGTAAATTTAACAGCCAACTTCTCATCCCGTCGGTGTCCTTGTGCGATTCTGCAGTGAAAAAGCAACAATTAAAAACCTGAAGGTAGTAAGTAATATGTGTAATTAAATAAAGGAAATCTAATAAAGGGAACCTGACTAAGAAAAGAGATCATTTAAATGAACAGAGGGCAACAGTTGTTTTTATTTGCGAATTTTCCCATTGCTGAAAGGCCCCTGGGCTCATTAGTCATTTGTCTGCACCCTGCTGAGGAGCTGGACTCTGATCGAGGGCGGCATTAATGGTCCTTTCTGCGGCGACGTCGCCAAAGCTTTCCCATTCAGCCGTTAGCCTTAGCCGCCGTGCTACCATTGTCTTGGTGCTATTTCCAAAAACAAACACACACACACACACACACTCATCGTAACCCCACAGCACTGTGGCACAGCAATGATAAGATCTGTCCGGCTGCAATTGTAATTACATGATATTAAATTATATTTTTTGCAAATGGAATTAAACTCATTAAGTAAAAATAAATATGATTAAATCCACAGATTCTCAGCCAAGGGTATTAAACTGTATTTTAAAGTGTATTTTTCTGTGCAGCCCTTCTACTGACATTGTTCAGTTTGCACGTGGGTGTGTGTGTGTGTGTGTGCCTGTGTGTGTGCCTATATGTATGTGCGTGTGCATATGTAAATGTGTGTGTGCTTGTGTGTGTGTGTGCGTATGCATGTGTGTGCGTGTGTACGTGTGTCTGCGTGTGTGTGCTTGTGTGTGTGTCTGCATATGTGTGCGTGTGTGTGTGTGTCTGCATATGTGTGTGTGCGTGTGTGTTTGTGTGTTCCCCCCCATCCTGGAACAGTAATTGGGGTGGGGGGAGATCCTGACCAGTATATCCCACACAGCTTACATCGCCCATTGATTGCATCTCTTCAATTTATGTTCCTTTTCACTTGGGCCCCCCCGCTGTGGCCTTCATGGCAGTTCTGCAGACAGGTCACCTCCCCCAGACGAAAAAGCGCAGGGGGGGCGGGGAGGCCTCGACGCAGAGTTCTTTCTGCCAACACACCTCAGCTCCTGAAATGCCCCAGTAGCCTCCGTGGGCCGGTGCTGGATTCAACTGCCACCTTTAAGAGAAAGTCAGCTATGTGTGAATCTTTGCCAAGCTCCGTTATGCTAGATAAAGAGCCCAGGGTAGACATACAGAGAGACCAGAGCAGGGAGACCGGAGCAGAGAGAGGTGAAAGACAAGGGCAGAGACAGTCAGACAAACAGACAGAGACCAGGGAAGAAAGAGAGTGAGAGGGAGAAAGAAAGAGAGAGAATAGGGCAGTGACAGACCAGGACAGAAAGACAGAGAGATAGAAAGACCAGGGCAGAGAGAAAGAGAGAGAGAAATACCAGGACAGAGAGAGAGAGAGAGAGAGAGAGAGAAAGCTTGAGAGAGAGAGGTCCACCTGTGGCCCTGAGCTTCCTGATTCCTGGCAAGGTCACTTTTGTGTGAAATTGCCGTGCTTTGAAGTCGCCTAACAGTTCAGCCCTGCTTTGTTTCCTAGGCCACGGGCAAGTTCCTCCAAAAAATGTCACATGGGACGAGGGGAATTCAATACAACCCCATCACGAATAACTGAGCTTTTAATGTAACTCTTGACAGCTTTGGTATTAACAGCAATCATTCCCACTGACTCTCAGGTCTCATTTGTACAGTAAAAAAAAAAAGGAGGGGCCACAGGGCTGGACAGTCATTAACGTTTTTGGGAGGTACAAAGGTCCAGAAAATAAAGCACAGAACAGCATAAAACAACAGGAATTGTCTGCACCTGATCCCACATCCATCAAAATCGTGCCGATTTTCACCAAACTGGCTGTGAGCTGAAGAACAATTACGTTGAAAGTCCTGGAGATGCTGGATTTGTCAGGCGTGGCTTGATTTATGGTGCACAGGTAATTCCTGAGACAGCATATGTAACAACGCCAGGTCTGAGACTTGAGGAACGGAGGGATCAGTAGCTTCTAGCTAAGTACCTTTTGACATGACGAAGGCGGACGGGCCCTGAGGCTGAAAGGTTAAATATGCTCTGTGTCATTCATGGTTTATTTGTCGGTTTGTTTCAAAAGCCCAAACAAACAGAAAACGGGGAGCTACAGGGTGCAAATTCACCATTGGTATACGTCTGGGGGAGGGGGGAGTCTTAGGTGGGAATAAAAAACACCCCCATTGAACACTACCATGACAAATGCGTGCAAACAAGATTTTTTTCTGCCGTTAAAACATGTGTCAATGCCTATATACATAATTAAATTTACATTTTAAAATAAATTGGCCAAATACTAATAAAACTGTGATATATGTCAAATTTTCATTGAATATTTATGCATTAGCCCTACAGTAGCATTTTCACTCTATCTAGTTAATATATTATTCACACCTTAAATAATGAGCTGGGGGGGGGGGTGACCCTATTAAGTATATCGATGCGGCATATAAATGATTGTGTGAAGCAGATTAATCGTCGGCGGCGACGTCCTGCGACAGCTCGGGGTAGAGAAAGTTGAGCGATAGATGCCGGCCCACCATTGTCACACGGCGAGGCTCATGAATATCATTACGGGAGCTCTCCGCTTGCATTATCTTCAGATTGCACGTTAGCATGTTAGCACGTTAGCATTACTCTGTAACCTGGCACCAGCTGCAAGGCACCCTACAACATCATCTTATGTAAGGTCACTTTGACTGTATACGTATTGTTCCGTAGCACCGAGTTCTCCCCGTCTGATGGTTCTTGAGATGCCCCAGATTTCCCCTTAGACACGCTCTGCATGGGTTCTGGTTGGGGGGTAGGGTAATGCATCCAAGTATGCTTTAGAATATAGTTTTGTTTTCGGTTGATGCGAAAAATGTTGAACACAAACCAGAATATCCAAGCTGACAAAAAGTTTATGGTAAAATGCCTTTTTTCAATGGCAAAGAAATAAGATGGTTGAATTTTTAGAGGCGTGCTCTTGGTAAGACAGTGTCCCCTCCAGGACTGACCCTTTGGGATTGAGACATGTCCTCGTTGGTACGCAATGCCTTGTCAGAATTAAATGCCGTGTTCCCTTCCAGATAAAATCTTGCGTCGTCTTCATGAATAAATGCCAAATTGATTTAGTTTCTCTCCTGAGTCTTTCATCCAAGGAAACTGATGATTTTTCTCACACATGCAGCCGGATTCCTTCTTTTTTTTCCTGGAGTGAATTCAGGTGAAGCTCCAGCAAAACATTCAGCTGTAAAATGAGCCGAGTTGTCAAACAGCTCAAGGAAACAGCAGCAGGATCCATCCTGATCTCTGACCAGGCAGCATCTGTGTGGAAACTTCACGTCATTAGTACAAGTGTATCAGGGGGCTGTGTTGTTTTTTTTTTACACACCAATTGACTTTTAGGAATTCCTAACTAAACACAAGACTGAGTTTAATCAGGACCAGATTAGTGTGAAAATAAGAAGCATCTTTCCACAAGTAACATGGCAGTTGGCCAGCTTCTCCTTTTCACTGGTGTATGTGATGTGACCACTGGATTTATGTGTATCATATATTACACCTCCTAGGAAATAATTAAGCTCATCTACGCTTTAACATTTGTATGTTTTCATTTCATTTTCTTTATACAGCCTGAATTTCCATGTCGGAATGTATCATTAGCTACGCCTGTGGATGGTTATTAAGAGTTTATTAATGGCTTTTCCTTAAATTGGCACACAGTGATTCTGGCCACGCTGTCTTGCACTGGCTTGTATTTTTAGTACATCATATGAAGCAAATATTGCACAGAATTTACCACAGTTACCGACCGTGTGCCTCTGTCGATGACCTTTCACATGTTTAATACACATGCCGCTGTTTGTTCATGCACCCTCTGGCAGATACGTCAATGCCGTGTCATAAAGCACGTTCCTTTATTTTTTTCCACGGGTGTGGGCGGACAGTGATCCTCTACCGGCTTGTGCCGTGCTCTCCTCTGTCCAATTACGGAATTTTTTGAAGGCTCTTGAGAGAGTGGATAGGATGTCATAAACTGAATAACCAGATTCATTTCTGTATTTGTTATGAGTGACAATTTTACAGTCCGGCCCATTTTTTTCAACATCTGCCAATTACAGGTGTTGATATTTTTTACAAGGGTGCATGAGCGCTTGATTAAATCAGCTGAATTCTCCTGAAACCACTATTTTTACTAAACATTCAAGTAAATAACTTGACAGATATTTGTTACATCGAGGAACAGGCTGTCTGCTGCGTTTAGAGGTTGCAGTAGTGTGTTACAGTTTGTTGTGTTGTATCACTGATGGTTGACACTATAAAACCATTCTTACTATTGCAAAGAAAGCTGAAAACAAGTAATGTTTTGGTAGCTCTTCTCTTATAAAACCCCACCCCTGATATCCTTTCTTTGTCAAATCTCTCCCATCCAGCAGGACACTGAAAATAGGAGGCTCTTCTACTTCCATTTTTGATATATTTACATACATTCTTATAATTACAGACGCTGCTCAAGTTACGATGGCCCATGTTATGATACCTTATGATGGGTAAATGTTTATCACTTTCAGTAAATTGTTCAACAAATTCATGAGATATTCAACCTTTTATTTTTATATAAATTAGGCTTTGTGTTATTGATTTTGTTCAATGTAACAAAATCAATGGCTAATGTAAGTATTCTAAGAATATTTACAGTAAGGTAGGCTGGGCTATGATGGTTGTTAGGTTGTACTGTATTAAAGTGCATTTTGGCCTTAAAATATTTTCTCCAAAGGAGAGGTTTATTGGACCATAACCCCATCATAACCTGGGGAGAGGATATACTCCCTCTTTAGGTTTTCCTAAGTCTATACGAAAAGTGGCATGATTATATATAACACTTTTGTCCCATCAAAGAAATCCAGAGAGACAAGCAGTATCCACAGAGCAATTACAAATCCAAGTAGCTCTCTTAACGCCATCAGCAATCAGGTTTTAAGACATTAGGGGAGCCTAAAGTATGATTAACTTCAGTCTTACAACCATTCAAAGGATGTGAAGCATGGGACACGCGGACATGTATGTGGGGAGGGAGGGGAGTCACAGGTGAAGCTCGCTCTGCTTGTCAGCTCCCATGTCGTATTACTGCTCGAACACACAAAGTGTGTCTTGGTGGCTTGGTTTAAATGGCGTGGTTTATCTGTTTTCGTCAGGCCAAGGGCCCCGTTAAATAGATGAAAGGTAAATTACATCCCTGTGACTCATTATGTTAATGCAGTTTGCACGGTGCAAGTTTGAAACTCGCGGATTAGAATAAAGCTGAAATGAAATGCGTGTTTTAGCATGACGCGTGTCAATGCCGTTCCCCTGTATACGTGCCAGCAAGTGACTGGGGCATGTGTGGGAAGGCGAGCCCTGCTGTGCCAGCCCGTCAGGGGGCAAGGCCTCCTCCTATCCATCTGGGCGGACCTGGGCTGAGCCCGGCTGCTCCGGATTAGGGAGAGTGTCCGGTCCTATTCCGATGGACAGTGCTCCAGTGGGGGGGGGGGGGGGGTTAATGCCTGGAAAAAGGAGGGGTTACACACCTCCTGCACAGTGAGAGAGAGAAGGAAAGAACACACACGCACACACATTCACAGGTTTGTAACTATACCTTTGTGGAGATTCTCCACTCATTTCTATAGGGGGAAACTTTAACCACAACATGATGACCCCCTACCCAGCCCTAACCGTAACCATAAATAACTACACAGTACACAAAATATGAGACTTTTGGTAATTTTAGTTTTTTTATTGCATTCACAGATCTTTGTGGAGACCTAAAAAATGGTCCCCACAATGTCAAAATAAACGATTTTTATTACATTTTGGGGGGACATTTAGTCCCCACAATGTAATATAAACCTAATCCACACAAACACACACACACACACACACACACACACACAGATATTCCCACACCTCACACCACACATTTCATCACAATTCATCTGCAGTGTTGGACAGCTTCCCTCACTCAAACCCCAAGGCGGGGGGATGGGCGGGGGGTTGCCACAATGACAGTGGCCTGCTGACTCTCAGGATGGGTGGGGCCGCTGGGGTCATAGACCCAGTGCAAAACGTCCTGTAACCCCGTCCCCAAGGATACAAAGCTGAGGCACTCCTGGGTGAAGCAAGAACCTAGGCACCTATGGACAGACCTCAGCACTCAGAGGGGCACTGACAGTGTCTGTGCTGCTTTTACAAATGCCACATGCCTCACAGCTAACCTCACAGTAACCTTGGCTTCACACATGGTGAAATAAAAAATATATCTAATCAGATAGATACAGAATTAGCATTAGCTAAATGTTAGTTAGCATTCCCGAGTCTTGTTACGTGTGCATGATTCTGAAAGGATGGAGGAACCTTGGTCCACTGGGTCTGTTAAGATCACTAGATTCAGGTTTAGCTTGAACCCACAAACACGGAACCACAGCTATGATGCATATATTACCTACTGTAATCAGCCCTGGGTCCTCACCATACTCAAAGGTACAGTGGCAGTACTCCACATGGGATTTTGTACTTGGGATCTTCTGTTTTACTGCCTTGAGCACCAGTGTGTGACTCCTCCACCCTTGCGGTCCTTATCCCGTTAAACTGCAAAGCTGCAGGGCCAGGGGCAGATCATTCCGGAGTCTTCCAGGCGACTCTTCTGCAGACTCGGCAGAGGGGCTGTGACAGCGAGGACGGCGTGACAGAGGCAGTCTGACCCCGTAGTGTGGAGGGGGTCTGTCAAAATCAGCCTCATCCCTACAACTATACATGTCCTGATATCTCTGTGTGATTTTCACAATTTGCTTCTACCCCTCTGATGCTCTCCAATGTTATTTTTTTGCAACCTTAATGAATGAACCTCAGTTTTTTTATTTAAGAATAATTTTAAAACAGTTTGGAGTGCTACAAAATGGAATTCGACAAGAAGTTTGGGGAACAATCCAACCATCCATTAATCCATCCATCCTCTAATTACTTACATAGTCGAGGGAGGGGCTGGAGCATAATCCGTATAGCATAGGACACTGGGGAACACCTTTGATGGGATTCCAGCCCTATGCTGGCCACACAGATATGCACAGACACATACAGATGTGCTATAAATGGATAAAGGGGTGTGAAGGAGCACAAAACTAAGGGCCTCTGAGAGATGGGGGCCCTACAAAAATTTGGAACGTAATTGGATTGGTCTAGATTGGGGGCCCGATATGATATGCTGTCATGGGGTCGGAAATCACTAGGGGCACCCACGGAAACACACAAACACACAGAGACACAGAGAAATACACAGCCACATGCAGACACACACAGGCACACACGCCCACACCATGGGCAATTTCGATATTCTTGTCAGCCATACTGTCACATGTCCTTGGATCGTGGGAGGACACAGGAGAGCCTTGAAGAATCCCACGTGACACAGGGAGAACATGCAGACCGCACACACAGAGCGGGGGCGACGTTATCGAATGCTGAGGAAAGGAGCTACGATAACAACACGGATCATGTTATTACTGAGAGGAATGAGCAAATCACAAACCAGCCCTATGGCATCTGTCTGATCTGGCTTCGCATGAGCAAACCCTGGATTTGAGTGAGCCATTCATTTGCAGGGACGTGATTTTTATCGCGTATGGATCTGTGTGTCTGTCACGCAGAGTTTGACGGGTCACTTCTCTTCAGCGGCTCGGCTGCATTTGCGAAGAACATTTCTGTCCCATAAACTGCTGTGATGTCACTTCCTGGCATCTTTCTTCATCTGTTCGGTTCACCACTTCATTGGTTCTCATGTGTTGAGGCAAGAATGCCTTTCCATGGGTTTGATCTGAGTCCTTCCACCTGAATAGTGCTTCTGATGTTTGACCTGGGTGAATGTTGATTGGATCGCGTGAGATAATTGTTCAGATCAGTTAAATGTATCAAACCAGTATTTAAGCTTGTTTTTTTATCTCCCTGAGCCAGGGATGAAGTTTTCCACACACAGGTTACACATGCTACACGCTAGCCCACCCCCTGCTGTGCAGCGCCCCCCACAGGCCTGACGCAGTGGCAGCACGTTACTCACGTGCAGGCAGACAAAGTTGACAGCTCTGTGACTCCTTGCCAGCCCCGGCCGCTTCCTCGCAGGAATAAACCGAGAAGCTTCAGTGCAGAAGCCAAGGCTCATAAGTGGCTAAATCCTGTGGCTTTATTGTCTGTGACCATTGTGATTTTTCATGATTTCACCACAAGAAAATGAGCCACTTCCGAGCCTGTGTGACGCTTCCACCTGTCTCCTGCAGGTGGCGTCATCGTCCAATACAGGCATGGACCTAAGACGTGACGCTTCCTGCAGCCAGTTCATCTCTACAATCAAGGCATGGGACTGACAGGGAGATGAAAGTGAGATTCTCCTTTTAATCCCCTGTGTTTCTGATGGACTTTTGTTGTCAAGGCTTCACCCACGACTTTTTATCTGCTCTCTTGGAAATACCTTCGGAAGAACCATCATTTCTCCCCCATACATGACTGCTCTTCTCATGGAAAGCGATCCAGGCCCATTCGCAGCGCCCGAGACACTCACATCACTCAATTTTTCTTTATTTTTTTTTGTACGTGTGACAGCTTACAACATCTAAACCGTAGATTATGATAAAATGGCGATAAGTGTGCTGAAAGTCACATAGCAGGAGAATAGACGTGACCAACCGGCCTGATCAGATGCCAGGAAAAATATAGATTCCATAAACTGTCACAAATATGTTTTCATATACATCAGTGAGTGTGCAAATACCTGTATTACCTAAATAGTATGATAGTGCCCAAACACACACTATAGTTGTTTTGCATATGAGATAGTGGCTGTTTGACAGATACACCCCCTTGCATTTCACTGCAGGTTATAGTCAGACTGCACGTCCAAATAAAACCCTTGAATATCAGAATCGTTCATTAAGACGGATCTTCATTGTGCAAAAATTCCAAAGATCTAGTCCAAGTTAGGAGGGTTTATTTGATGTTTTCACACTGGTTTCATTAGAAGACTAATTGATTTATGTACATGGATTGCAGCATAATGGCTGTTTGCTCACTGCTAGAATCTATCAGCATTGATGCATAAAATGCCAATGCAGGTGATGTCTGACAGGCGGTAATAGAAATGTCCAAAAGGTACAGACTGCAGGGTTTGTTCTCTGAATCAGAATAAGGCTACAAACAAATGGCAGAGAGGAAAATGGACTGTGTGGTTGGAGAATCCGGATCAGGCCTGTACAGGAGGAGATCCCACGATCATCCTGGAACATTGGTCTGGTTGATGGTCCTCACCTGTTTACATGATGGAGATAGATCTGTTTAAAACACCTAATTATAGGGTTTCTGTAGCTGACGGCACCTAATATTTCACTGCTGCTGTTCTTTTAAAAATGTAAATTAATTAGCTCCCCCTCTCTAACCGAGTTTGGTACTTTCCACGTTACATTCTTCGACTCCCCTGAACTCTACATATAGCTAGCTATTACTGCAGTTTCCCGATAGTCTGTGAGGTAAGGTGCTGAAATAATTTGCCAGTATGACATATGACGTTTTAATGGGGAGCGCTGTTTGAAAACCGGGCGGGACATTTATGACACGATGCCGTGATGTTACGGCTCGGAGCGCTGGAATGGCCTGGCATGCAGATCGCACCACAGCCGAATCGGAGCATGTGTTTATGGTAAAGCCCGAATTGGAAACAGGCATCACGGTCTTGCTGCCTATATGATGTAACAGGCGCTCTCCTCCATCACGGCGCTCCCCGGAAATTCCCCTTCGCTGTCAGGGACGATCTCCTCTGAATACGTTCATTTCAAAACGATTAATAGTCTTTGATATGTAATTCATCTCTCAAAATATTTAAAGAAGGGAGTCGGAAACAACAGGAGCCTCAGGAGAAACGTTTATGGAGAAACGTTGGTTTGGAAGGGGTGGGATTGGAAGAACAAGTGTTCGGCACCGTGCCGCATTGCAGACACGGCGGAGTTAGAGATAATTGCTTCAATGTTTGCAGATGTGCATTAATTACTTGAGCATAATTAGCATTTTCAGTTAATTATTACTTTGGCAAAACCGCTATGCTCTAATGATCTCAGGTGAAGAAAAATTACACGCTATACAAAGAGTCCCATGGACAACTGACTGAATATCTTAAAAGCCAGCTCAGAAGCTTATCTAACGCCAGATGCAGCTGTAGAACTCATACCGTTCCCGGTGTTTATTTGCTTGTTAAACGCCTCCATTTTCAGGTCGTTCTGTAATCTTTTTCCCATTGCACAAAGGTATATGGTGTTACATTCGCTTGACAATCTACAAGACAATACCCTTGGCATAGGTATAATCATAACTTGCTCCTCTCAATTACATTAAGTTTTAATTATAGTGATAAAATTAAAGTCTAAATGGGTATTAGCCAATCAAATAAAATTTGCCATGGAATCAGCCACGAAAGGATGACACAAAGCATTTGTTCCTCAGCATAAAAGTGAATTTTTATTACAGAGCTAAAAGCTACCCAATTGGATCCACGTTAACAAACTTGATCAGTAAATCATACCGTGTAATTATTCCGAAATATCTAGCTGGAATTAGTGATCCCACGGTAAATGGTAATCCCTCTTAGAAGATGATTAAAGTACCGTTTTTCTGTGCCAATCAAAATTATCTTCACAAATTTCTTTAATGGGTGTCAGGCAGGCTTGTCACGGTTTGCTGTTTATACACTGGACAAGGATGAAAGAACGTGGGAAAATCAGATCATAACTTTCTAATTTGTATATTTCTCCGGTTATGGTTAGTGTCCAGTCTAGCTCAGTCTTTAACAGAATTGGTGTGCTAAACATAATCTGCTTAGCGTTATATTCTGGACACAAATATAGGCCTACCTACATGTAATTTATCATACCATGTTGAGAGGTCCATGTATATGATTTAAAACATCAACATAAATAACTAAGGCCTGTAAAAAACTGCAGCATAAGTTATTCTTTGGTAATCGCAAACCCCGTCTGAACCCTTATTTAACTGGACGAATTTTATTTAAAAAAAAAAATCTGACAAAGGCCGCAGCCTGTACATATGAGACCCCTTATCATTTTGTTGGATTACCCTTGCCAAGCATGCGCAGTCAGACTATTCAGATCTGAATTAGGCCTATGAAATCCTGGATATTCATATGAAAAAGCGTCTTGTGCTTACGCTTGGACTTGCTCTTAAACAGTCATTTTAGGGCATCATCACCTCGACATCTTTGTTCCGATTTAACCTGACTCTCATACCCCTGTGCCTTTTATTACAGTCACCCAGCCCATTTTCAGGCGCAGCGCAATCGTTGACCTTGGTATGGACGCGAATTCAGGAGCTGCTCCGTATCACTTAACGGCATAAAACTCCCATAGTACGCCGACGAAGTTATTCAGATGGGCCTCTGGTCCTCTAACGGGACTCAGTTCTTTGCCTTTTATTCACTTTATGGGATCGAAACTTAATAGCGGTTTGTGCCACCAAATGCTGGCCGTTGGCGTTACTACAGTTTTGACACTGATTGATTTACAGCCACACCTTTAAAAGAGTTGTGTAAATGTTTGATTGTTATTTTAGACGACGTATGTTCAGATTGTCGTTTTACAACCACAAGAAGACTATAATAATAATAATATGGTTTTATTTCACAAATACAATGTGGCTGTAAAAGAGAGCAATGTGCACGTTTTTTTCTGCTCGATACTCAATTTATTAAGAAGAATACGTTTTTAAAATCATATCAAGTAATACATATAAATTGTAGAAATTTATTTTTTCAGTTTTTTTTATTCTATTATTCAAAGGAGCTTTCAACAAAAAGCACACTAACTACTCACTCTATATATACAGAACGCCTTGCTTGGACTGCGTTTGATCGCTGACGAAGTATAGCGGTATGAAAGGTCCCCCACCTTGCAAAACTAATTACTAAATGAACATTGGTTGTCTGTCTCTAAAAAGAGCAAAAGAAAAAAACAGCAATAATAAAATAACATTTTTAAACGGGCTGTGGTGCCTTTGGTTGAGTCTGGGCTCCAGTCCAGCTGAACACATGAACGTGCTTTACCGTGGCTTTTGCGTGTTATTTATGAGGTGGTAATTTCACAATATGAAGGCATTTATTTCTGGCATCACTGCCTGGAATTCAGCTCTGCCAAGTGGACATGGCGATTATCTCCATGTCCACCGCTGTAAGGTTTCTGGAGGGCTCCCTCGCTGATGGCAATGTCCTTATTCCTCGGCTAAGTGCGCGGCTTTGCCAGGAAAGCGGATACAGCGAGTTTGAACTGAGAAATGGCACTCAAACATAAACAATTTAAAAGATCCAAATTAAATGCTGGAATAAAATTACTAATTACTGAACAGGCAATTCTGCAAGTATTTCGAAAATATATAGTTAAAAACCAATGTTCATTTCGTGGAAAAACAGAGATATTCAACACAGTCACAGGTGCATTTTACCTTAATACTCTCGGATTTTACACTGAGTCGGGTGCGATCGGTCTGGAGCGCAGGGTGAGCATCGACATCGTGCATAAACCAACATGGAAAAACATATAGTGTGCAAAGCGAAGGCCCCGGCCCACCAGAGCAAGGATGCTGTGATAGCTTCTCGCTATTTTCTGGTAGAACCAAACCCTCCTGTCTGCTACTGTATGTTCACCAGTGCATTGAGTGAAAAGAGTAAAGTCCTGGCGAGCTGACTTTGTGTTACATTTAAGACATCAAAAACGTGCGAACCAACTTCTGTAACATTTTTAAAAGTAATTTCTAAAGTTTTACACGCACATATTTCCATGCCTCCGGTTTAATGCCGTCTTTGTGTATTCTGTATTCACAACAAAATGGATATTTTTCGTCAAATCTAACTGACGAAGCAACTCGTGATGCGTGTAATGTATGAATGTAACAATGGATATGTTATATATTCTGGTGTTTTTCTGGCAATATTAGCAATGTGTAATTAGGAATTTTGAATATCTAATTACACGTTTTGAGATCTCTAATTTAAGCTCTGAATAGAATTATACTATATTTACATGTATATTGGCTAATGTGTTTAAAGGTACACTTTCCTACTTATTTTAAGGAATTGGAGACGATCCTGATGAGCCTTGAATGAAGGTGTCTAAAAGCTTCAGGATCTATAAAGGGTTAGATGTCATGTTGACGTTCGCTGTGTGCTGTGGTGTCACCCAGAACCTGCCAGAAAATGTTGAATGATGGGCGTTCGGATGAAGTGCGCTACCTGGGCTTGTTTCTGCGGGGCTGGGCTGGACTTGGATTAAAAATCAGTCCTGGACTTTTGCCCACTTCACATCTCACATAGCTACGATAAAAATTGCCTTTTGGGGGGGTGGAGGTGTCCTCCACGACAAATTTTGCTGGCCCACAACCCCATTGGCCCACTGGGAAGATGCCCGGTATGCCAGATGGCTGGACCGGCTCTGTGTGGGGGGGTCTGATGATGGCGACCAGGATGATGATGATGATGATGGTGATAGGGAGGTCAGGCAGCCTGATTCGGTTAAGGCCTGGTGTCTCACTGCATGATGCTTGAAATGCATGACGTTCTAAACCGTCACCGTAGGCAAAGGCGGCCAATCGGCCACCCTGCTTATCAGCAAACCTTGTTGGAGTTTTGGCTTGTTTTACGTTCTTAGATTAGGAGGTTATCAGCATAACGTGGATGCAGTGCCAGGCTTTCATAAAGATGATACAAGACAAAAGAATGTGTGTCATGTTGCAGTTCAGTGCATTGTACCCTCTGTCTGAATAGAAGCAAATAGAATACAATAGAAAGTCTTTAATGTCATTGTAACTCAATGTGTGTGATTCTACAGCGTGCTTTGAGGTACGTGTGAATATTAAGAGACTGGAGGATCACCTAAATTAATTTCAACAAATAAACAAAAAAGTATAAAGAATTTTAAAATATAAAAGATTTTGAAGTGGGAAGGTGATTGTGCTTACATTGTAATGAACATATACAGTCTGAGTGAACGCTGTTCATTAAAAGCAGAGAGCAACATATATGTGTGAATTTTAGAAGTTATGAGGGAAGCAATTCGGAACCGGCTGCAGGCTTCATTCCACGTCAGAGCTCCACAGAACTGCTGTCCCAATCAGGCAAACGGGCCGGGCAGAGTCACATCACAGTCCTGTTTTTGTGTGCATGTGTGTGTTTCTCTGAGCAAGTCCGTGTGTGTTGTGGGGGGTGGTGTTCGGGGTCAGTCGGGATAGGGAATTGAGTCACAGGAGTTTTCCTCAGAGTCACAGGGCAGACGACAGGGGGTGGGAAGAGCCCCCGCGTCCCATCCCTGGCCGTTCCAGCCTGCTGAAGAGCGGCAAAATGGTAAAAACATGGTAAAACTTTATTTGTAAATATAGGATGCTACCTAGCTGCTTTAAAATGTCTTTTCCTGTCCTTTCAACTTAAAAAACAACAATCTCTCATGTACATTGCCAGCCGCGATCTTATGAAAAGGCCTGCTTTGTAGGCGTCCATGTAAATAATTAAAAATATATGTGTGGTACCATCGCAATAGTGCATGGCCACATTCCCGAATAGCATCCCTCTCCTCCTGTTCTCAGATGAGTGTTTAATCGGGGGGGGGGAGGGGGGGGTTAGGTTTACCTAGGTGTTTCTGTTGAATGAATGGGACAGAGCTTGTTGTGTGCTGTAGGGGTCGCTGATGCCATTATTTTGAACAGCACCTCAAAACAACGTATTCCCCAAGCGCTTATAGCATTTCACACAGTAATTAGAATAATAAAGGTGGTGTACGTTACATCTTGCTCTCATTAATTACTCTGTGGTACTGACTTGCTCCTAACGGCGTAAATACAGGCAGCAGCGGTACTTATGGTGGGTCTGACCTAGCTAGGCTATAAAAGTGATAAAGCGTGCAAAATATTATCTCACATTTGTCACCTATTTGATTGCATTACATTTTAAATTAGGACTATATTTTATATAATTAGATAAAGGAACATCTGCAAACTAATTGAATCGAAATGAGGCATCACACACATAAAGTTTTTTTTTCTCCAACGACATGCTGTTAAATGCGACGGAGAGAGGCTGCAGTTGTTCCCCTGACCGTGTAATGATTAAGGCTGTCAGACTGCATTTCAGCATTTCCCTTTGGGGACGCCATGTCTAGAATGCGCATGGAACAGACACATGAATAATTATGAAACTGCAGCGTTCACTGTAAAACGATCAGCTTTTTCACTCATTTCTCGTCTCTGCGGCCACATGTAGTAAAAGCGCAGAGGCAATATCAGAACACACTTCTGGAAAGTGAAGGCTGAGCTGAACCACCATAGGTCGATTTCTTACTCGCATAGTCCATCTATTAAAAAATGTATTTATGGAAAACGCCTACAAGAGTCAAGAGACTCACGCAAAACCACCAAATACTAACCATTTGATAGATTCTGCTAAAACATCATCAGTCAAAAAATGAGGAGAGGAAAACCATAGAAGTCTCAGAGGTGATATTATTTATTTACTTTTGGGAAATGTTCATCACTCCTGCTCGCAGACGGAATATACAGATGAAGGTTTCCTGCTTCAAATCACAGTTGCAAGTTTACTTCAGAAAGCTGACTTGCATGAATCATAAAGTCAGGACTGCAATGATCAAATCCCAATTCAGAACAAGTAGAAAAGTTGCATGCTACATGTATCAAGAATCAGCAATTAATGGTACTTTCACCTTGATTTTTTTTTATTTAGAGTGTTGCTTTTACATGTGTTGCTTTTCCCCCATGAAGTTGCTTCATAGTTTCTGCTGTTGTGCAGCTCTTGCACCAATATGGCTTACATTTGTAGCAAGGGATTCACTGTAAGCTCAGCCTAGCTGCACTTATGGTTAGGTGACGCCTTGACAGAATGCGTGCTTGTAATGTGCTGTTTGCCTCATTTTATGTTGCTTTGGACAAACATGTCTGCTAAATATATGTATTTGAAAATGTAAGATATTTCAATTATATATAGGCCTCATGATTGCTGATTAACGCTGGTAACAGATCAGCGAGGTAATAGATGAAGGCCTTTTGATGATTTGTGACACAGATCCATAAAAGGAAAGCTCACATTCCACGGATCCACGATTCCTACTTCTGAACAGAGTAACAAGTCACCACTGCAGCTAAAAAGCACCATAACTTTGATGCAATACAAGCTCTAGAAGTGAAATTCATGGATTGTCATAGATCTGACATCTTGAAGCACGAGAAGCACATTCATTGACACCTCTAGATGTATAAATACACCCAGATGTTGAAATGTGAGTTTTGTCATGTCATCCTGAAACGACATCCAAAGAACTCCGTATTGCAATGCTCTGCTTTCAGCATCTCCATCTCCTGCTCTCTGAAATGGATCCGCATCGGAATTCGCCGCGCAGCCTGATATCTCAATGCATACGAGGCTTGGTTAGTTACATCTGTTGCTGAGACATCTGAAATCCTCATCTCCGCACCGAACCAGTTTCACAGACAGCGGTGGGCCAAAATCTGTTTGACTCCAGATCTGCACCTTGTAACGGAACATGGGAACACAGAGTTAATCAGCGCCACCGCAACACGTGTGAAAATCAGTGCCCTCAGACTGAGATCATGGTCGGTCATCACTGAGTTCACAATAGAAGGATCACACACACACACACACACACATACAGACTCTCAGACATCAGTGTTGACAGACATGATTTCCTCTGTTGCCTTCCCTGTGGGTCAACACCATTCACATCCTGTGAAGATATGGACTAAATATCAATGTGCATTGCTGAAAAATATGGAAGTCCAGAATGTTCTTCAACATAAAAAGAAATGTTGCCTGTAGCAATAAGACAGCATCAGACTCCCGACCACATGACGGAGAGAGGAGTGTGGCTCTGTGGGTTAAGCTTCTCGCCCTGTGATCAGATGGTCATTGATTCAAGACTCAATTTGCCCCCTGAAATGCTCTTGGTGAGCTGGCTTCATGATGTGGCCCTGTGTTTGGGCCCTGAACATACATATATAGGTGTGTGTGTCTTGAAGGAGAACAAGATGGGATTTCAGTGTAGTTTTGCAAATAAAGAATTATTTTCATCTGTCAAATATTGAAAATAATGGATCAAAGACAAAAATAGTGTACCCAACCTTACAGATGCACATGATTGCTAATGTCTGTGACGCTGTGTGCCTGGATTTTAAGTGCTACTCATAAAACCAAAGGAGCCTAAAACCTGAAGTATTCGCCAGCAGTTAATTAACGACCAAGCATAGCATCTTTGAGGAGGAATCTCCTTTTTCTTTTGGGCAGTATCACCCCCAGACAAACAGCCCTTTGTGTATCTAGGATGAAAGTATCATGTGCGATTTTTGGAATGTCAGGCACCGCCAGTGATTGGAACAGGCTGCGGGGAGAGAGCGGGCGGTTTTCACCAAGACAGATCCGCCCGGCTGTACGGCACACGTGCGTGTGTTATAGGAGGGCAGGCTGGGAGCCATTTAAAGGAGCACTGCTTCTGGAAACACACCAGCAGAGAGAGTGTGTTTTATCGTGGGGTTAATATCCTGAGGTGTTTGAAGGGGCGGTCTAGAAGTGACTTCAAACATTCCACATGGAAGGTGCTACTGTGCAGGTAGCATTTTTGTGACCTGCTAATGCCAAAATATAGCGTTGGATGTGGCTCATGCAGCTAGAAATGTATCGCAAGCCCAATCGGCATAATCTGCAAGACTCAGGACAAGTGCCGATCTTCCCTGAGCTTCCTGCTCGGGGTTCAGCCGCGGTGGTCTGGCAAAGGCCGGCAAGAGGGCTATAAAAACCGTGGGTGTGTCTGCCTTTGTGGTCTTGTACGATCCGGCGTGTCACCGGCGGGATACTTCCCCTGTGTGTTTATTTCATTGACGGACTGGACAAGCTGGAGCTAGAGACCCTGCTTGTTAGCAAATGTGTGCAAATGTTATATCAGGTTAAAAGCTGGTTAGGCCTTGAACAGCTGAGTTTGGGGGGTTTTGCATAGTTCCCCCAAAAGGGGGATCTTTTCCTCCCTTTTTTCTGGTTCAGTGCACAGTGTTAATAAGGTCAGTAATTATGTTAATTAGGAATCATTTCCCATTTGTTTTTTATTAGTTTGGTGAATTCACATATTACCTATAAAAATGCAGACAGTCAGAATTGCGAAACCATGCAGCATTTCTGTGAATAGCAAACAAGCTTTTACCTTCTCTGCCTGTAGCAAAGGGGCTCCAGAAGTGTTTAGACCATAATCTGCATATTAGTACCTATCATTTATTTTTAAAATGAGTTAGTATAAATAATTTAAAATACACGTGCAATACCAGCACCAGTTCAAAAACGTTTTTATTTTATTCGTTAATTTATCATGTAATACGATAATGTAGCTTTCGTTTTTTCTTTTTAATATTCAGTTTTAATTATAAGTAACCTCGTGTCCATTAAACAAGTGTGCCTGAGACTAATACGTTCACATTTCAGAATGTTCTGCCTATTACTTAAATTTCACATAAAGCAAGACATAACCAAAGACCAGCTTGTGTAAAGGTGAAGAGACAACGACGAATACAGTTTAAAAAATTATCATATAAATAATGGTTTAATTTAATATTTTTACCAATTAAAAGGAAACACCCAGGAATAAGTCTTATTTAGCGAGGGCTCCAAGCTACTGCTATAGGTCCAGACAAATGATAACATACATCATTCAGATGAGTGGCAATTAAATGAACAGATGTCCACAAGCTGCTAACTTCCATAAAATGTAAATATACCACTTTCCAGAGTAATACGCCGAAATTCACCAAGGCTATGATACTCCATTTCTTTTGCTTTTTTCTTTCACTTCTCGTATCAAGCACACGCATAAAAGAAAATTACTGTTTTCTACAGGAGCCGACTGCAGAACAGTACATTTTCACGATACTCAACTGTCAACAGAGAAACGATCACATCGGAACAGGTATTTCCTGACTTCATAGTTCTTGTAACGTTTGTCTTAATTTTTCATCTCTGGCTGCTCAGAACACATGAAAGCGAAAGAGTGGGAACATGTCACGAGAAGGGAACCGGTAACGAGAATGATCCCAGTTTAGCGAGACGGTACCGTACGTTCAACTTGTAGTGTAACCCTGACATAATGGTCTGAAATGGACTTCACATCATGAGAATATCCAAAACGAGGCCTTATCTGACATAATAATCCCTAAAGGTTCATTTGTGAAGTTTTTATTTTTACTGCAAGCAAATAATGGGATCATTGTCTTTCTGCATCAGGGTGAAGGAAATCTTGAAGCGAATCGATACATCTCTTCTTACCATATTCCTAATAAACGGCTCACTGTTTCCCCACGTGTCTATATGCTATCAAATGTGAAGGGGAAATCAAACATTGAGCGTATGTATTGAAATGTTACCCGAATAAATGAAACCATTCGCATTTGAAACAAATTCCAGTTGCTAACGCAATGGTAATACTGTGTGTATTTGCGACCTAGCGACCAACTGAAAGTCTCAAACAGCATATATGGCGGTGTTTTTACTGTTAATTCACTCCAGTAAAGCTTCAAATTCATACCGTGCACATTATGAATAATAATAATAATAATAATAATAAAGTTCGGTTATTATTGGTTGATAAAATGGGCTTAAAAGAACTGACAAACAAGTTTGTTTTAAATGACAACAGTGCGCCCACCTCAGCCACGGTCATTTGCTGACGACACACCTACCTGCCCACCCCTGATGCTGCTGCACAGCCGGCTGCCGTGTCCCCTGAGCAAACCCCTACCAAGCAGCCTCGAAGTCAGCCAAAGGTCAAACATATCTGACGGAGAGGGGTGGGGGCACGAAAAAAATGCCAGCTACCTTTATATTTAAGGAAGATCTCTGCACCGCTACTTTTAAAACTCCGAAATTCCGTCCGGATATTTCCGTAAACGCATGAAACGCCACCCGGCGCTTGTGGACGGAACCGTGAAACCGTTTCCATTAAAAATGGTTTAAAACGTTTAATGACATAAAAAATGAGGCTTTCCCAACATTAAAACCGCCGTTGGTTACAACCGTAATGGCTGTTCAATCGTTCTGGATTTCCGAATGTTTAGGAAGGGTGGTGTGGATGTGTCTTTAGTTATGGCAAATCTTATGGACAAGTTAGACATTGACAAGCTAAAAAACACGTCTGGAGCTTTAATAATTATCCGTAACTGCTTCATAGTACTAAAAAAAAAATACTATTCTGCATTGAAAAATATCAGATTTCCTTACGCGTTTGCAATACGTAATTGGCTTTCTTTTCTGCTCAGTAATGGTTTTTATATTTTATTATGACAAAAGTCAATGTCTTATTAATTACCAAGTACTGCGTGAAATCGACATGGATAAAATCCGAGGACGGACACCAACATGAATTTTATGAAATTCAGAATTTAACATTTCATCCGGGGCTAAAATGAAATCGGTGATTAGGCCTATGAAACACTATGGTCAATATCAGTCTTAGTAAATATTCAAATAGTATTTATTTCAGCTAATTAGTTACAGTTTCCATCAAAATAACGACGTGCTGTCGGCCATTCATAATTCAAAAGCCACGTGTGGAAATATGCAGAAATGTGGTGAGTGTAAAATTGTAACAGCTATTTACAAGTAACGCTGATGGCTCCCTGTAGTATTTCACAATTTCAGTAATTACTACAATACACAATGTGTTTTGCCAGTTTATATTTTAATCTCATGTAAATGAGGGATTTCGGTTAATGGGCCTTTGTCACGTTTGTCATTGCAAACAATCCATCGTATTTATTTGGGGAAGCTTCAGCTTCCGAGAAATAAAAATGGTCGTCCTTTCAAGTCGTCGACTTTGCTTACCTTAAAAATATATTTGTATACAACATATTTATTTATACAATTGCGTAGTTTACTGAGGCAAACAGCCACAGCACTTGCGAACGATTTTCCTTTCAAAGCGTTTTCTTTGCTGACGGATACACGTAAATCGCTGTTTAAATGCACTAACTCTTTCTGTTACAGAAAAGAAATCCAATACGCCATATGCGTCGTTGAAAATCTTATAGATTTATATGAATTACAACTGAATGCTTCCATCTTTTGTACAGCATTTCTTAAAACGATTAACCGCACATAGCAGACTATTTCATCCTGGATTGTTTACGCCTTTACACGATGGCTCTCGTGTCACCTGCTTAAAATACATCGTAAGAGACCTGGCTAACAGTTCTTCACCTGTATCTGGCAAAGTGTGTCAAGGGAATACGCAAATGCAGTGGTGTAAACAAAAAGCCTCTATCGCCTGTCTCCACTGCCCTGGTTAAAAAAAAAAAAAAAAAAAAAACTGAACAGCATTCGCGTCGTGAGAGGTCCAAATCTGGTGGGCTATTGCGTAACACGATGCAAAAATGTTTCCTTGCAAACGCACATCGCACTTGAAATCCACAAGCAGCGAACTGCCAACTATTAACAGCGTTTAAACAAAGGCGTTTGCTTATGACCAAACTGCAGAAAACATATTGGCGAGAACATAAAATACAGCAAGCTTTGTTAGTTCCGTGTACACTCTCTATATATACAATACAACTAAAGAAAGGATAATGGTGCACATACCGACAAAAACGACAAATCAGTTCATAAACACTTTCCATTGTTTTGCTACCGGTGTATATAAATGACCACAAACGGAGCGTTTCCCCAACAGTCGAATAAATGTGTAAAACAGAGCTGAACAATTCCCTGTCAACGTCATTCACACATTTCAAGACACAACAGCACACGAATACTAATAATAATAATAATAATGGTAATAATAATAAAATAATAATAATAACAACTTCGAGAATCTGAGTTCCTTATTTCCTACATATGTAGCAGTTAAATTGAAACGCAACTGCAAATGGATTCCAGTTTCTGAGGCATTTCCCTTCTGGTTTCACAGAGAGGCACAGAGATTACGAATCTCTCCAAAACTAATACTTCTTGTAAATTTCATTAATCCTGCAAGGTGGCGCCCTCTGTCCAGTAACATTCCGAGAACAAACATCAAACAGCACATTTTCCTTCTTGCATTGTATTTAAACCTGTATTTAAAATCATAAAATAATATCGTTAAATGTCACTGCACATCTGCTTCTTCAGAAATGTTCTATTTTTAGGACTTTTAATAAGATTGCCGGAACACACACACACACCCGAACAAAGGCAGGCTGCGTTCAGTACATGATATTGCTTATCGTTTTAATTCGTGCTTTTGTTATTTCTGAAGTTGTGTCAGTCTTGCAAGCTGTAAAGTTCATTCGTAAACTTCTTTTGCTCTTCGCGCACCGCCAGCGTTAACTCGGCTTATTTGAGCGCTGTGGCCCATTGAAATGGTGTCTGACTAATGGGTCGGTCAAACTAACTGCAAGGGAACAAAGCTTAACATTTCTTGCACCTGTGTAGCTAAGTCTTGGTAGTGTCACAGACCCACCACATCAAACAACGGGAATCGAATTTACTGCCTGGAAACAACAGTCAACGGTTATTGGATAACAACAATTCAATTTTTAAAACACCGACTCGTTTTGGCTTTGTTCGTACGCTTTTCTGGGCAAGATTTTCAAGGATAATTGCGATTAAATAAAATGCAGAAACATACCAGAAAAAAAACTCGATTATCTTAATTGACAAATTAGACCCCGAATAACATCGGTATCCGCGGAAACATTCGCCGTCTAGGTTTCTAGGTGGAAAATCAATAATGCGGTTTATTTCCCAGAAGAAATGCTTTGAAATATTCCAGTCTTCGGACACTTTTATCGACGAAACTCGGTAAAATGTGTATCTCTGTGGACACTTTATTTAATGATATTTGCATACCATACCAGAGGCCGCAGGATGTTTACCAGTCCCCAAATTCTTCACGAAACTCTCCAGAGGATCTCGAACATGATTAAATCATACCGAGCCCTTCGTGGAAATAATGCTGAACGCCGTTTTTTTTAGTCTTTAATACTGTACGAAATGTAACCAAACATTGGTGAAAACTAAAATTTACATACGAACGCAATTTTCCATGAAAACCGATCATTTCTAATATGAGATGCCGGCCCTTTACATGCGATAAATATGGAAAATTAAGTTATATACATTTATTATTTTTTGCAATAGCCAAGGGAGTGAACAAATACTTATTTTATCAATGTTTACATAAACAGATTGACACGGAGTTTCAGGCTTTCACTATACGATTTATCGACATGACATTAAATAACAACAATTTACTGGGCTATTCAGACTTGACTTGGGACGAAATGGTTGCACTGTATACAAAGCACATTAAAACTAATAGTCGGTTAGGTCGACGAGTAGACTGTAGTAATACGGAGTCATTCACATTTGGTACACATTAACTATAACATTCTTATCAGCCAACACTAAAATTCGCATAATTCTTTAAAACCGTTCAATTTTCCATAAATCTAGGGACCACATTTTCACAAATTCCCTTAAAATGTGATATAAGTATTTACAAAATAAAATATTACATTTTTAATCTAGTAAATCTTTATGTACAAAATAGGCCGCGAGCCGGGGGTGTGTCATGCACTTCGAAATCCTGCGAGCAGTTCTTCAAAAAACCATTTTCAAAACTGGCAGTCAGCGTTTTCCCGAGTCCATGCATTGCTCATAATTCGCTTTAATGCCATTTTACAAAGATTTGGGATTCTTCATTTTTTGCCTTTTCAGTCCACGTTTATGTATTTGATTAGTTTAAATTTCCTTCGCAACAGTCCTAGTCCTAAGTCTTTTTATATAGTATTTTACACGTACCATTCATTAAAATTTGATGACAGCGTGCTGTGACTGGTCGTGTGATGCACTGTCGATGAGGCTGGCGATATGGAGCTGCCGCTCTGGTTCTCTGTCGATGGAGACACAATTGTTGGCGGCGTGGATGACTCGTACCCTGAGCTGGCCGCTGGCGACGGTTGTGATCCGTGTGTGGATTCGTGAACCTGCATAGAGACCGTCATCAGCATTTGTTTTATAGTTGTGCTCCTGCAGCCTGTTATCTGCTGTAAAATTTAAATCCTTTTTTTCCCGGTGTCCTAAGTCTCCATCTCTCCATTACAGATGGACGCAAAATGAAACAGATGACCTGCAAATTACATTTTTTTTTCTTAATTTAACTCAGTTATACGCACCCAAAAGTATGAAAACCCATAATTGTGTACATTTTCCATTTATTAATATTTTTAGGACTGCAGGCATAAAATGAGATGAAGGAAAAAATCAATTATAATTATAAAAAGACACGGAAGCTTTTATTTTACCTTCATATGTTTTCGGAGGGAGCTGGGATGCGTGTATGATTTGTCGCACATTTTGCAAAGATAGGGTTTGTCCGACGTGTGCACGTGCATATGTTTCTTTCGGTCGCTGCTGTTTGCAAACCGCCTGTCGCAGCCCTCAAACTCACACTTAAATGGTTTTTCACCTGCCGCAGAAATAAACAACACAGTTTTAACACATTTAAAATCAGGGAAACATCCGTAATCTCGCGGCACAAAATCTGGTTTTCGTGTACACATTACATGCATTTTCGCTTTTTCAAAATTCATTTAAAAATGCTGAGCTTATCAATTTTTTATGTTTAATTTCATAAATACGCCGATTTGTCTGTTTCAAATAAAAATATTAATTAAAAAAATCACAAAATACTATTTTAAAAAATGTAATATTGCATACAACATACAATATAATAATCCACAATATAATTTCCCACAAAAAATATATCGAAATAATTGTGTTTTTTTAATGCAGCAATATACACAACAGCAATAAACATCTAATAGAGAAAAAAATGTGTGCTACATAAAGTCGCGCGTGATTCTTACCCGTGTGTGTTCTTTTGTGGATTTTCAGGTTTTCCGACCGGGCAAACACTTTTCCACAGCCAGGGAAAGGGCACGGGAACGGTTTCTCTCCGGTGTGTACTCTGATGTGGTTCACAAGTTTGTACTTGGCTTTAAAGGGCTTTCCTTCACGGGCGCATTCTTCCCAAAAGCAGATATGGTTCGACTGCTCCGGCCCCCCAACATGCTCCACCGTGAGGTGGGTGACCAGCTCGTGCATTGTGCTAAAAGTTTTGTTGCAAGACTTTTTTGGATTCGATAGCTGTTCCGGCTCAATCCATTTGCAAATCAGCTCTTGTTTTATCGGTTGTCTCATATATCGAAAGAAGGCCCCAGCTCCGTGGTGTGCAGCCATATTCATGTTCATGGGGCCGTAGCCGTGCAGCTGGGTCGAAGCATAGTGGTCGGACCTGGGGCTCGTTACGTGACCATACTGCTCTGCTCTGCCGTACATTTCCCCGGAAAAGCCCAGGCGCATCTGGCTGTTCACGACGTTGGATGTCGCATGAGTGGCCGCCTGCTCGTGAAGTCCCGGGAAAAGGAGATGTCCCGCGGCATCCGAGTGTCCATGCGGCCCCGCGAAACCTCCTGCAGCAGTGGCGAAGAGGCTGTGCTGAGCGCTCGCCGCATCCCCGAAGCCCCGATTTCGAAACAGAAAGTCCCGAGTGGAGTTGAACGCCGCCGTAGAGTATGAGCTGACATGGGCGGGGTGGTGGTGATGTCCCAGAGCGGCAGCCGCATATCCCGAAGCCTGCGAGGTGAATGCCGTCTGTCCAGACCCTAAATCGTGGGTACTGTGGTTGATTTTGAAAGCACCCATGCCCTCGGCAAACGGATTTATCCCCAAAGCCACTTCTCTGTCGGCAACTTCGCTTGTTGAGTGATGTCTGGAAGAACCGAAGGTAGTCACTCCTATCGTAGGATACTGTGGTCCGGCGTCCAACAGCATCTTCACTCAGTTTCTGAAACGGCTGCGAGAAAAAAAAAATCAAAACTACCCACAAATTTTCTCACCACAGCTTTTGCTTAGGAAACTGCGTGGTTTAACTCAGTCTGTGTTCTGGTAACGGCAATCCTAAAATTTTCTATGTATCTTTTAGTGGAAAAGGAATTTTACCCACTCCTTCTCCTCAACTGCAAACGCAAATCATGTACAATATTGTCTTTTGCGGTTTATCTTCCTGTGGCGAAACTTTCACCTCCTCAGCCAGGCGGTAAGCTCCAGACTGATAGTCGCAATCATTCCTGCAGATAAATGAATTGAAAGGATAACACCGTCCACCCTTGATGAATGGGGAAGGAGGGGAGGCGTCACGTGAGTCCGTGCCTGGGTGCTCATTCGAGAGCGCAATCTCCCCCTGCTTACACACGCTCGCCGGATAACAGTTTTCAAGGCTTAGGCTTTGGCCCTATTGGTCAATTCCCATCATCAATCTCAGGTATTGTACGCTTGTTGACTATGCCTGTGCTTTATAGAGAGCAGAGCGGTAAGGAAAGTTGACAAACGTGAGCGGTTAATACACATAAAACTCTTCTAAAACAATACCCTCGGTTTTTTCTGTCGATTTCTTTCTTTTTTTTTTTTTGCTAAATTCTTGTTTTAGCAAATACCACAGGAAAAGGTCAATCATCCTACCCAAGAGAAGAAGATTATTTTGAGCAGAAAAGCGAATAGGTAATTATGCAGTGTGCACTTTCTTATTTTCGCAGTCTAGGCCCCACCGCTATTCTTTACTCGTTTTTCTGCCTATTGTATTCCGCGTGGCCACCTTCCGAAGACCGTTGAGTTGGAATTGTATCATCGGTTTGACGAGTGAAACAATAAACAATACCGCAGAAAACCCCAGTGTCTACCCATGACTAATCGTTTAACGACCCCAAAATTGAAATTGGATTGAGTGCAAGGAGTGATATTAACGTAGTATTTACTACAACAAAATAATAACAGAAAACATAAACAAAAAAAAACATATCCAGATATTTCAATACACAAGTTATCAAGGCTTACGTAAGCATTATAGTGCATTGTATAAAATACTAGCAGTATCGTGTTTATCATTATATACGAAAACATCCAGTTCAAAACAACAGCTGTGTTACCGAATTCCTTCATTTTTTTCAAATTGAGTTAGCCTACTTTGTGCGCCATTATAGCAAAATGCCTGTTGGTCCTTACCTAGAGCTCTTGGGTAAAGTCGCATTTTTATTCCAGCTCGGTAAAATTCACGTGACCCAAGTGTTTTCTTCCCAAGCCAAAGAAACATTTTCACCTACTTAATCAGCCCGTCAGTAAAAACGTGATGCTTAAAATTATTTTTATAAGTTGCTAACTTAAACACGTGAACGTGATTTGCAAAGGAATCTGCACATACGGTAGAAAGTAGTTTTGGCTTACAGGATGTGGTGTGTTTGTGCAGACACAACCCGTTAAAACAAAACAAAGAGAAACGAACGTTAGACTAGGATATAAGTTATTTAATGTCGATTAATAATTTACGGTGTAAAGCATTTATGCAGGTTCCTACGCCCCAATAGCATTTGCTGTATTAGATGTCAAACCGGTTTGACTAGAGGTTCACGCTGCTTTTTAAGGCATGGCTTAAACCCGTAGTTTGTGGTTAGTGAATATTTTTACAGCGAGTTAAAATGCATTGCAATTACAAGTACAAAAATTGTGGGCTGTTGAAGTTATCAAGTGGAATTTGCGTCGCCCTTCAGGAAACTGACTGCTTGAGTTCAAAGCCGCACACACTGACGTGCAGTACAAGCCATTAAAATATCCTGACTGTTCCAGCCTGCCACATGCGTTCTCAAACTGATTCCAGACAGAAAGAAGTGAAGAAATAGAGGATCGTAGTTTTGTCTTTATAGATATAACGCCAGTTTACGCCTGTGGGTGAAAATCTGGAAGACGACTTCAACAGGTGTAAAACGGTAAGGCAAACACGTGTGTTGCACTGACTGTGTAACCTTCACGTTCTTTTTGGGAAAAATAGGGTGTTATAACAGTGGAAATATTTCTGGAGAGGTCAGGAAAAGTGGCTTGTGGCAGGGTTTGTGGCTACAGTAGCGCGTTGCAATTGAGTAGGGACACATACGTCATAAATTTTCGAATGAGTCAAATATTTATCCGAATTCATCGATGCGTTTTCATTATTTTTGCGCAAATTTTTATGCACAAAGTTTTGAATATCTTTTGAAGAGTCCGAAAATTATATTACCACTGCTGTGTCAATTTGCGTTGTTTTTTAGTAAATGTAATAGGTGCGATTTCTTTTTCAGTCTCACTAAAAACAACGCTTTATGCTTCACTGGAAGCGCATGGATGACTTTCTATGTAGTTGCCTACTAGGTTAACGATTACGCACATCTCAGTCAGCATTCACTTACCGGTGTGTTGACGCGGCATTGTCACCAAACCCGTATGACAGGGCGTTCAGCTGAAAGAAAGACATTTGATGCTTGTTTAGCCGAAGTAAAGCACTATAGGGAAGTCTTACTTATTTGCAGAAAATATTTATTCAGTATGTTGCACACAAGATATTTAAGTTGTTTATTAACAATAATCCGTGAGACGGATCCCAGTACTAACCAAAATGTATGGTATTCAGTCCAGGGTAATGGAATTTTGAGTTTTTAACTTAAATCTGCTATTTTGTTTGAGAGTTTGTTAATAACTCAAAGAGAGATATATAGTTATGGATGAACCCAGATTGCTCAGACTACCTGCTTGGGTTTATTTTCCATTTCGTATGTTTTAGATAATCTGCCACGTTAATCAATCACTCACACACAAGCACACAGACACACATACACGTTTTTATTCATATCTTTGTGGGGACTCTGCATTCATTTCTATGGGAAAAACCCTAATCCCAGCAATGACAACTTTAACCCCTACCCAGCCCTAACCTAAAAGAAAAATACAAGACTTTTGGCATTTTTAGTTTTTAAATTGCAGTTGCAGTTTTTTTATACTACTGGGTTTCCCTTGTGGGGACCCACAACGTCTAAATGACGTTTTTTTTTTAATCACATCGTGGGGTCATTTGGTCCCTACAATGTAATATCACACATGACCCACGCACACACATACACACACAGACACACTACGACGAAGTTTTAACTCTTTAGACACGCTGCAGAACTTTACAAAACTGTAGGTTAATCAACATAAAATTTGCTTAAGCAACCGTTATAAAATTCTACTCACAATACGAAAGAGACGTGGTAATGCTGCATTTGAATTTAAAATGTTATAATTGAAAGCTTACAATTAAATAACTTTGGAAATTCGAAGATATATCTAGTGAAATGCCGGCAAATCGATACACTATTTTCAAATGAAGTGTATATAATCCAAAGGACATACGATGACGTAGCAGTTTTGCAACATGTAATAAAGTAAGAAAGAGCGTCAGGTAGTCAAATAACTGCCTGTTTTTTTTTTTTTTTACATTTGTCAATGGAGATTACATTTCTCTGCCCTACATATGATCAAACTCTGACAACTGAACTCTTTGGTTTACTTAACACAGCCATTCTTGTTTGTCTCCAGGCAATTATAATTAAATTTTGATGGCACTGGAGAAACGGTACGGAGATTTTATTAATATCGCAAAGATATTCATCACATCTTCAATACTTCACACAATTTGTGATGATTTTCTTATGTGTTTCATGTATAGAGCTATTCATTTAGAGAATTCTGATAATAGCGGGAACATCATTCATATTTTGATAATAGCGGGAACATGACCATGATTAACGGAATGCTGAGTGTTCACGGAATTAGGCAAAATATGTGGAATGTCGGTGAGTAATTACATATTGAAGAGATGTCCATACATCGGAAAATACTCATCTCTTTAAGTTGAGATTGTTTATATCTCTCCACTTCGAAATTAATGTCACATACCGATTTATATTCGGATTATATATCTTTAATGATGAAACAATTTGGATCGAGATACGACGTTAAGATGGGTTAACCACTGTAATTGACATTAACACTTTGGAAATTGTTGCAATAAGTCCAACATGCTTAAAAAAAAAACAACAACAGTACAAACATCTGTGTTATCGCGTGCATTCGCATGCTGACTGATGTTATCCGAGGATAACTATAGCTATTTTTCTAATTATTTTAAGTGATGGGTTTTCAGTCATATTTTTGCTGCTTTTTAATGATAGAAGTAGGTGTTTATAAGGACATAGCGTGTTTTACACCGGAACGAAATGGAAGAAAAACGGATCAGACGCTCCATCGAAGCTTAAACGAATTTTATGACGTGGAGTTTTCGAAGTTTGTTAACATTTATTTTGAAAATCTGTGAATAATTATACATTTGTCAGGAATGAACAAAGCTCTAATTTAACCCCTTATTTTGCTCAAATGCTGTGTTAATATCAGAAAAGTTGGTCAATGTTTATCATTCTATTCGATAATTTCGACATTCGCGATTTCCCTGTTCACTTACTCTTTGATTAGCCACTTCCTCTTGCACCTTTGATCCAGTCCAACCCGGCCCCAGATCACTACAAAACTCGGAAATAGATTCACCTATCGTCTTAAGTGCATGACCTTTACATTTCTTCATCTAAGAGGGGTATGCAGTCTTAGCGCTGTTAATAAATACAGAGAAATAAAACTCATCTCGAAGTTTTTAAAAACAACGAGAAGTTAGGAAGAGGAGGGAACAGGGTGGGATGGTATGGGAAGGGCAGTTTTGGGGGAGGTCTTACAAAAGCCCGATTTCTTATGACAGTCATATCATTTCATAATTATTTGTCTGAACAGTGGAAAAGCGAAATAATTTTATATAATTTTCTTATAATTTGTTTATCCGGCACAATTATTATAGTTGATGATGCACATACGTAAGAGAGTTTTGTCATCTGATTTTGAAAAGAGAACATTCTTTGTGTTCAAAAAGTTTTGCACTTGGGTTTTTTCGATGAGAAATAAAACTTTTGAGCAGGAAACCTACGCACAACAACAGCGGAAAGTCATTTTTGCCGTCAGCTGAACGAGGTTCGGCGCAGGCGCTTTGGATGTCGCTGTCACAAAAACGTTTCCCTTCACACTGGAAACTGTCACAAGTGACGTCAATCATTGTGCCCCGACCAATTAAAACGCTTGGCGATTGTTTAGCTCCACGGGCTGCAGCGCCTACCACGAATCTCTTTTCAGTGTACCAAAGCGTCCCGCTGCCACCTCTCAGCCGAATGGGATTACATGCAGGCACCGAGATAAAATCAAAACTTCACAAAGTTTTATTTTTTGTTACATTTTTAGTACGATTAAAATACATTTGTCATCATCATTATTATTTTGCCCGCTGTCAAGTTATTTTAAAATTAGGCGTAATGAGCGTGGATGCTCCGGGATGCCCAATGATGGACCCCGCGTTTTCCAAACGGAACACGGCGCTGAGATTAGTTGACTTGGCAGGGGCTCACCACCATCACCATCATCACCACCATACCCCTCAGTGCGTGACAGGCTTCCCGGGGCTCAACAGCTATGCACACTCAATGGCTCACACGCACCCTGGGGAGATTACTACAGAACCCTGCCTGGGGCCGAGTCCATTCGGGCCAGAACACATGGGGTACACCGCGGCCCTCAAAATCAGCCCAGCCCATCATTATCCCCACCACCATCACCACTACAATCATCATATGGCAGGCCACAGCGAAGTGGTCTCCAGTCAAACGGGAGCCTTCGGTCCGGCGCAGCCTGCGGCACTCCCATACTCAAAGTCCTGTACGACCCACGTGCTGTCGGCAGGTAGGGACTTCCTATTTGGAAGAGATCTGAATGCGCAAGGCATTCCTGGTGTCGCCGACCACACGACCGGTGCAGCTTCTCACCACGGAATGTTTGTTTCAACAACAGGTAGCTATCCTGGGCACTATGGTCATCACCCCGACGCCGCAACTCATACACTGTTCGCCGGACTCCATCACGAACAAGCGCCTAACGGGGCTCCAGGTGGCCAGACACTCAATGGACAATTAAGGTTAGGAATACCTGGAGAAATGTACGTTAGGTCTGGTCACTTGGCAGTTTCAAGTCAAGTGGCAGTTTCAAGGGCTGATCCGTTTGCTACTTCACCGTTGCATAGTTACAGCGGTATAAATCTCAACATGAACGTGAGCGCACACCACGGACCTGGTGCCTTTTTCCGTTACATGAGGCAGCCGATCAAACAAGAACTAATCTGCAAGTGGATGGAGCCGGAGCACGCCGCAAAAAAACTTTGCTCTAAAACGTACGGCACCATGCACGAGCTGGTAACGCACGTTACTGTGGAGCACGTTGGTGGACCGGAGCAAGCGAATCATATCTGCTTTTGGGAAGAGTGTCCCCGCGAAGGGAAATCTTTTAAAGCCAAATACAAACTTGTGAACCATATCAGAGTACACACCGGCGAGAAGCCTTTTCCATGTCCATTCCCGGGCTGCGGCAAAGTGTTTGCAAGGTCTGAAAATCTTAAGATCCACAAAAGGACACACACAGGTTAGTGATTTTATTCGCATTGTATAAATATTGTACTTACATAACTGTTATAGGCAATTTAACTTTCATTTAAAAAATGTCGATCTGTTTAAGAGTAATACAGTGCAAGGTTCGTGTTGGTGTTCCACTGAATTATAACTGCGTGTAGTCCAAGATGACTCTACGTATTTAATAGTGAAGGCTATAGGAAATACAGAAAGGCCTAAAAAACAGCAAATGTTTCAAGGCCAACTCTGACATTAATATACTTTACCAGTGTCTCTACACTAAAATCGGCATTATGTCGCCGCACATATTTTCTCCCGTGTGCCAAACCTTTGTCACCTAATCTTGTAGTTTTGCAACTATCGCTAAATAACCACCTAATATTACTAGGTTATTTTGTTGACGCATTCATGCCTGTGCGTATGAATTTAATTTTAGAAACGTACGAAGATATAAAAAGATACAAAATCAGCTTCCTTAAATGCTGCCGGCATAACAATGTTCATTTGATGTGTTCTGCATGCGGTTTGTTTCTTGTATTCATATGAGAGACTTGGGCCTATGAAGCTGATTGAGAAACGATTAAGGGAAGATTATTGTGTCAGCGATTTGCTTTCTTCGGATATGATGATGGAATGTAACGAATGATTATTTTCAGACACCGTCTAATTCCAAGTGAATAAGTAGTAACTACATGCATTAAGACATTTTCCCTTTCCACGAAGATATGAACGAGGCATACGTAAGTTTTCCACAAGAAAATGTAGTAACAACTTGTAGTGTTTCAAGATGTGAAAAGGATTTTTTTTAAGAGTAGTTACGATACCGCAGGTATTTAAGCTGCAAGTGCAAAACGATTCTACTCTTTATGCTATTCTCCTTCACAGCTGTTTTGTTTTTGCTTGTTACTGTTATTGTGCTACCTGTAAATGCGATCACAGATAACAGCAACGTCAGCATAGCACTACTATACAGCTTCACGATACATCATAGTGTAGTTATTGCTTTGTAAAACTTTTTGTCCAAACTGCGGAGCTGTAGTAGTAATGACACCGAACTTTTGTGTAAAAATGGGATGTCACGCAACAAGTCGACACAGGCATACCACAGATAGGGGGAGCTCTGATAGGTGGGGGCTCTACCTGGCGTCTCGCTTCTATCTTCAGTGTACGGGGACGCTTAACATACGGTTTTATTTTTCGCATATAAAAATTAATGAAGAGATGTGATGTGATCAAATCGCGCTTTCCGACGTAATAGCCGTAATTTAAATCCAATTTCAGCTTCGTAAAAGCTGGCTTGAGAAAACGAACATGTCACTTTATACAATGTTTGGGAAAAATAATATATATATATATATATATATAGCTTCAATACAGTGTGCAGGAAGTGAGCGAACTCGTCATGTTCGTCGTTAGTACACTGGAAACCGGGTAAAATTTTCGTGTTGTGGGCTTTCCCTGTGGCTCTGTGGAACCAACGGCAGCTCATTGTACACTCATATCATTGGTTGGGCACAGCCAGAACCCCAAGGCAAAGCTGTGCTTCGGTTTGCAGTTACTAAGAAGACTTGTGGCATTTTAACATGCCCATAAGTCTTATGAAATACATGGTACAATTGTATTAGTAATGCAGAAGACTATACATAAGAACACTTTAATACATAAATAAGACGTAAGTGTAATATGCAGAAATTATTTATACTTTCATTAATTTAAGTTAACCCTTTTTGCGTACACTAATTTACTATGTAAAATAATTACAATCACATCACATCACGGCTCCATATTTATATTTGGAAAATTCCATCCTTTCACCTGGTGTAGAAAATAGTGTGTTTAATTATCAGGGTGAAAAATATATAGAATGGCAGCTGGGGACAAAAATGTAAGGGAACGAAAGGAAAAAAGTCACGGAAAAAGTATGTAGAAGTTATTCATATAATTACGTAACCGCTGCTTGTTTATTTGGTTGTTAATTTAAATCGGAAAATTCCCGTGGCCTTGTTGAGCATATTAATTAGTGTAAATCCTTTTGATCTGTTCACGTCTTCCTAAAAATAATATTCACGTGTATTGTGTGTATTCTTGTTTTAGGTGAGAAGCCTTTTAAATGCGAGTTCGATGGATGCGATAGACGTTTTGCTAACAGCAGTGACCGAAAGAAGCACTCGCACGTGCACACCAGCGATAAGCCCTACAACTGTAAAGTGAGGGGCTGTGACAAATCCTATACGCACCCGAGCTCCCTGAGAAAACACATGAAAGTGCACTGCAAGTCTCCACCTCCAAGTTCGGGCTACGAATCTTCGACTACTTCGCTAGTTTCTCCTTCGTCGGACTTCGGTAGAGAACCAGGCTCCTCTACTCTCTCTGAACCTCTATCTTCTTCACAAGCAGCCAATTTAAGTGAGTGGTATGTTTGTCACAGTTCGGGAGCGAGTGGTACCCAGACCCCTCCCAGCAACTCGTCGTCGCCAGACCCAGTTGATGGCCCTCCTTACGGAAATCCCGAACCAAGTGAAGCGTTCTAGTCCCTGGGAAATCGCTCAATATTTCACTGAAAGAAATATCAATGAATCGCTAAGGTTTCATTTCAAGGTAGCCTACGTATGTAATACACTGCACCGGTACGTAAACAAACAATGCACACCTACAGAATTGTGGAACTGTTGTTTATTACTTGGCCGAAAATAAAATAGTATGCCTTAATCAAGACATATTATATAATATGCCTTATGATTTTGCTCTGAATAAGCATGTTTCTGAATTTTATGTACATTGTTTTTCGGTATCACCTTAATTTATTTATAAACTTGATATGAACATTTTGTATTATTGAACCAAAGTGTTGAAATTCAGAATGCTGTATATTTGTACAAAAGGTAATGTTTTCACGTGCAGGTGTTAATAGAAGGTTGTTCAATTTAGTATCTGGAAAAAATATTTTTATCGTTTGCTACCGATTTGTATATTCATAGTAAAACATTCGAAATTAAAGTTTCATAAAATTCTGTCAATTGGCAAGACCTCCATTTTTGTCAGTGGTATAGTTCGTAGTGTGAAAACATTCTCTGTTATCACAGGTGTGGAATTTGTGGTTTTGTAAGTCATTTGTTAATAATACATTTTACCATGGGCATTTAGATTATTTAAGATAATCCTTGGAATGTGTACCAAACTGCCTTGTATTTTGTCCGTATTTTGAATAAATCGTGTATTATTGTATTGTTTAAACAAAAAAAAATCTTGTCTTGATGAAAAAAAAAATCCTGTTGGCAGTAATCGAAACGACCTAATCATATCGTTTTACAACTAAAAACAAGACTTCTCATGTTAATATCAATGATCTCCATCCAAGTCATTTTTGAATGTTTTTATTTGCATTTTAATAATTGCATATAGATAACACGTGAAACAAAGTAATAACGAAATCTGTTCTTGAAAACTTCAGAGACATACAATGCGTTCATACTCTCAAGAGAAATCTGCAACAATGAACGAGCAATGCAAACTAATATTATGCTCTTTCTCAGAATCAGCTGAATTAGACTAAGATTGCGTTCTCTTTATATATTTTCAGTTTTTACATATGCACATGTGTAAAATTGGTTTTTAAAAGGCCCTGTTTCTTTTCAGAGAACTTCCCACATTCTCTCAAGGTAATCTGTGCAGAGACGGATAAAAGGCTTAAATATTCTCATGTAGACTTCAAAGATTATTTTATACAAAGAACTATTTTCCCCACATCGGTGAATCTTCATGGTGCGTTAAGATTTCAATAGCGATAGGCGAGTCAAACTCAAATAATAAGCGATTGAGCCTGAAAACAGCGACGCGTTCTCAAAGAAATATCTTATGTTACTTCCATACAAATGTGTGTTTCTGTTGAAAATTGTGAACGATATATTTTTACGTCACTATAAATAAATAAGTTCTGTGGAGATGATAAAAAGTACGGCGTGAATGTTACAAAGGCCCGTAAGATTTGTTTGGCCTCTGTGTTTAAATCAACATAAGAAAAAATGTTAAAAAATTAACTGGGAAAAAAACAAGTGAGACGATATGAAAAATAACCGGACAAAAATTCGTTGAGAGAGACACATTTAATTCTATAGTCCCAATGTGCTATGTGGGGCAAGAAAACACTGTGTATAAAAATTTCTGTACTGATACGTATGAGTTTTGTCTAGCTGGGCGTTATTCTGGTAAGTACTTTCAGGAATATATTAAATCTAGACTGATTCAGCCTCGATTACCATAAGAATGCCTGTCCATCTTCTATTCGCATACATGAATATTTTTTATAATTAAACATTTAATTGTAATTCATGATTTATATTTTTAATCATTGTTGAACGCGACACTTCGTATTCTTTATTTTGAGAGACAAAGGGGATTGATACGTCCTGGCGCCTGTGGATGGCTGCCTTGGGCTCTGATGCGTTTTGAGTTTGTCTTTATGTAATTGCCTTGTTGTTTACTCTGTCCAAGTGTCCTAATGAATAGGAAAAAAATAAACAACGCAAAAATAACCAACCAGCTGATTCCTCTTCAGTGCTGGTCCTTGTGCACGAATGAAATGGATACCTCGGTCTCAATTGAAGTGAGGCGCCTTTGAAGGGGAGGCCTCTGTCTGAGGGATTCTTGCGTGTTGTCTAAACGACGCTGATGACACGGAAAGCGGGCTTTGTCACCGATTTGTTCTCATCTTCTTTTTTGAGATGTCCTCTGCTGCCGTTACAGAAAGGATGAAAGCGGATCGAAAAACAGGAAAATA
>JAABNX020000001.1:15871224-15899880 GCA_015163995.2 Mormyrus lacerda
TATATATATAGACACACACATATCATCATATGATATACATATACATGTGTGTGTTTGTGTGTTAAATATATATATATATATATGCACTCTATTGCATAACTTTTCAACATGCGCGCCAACAGCGTTTCTCTTCAAGTGAGAAGAGGGTAACTGGTGCTTTCAGGCACACACACGCGCGCACGTACGGTGGAATAACCTGGACTCCGCCATATCGCACCGTTAACTTGTACATCGCGCTAAAATAGACGTGCTCACACATATCATGTCTTGGCGTTACTTATACTCGATGAGGATATCACGGTGAACTATAGTCAACATCAGTGGGAAGGGCCCAGCTGGACAACATGGTGAGAGACGTGTGGCCGTCATTAGTGACTCTTTTATCGACGCAGGCTTTACTTGTTCATCTTTGACAAAGCATTTTTGGGGCGATTCATGCCCTGTTGCTGCTTATCATCAACTATGCCGGTGCTACTCCATGGCATCAGGCAGCGTTGATAAGGCCTCTGGCCTTCACGTAAACCACTATCAGGAATTTAAATAAATTGGACATGAATAAAGATGATAATTCTAAAGGTATCCAGTGTGCTTTTAGAATGATAAAAATTGGGTACAGACGTGTAAACAAAACCGTTATATTGTATATAAATAGTGCGCAAGTTGTTATTGATGCTAATAACTTTTGTACTTTTTTTTTAAACTTACTGGAATGTCAACTGGAATGCTGAATACATGCCTCATAAATGTATAACAACAGAACATTACAACATTTATTACCTAAACCACCTAGTCTACGACCAGTGAGTATTAAAAAACAAAAAATCTTAAAATTCATTAATTTTCTAAGTTTACCATTCAAAGTATTGTGGATGATTTGTAAAAAGGTTTTACAATGTGAACAAGGAATTAAAATTCATATCCTTCACGTATTAATTGCAGATTGATTTAAGGGGATTATTGCAGTTGTGCTGTAAATGGAAATGCATCCATTTCACGATTTTGGTTCCTAAAAACACAATGCAGCGATTTCAGCCTTATTATGGGATACTAAGACTCATTTGAGTGTGAAATATCATTTCAACGTAAAATAATGGAGGCAGTAATCCCACTTCCGGAAACTGTCTTGCATTATTTAACAAGACCCTTTTAATAGGGGATTAGCAGGTCCTAAGAATGGCATTTCTACGGGGTATTCAAAGGTTTTTTTATGTCATAATTACAAGACATGAAGTTCCTAGAATCAGTATGCAAAAATCACCAGACAGGTGCTATTCCAAACAAATAAATACATTAATTTGCTATTGGTGCTATAGAGAAAAAGAAAAGGAAAATAGTCCATTAGGAGGAAAAAGCTTTTCCCAAGCCTTAGGGGCCTCTCTTGACTGGCACTATGTTTCATTCGAAGGCCACGTGACATAAGCCTAAACTGTTGCTTTTTAATAAAACACTGCGGCTGTAGGCTAATGCTTCACGGGACCGCTTTAAAAATTGTGGTACTGCGGTTACGACTAAGGTTGCTTGTGAAAATCATGTTGAATTTTGCTTCTAACTTGACTTGAGTAGTATTACATATGATAGGGTATTCACATAAAAATATAAAAGCGAAATGAGTAGATTAGCTTTACGAATAACGTACGTCCTTTCTTGAATAATGTGACACTGGAATACTCTCCTCCACGGTCAGGTGTACAGAAAGCAGTCTCTTACCAAAGTGCGCTGCGGGGAGAGGGAATATCACTTTTATGTATACTTTGTCAATAATCAGTTATAGAAAAGAATACCTGGCAACTGTATCTTCCCATTAGGTGTCAAGTTTTTTTTTTCCAGGAGATAAAATAATTTGGAATCTTAAATGCACGTCCGCATTACTCTGCAACACCTTCCACGTTAGCCCAAAATACACATTCCCAATTGATTATGTGTAATTGATTCAGTTACAGCACGGGAACATAAGCTTTCATCCTTTATATGACACTAAATGTATTCATATATGTATGACACAGCATTTGTCTTGTACATTCTACAGTTAAACCGACAAGCTTGTATAAATTGCGACAGTTGAGTGCATAACTTTAAAATTTCAGCGAAGTTTCACTGTGACTCTAAAATGTATCATAATCTATGGTTTATTTGCATTTTAAATGCATTTCTTTGGGGGGGGGGGTATATTATTTTCAAATACTAAACGGATAATACTTGATCAAAATATTGTACTGAGAAAAATCGAGCAATACGGTAATACGTATTACTTTCCATCCACAGCAGTCTTGATCTCCTATAAGTGCAACTTTTCCAAAGTCGCGTAAATTAAACGTGAGGAAATCCTATTAAAGCCAACCGCTCATGGCATGCCTCACTGAAAACTTTGAAGTAACACAGGTAATTATTACATGCAATAAAATATATTCCGTATTAACAGTTCCCGCTCTGTTTATGATTATAATTTTAACAAACACAGCGCCGTAACTCATACAGGTTTGTAAGGCAGAAGCATAAGCCTAATTGCACTGAATGTAGGTTGCTGGTACAAAGTGTACCAGAGTACTACAGCTGCACAATTAAAAGAATTATTCCCATGCTGCTCGATAGTTCTATATAACGTGTTTATGCATTTTCAGTTCTTTTGGGCCAGGTTTCTCTATGCTTTCTAAACCATCTCGGCGCGTTTAAATAGCCTCCTACATGAAACTGTTAAAGCAACGGGAGTTCCCAACTGCAAAATGCGCGGCGCCCCCTTTCAGACTTGTAAAGATTACACACGCGTGTTAGAGAGGCAATGAGTGCTTCATCATAACTTTCAGTGGCGATTCAACTAAACGAAAATTTCAAGGATTGTTTTAGGTTCTTTAATATACTTGGTAGCTCATATTCTTTATCGTTGCCACATTTGAATTTCTGATATTGATCCCGTGGGAACTATAAAATGCGCAGGTTCCCATATGGTACGCTGTGTATAAAAACCGTTAAAATACATAAATTAAGAGTAACATACAGATAATACGGTTTCTTTCAAGCAGAAACCTGCAATTTGAAATTCGCGCGGCAAATATTTTTTTCAGTATTATTTTTTTTTTGTCAATTTACAGTCATGCCCAGTTGAATTTTGCGCGAAATAGCCACACCTGCTTATGGAATCACTGGGTGACAATTTGCGCTTTGGGATAACACATCGTTTGTGAATGAAACATTAAATAAATATGTTTTTATCTACCTAACTCGGAAGGATGTTTAATATACTGGTATTATATCTGTATAATTGTGATATTGCTATAAATATGGCGTTTCTGGTTTAATAACGCCTGCACATCTTTTCAAATCTTACTTGTTAAACTTTTCAAAAAGTCCTTTTATCTTGTTTGAAAGTAAATATTTTGTACATTTACATAAAGTACGGGTAAGAATTGAAATGTCACATTTTCATTTTATGTGTGTCACGTCTCACCAAAATGAAATTAATCTATAAATTTAATTTTAAGGATTAGATGCCAATCCATCTCCGAACCTGTAATACGTGTTCTTAGATTATATATTGTCGGTTTTATTTATTTTTTTCCGTTTTCTTTAAAATCACATTGATTGTTAATATTCCCGAGGTAACTGCGAGGTTGCTGCTCTTGAAAAAATCTGCGCAATGCGTGCACAGGTGCTTAATTAAGTCTTAATTTAAGAAACATAACGTTTCCTACAAAGTATATGCATATTATTTATGGTTGTAGTTTCCGGTTAGACATCAACAAGAAGTCTGCTTAATGGGTAGCGTTACATCCAGCACGAGGTGTAATAGTATACGTGTTCACAAAGAACGAGCTGTTAAAAGGTTCGGACACCCGCTGCTTAGAGTCATTCGCATCCCGCGCTTTTTGCATTTCACATTTGACCTCAAAAACTTTCTGCAAACCCAAAAAACTCATTTATTACTCGTCAGGGAGTCACGTGATTTTGCTTGGACTCCCTTAGCTACTGCCGCGTGTATATTTTGTTGAAGTGACGTTGGAATTTTAACAATGTGATTAAGTGGAAACTCGAACAAATACTTCGTAATAAAAGATATGACTTAACTAAGGTTCCCCACAGCAGCAACATCGATAACGTGGTGAGACTTGAAAAATGCTCTTAGCTAATGCCCAAATTCGCTTAAAAGTCGCCATATGAAAACATAAGCAATTATACTAAAAAGCCGATTGAAGTAAAAATATCCTCATTAAAGCAACGAGCCCCACATAGGCTGTTATTGGCATAAATTAACAAATGTAAGTAAACATTTTAACTGAATACCTTCATGACATTTCTCCAATGTCAAAAAGCTTTAACTGTCCAGTAAAAGTGGCGAAACAAGCCGTTGTCTGATAACCGCGGTTAGGATTGTTTGTCATGTATTCGATGTATCACATTTAATATGTCTGGTAACTGGGGCGAGAAAACGATTTGGAAAAGTTAGGTGGTCATATGATCACGCTGGTACTGGCGCGATCGGATTTAAAAGGTGTTTGAGTGGGGTGGGTGGGTGTGCTGGGGGGGGGGGCTGCTTTTTGAAAAGTGAAGCAAGCACGACCCGATCGTTTTAGCAGGTCCTGAGAATCTAACTAGGTCTGTATTAGAAAGAAATATTAAAAATTAGTGTTATGCCTTTACACGCGTGTTTATTTATATTAATAATTATAGTGCATACCGTTCCATTAACACTGATAGAAAGGTTAAAACAAGTACATAGATTCTTGTTAGTAGCTATGTTTCTGTGTCAAAACATTTTTTGTAATCGAGGTGTCTGTGAAGCTGCATAAGAAAGCAACTTTATGACGGTGCCTGTAGAAATTAATCTTGTCTTTCACACGTCCAACAGTTTATCAATATACATGTAACGCTCAGAACTGCGAACAAAATTCCACCAATGTAAAGCTGCGACCCACCGAAGTGTTTCGCGTGTCAAGAAGGGAAATGTTCATCAATATAAAAGCACAGTTTGATAAAAGATATAATTCGTATGCTCACTCTAGCAGCAACAAACACTCTGGGTCATTTCTCGGCCTCCCGCAGAAAAGACATTACGCTCCTCATATTTACATGCGCTTCAATATTTGTCAAACAATCATAAATTGGAAATTAATGAAATGCTTGACGGTCGAGATCACACCAAGAACAGTGCAGTATTTTGTGGTTTTAGGCGCATCTTTGTCTAGATGCATGTATTTCATCATAATGTGCTCTAAGTTGGTTTTATCCAAATCACCTGCTCCAGGTACCGTCTTTTGCAGACCTATATTACCGCCATCTTCCTACTCTGAGCCGCGGGGTGTGTGTTCCGTATTTTGTCGCTAAAACTTCTTAAACGACAGCAATAACCTAAAAATTCGTATATATACACTCTGGGTGGTTGACGTTTCACAGTATTTAAAGCATATAATGCAGCTTTGTTAAAATTGGCCGAATTCATATTTTAAAGTCATATTTTGGTGTATTTCATTTTATACACAGTCATGCGGGCATGGATGTCGTTTGCAGAAACTTTTGGAAAGGAGGGTATGAGCGGAATGCCAGACATCTCCTGTTTGTCATTAGGGGCAGAGAGAGGACGGCCTGTAGGACCGGTGAATTATTAATCACAGAAAGTAAAGGTCGTTAAACGCGGTTCGTATCGGTCTCTGTAAACTTTTTTGTTAGTTTTTTTCTTTGGTTTTCCTGCGGACTTGACACGTGCAGCTGAGGAGCCAAAGCTAGTTTCACTTGATAATAAAGTAAATAATTTTAACAACCGCTGATGGGACAATTGTTAGTATAAATTTAAAATACAGTATTCTTCTTATCAAAGCATATATGATAATACTGGTTACAAATTGGATTTTGGTAGTTTGTCCTACGTTAGAGTTTACTATTCGGAAGAACACAGCTTTCTAATGTCTAACGCATGAAAGTAGCGGTGTTATCAAAATATATGTGATAAATCAAATAAAACAACATTGCAGATTCACACATTTGGTATGAAACGTAACATTCAAATCATTAAATAACTGAATTAGAAATGCACCCACAATTGTAAACGTATGCATGGTTTTTCCCCAGCATTGCGTATAGGCCTAGTTTCCTTTCTGTGTAAACAATGAGAGGCAATCGCGTTCCAGGATCTCTGTAACTATAACATGCAAACATTAACATGAAATCTTTAAGACTGACAAACCCCACAGATTTTAGACGTGATCACCACTATTATGCGTAAATAGAAATAGGTAGCTTTGTTTTAAGTAAACAGATTCATCCCTAGTCACTATGTAGTATTATTTGGATTTGTACGTGTACTTGACATTGTCCGCTAATACAAAAAAGTAAAATCACGCCAAGTGTACTTTTAGCTTGCAGCTTTAAATAAAATTTGTTCATTGTTCCTTTCGCAGGCTATTTACAGTTCGCGGATCATCTATGGAAAAGAAATTATTTCTGCCAAACGTGTCCCGTTGTCCTCGACTCCATTCACCATAAAGAAAGTTTCTATCAGATGTGTTTTTTTCTATTTATAAAGAAAGGGAAAATAATAAACCGACCACTGGGACATTGTTTGGGCTTAGGCTGAGGAAACTTCACAGACAAGAAACACAGAATTGTCTGAGACTTAACGTTTATTAAATCTGTTCTAATTCTGTGTTAATATGATTGTGTATAATATTCATATATGTTTTACACATCTATTTTATGAACCCTATTTTACCAAAAAGTATAAAATGTCTTACATAAAATATATCGAGGTAAGTGGTAGCCTATCCTGATTTATTATTTTGCATCCATGGACTGAAATAAAGAGGTATTCATGAGTGTATGCACACTTGTGTGTGGAAGGATTTTCACCGGCCCAGTGGCGTGGTCTCGCTATCATCGCAGTAAAGGATGACTAATTTCAAAACATAATTAACAATATGGTTAAAATCAATTGTTTCTCTGGCTCAGTCAGGGTCCAAGGCTGCAAGCGGTGAAAGGCCTATTTTTGCACGTGTGAAAGCAGGAAACGGCGCTACCTGTCATTCATTAAGACAACAAAAACCCAATAGAACGATACGGAAGCAAGATTAGTTAGCTTGTTAGACCTGCCGGGCAATTAATGTTACTTGTTCTTTTAATCCGTCTGTTCGGAAAATAATTGATTTGTGAGACAAAGGGGCAACTATGCCATAGATAAAATAATGATGGTCTCCCATCCTGTACTGCATGTTTGAACATAACAATTGCCCAGCTGTTTGACAGTTTTTTCTATTTTTTTTTCTTGAATTGTCAAATTTCACAATACTCAGTCTCGTTTAACATATTGTCATCTATGCATTTGCAAAATATGCATATGTGTTTGTGTAATACATATAAAACTGAACATGGTTCAGCTTTTGTATTTGTTATCGAATTCTCCCAAAATTAACAAAAGTTGAAAGAAGACTAGTGTTAGAAATGATGATTTGTCCCGCGACATATTGTAGGATTTCTGCAAAATACGTGTTTTCCATGTTTTCATTTCCGTCGAATGAAGTCAGATTCGGATGGGGCTGCGCGCGCTGTCTTCAGCCCCGGCCGGCCCCTATCGCAGCCGAAGATAATAAAGTGCTGTCGCGTCGGTTCCTAGGTGAATCAGTGCATACTCGAACTGAAAAGGACTTGACCTTTGCCTTTATGTTTAGTCCGATGTTTGTCTAAACTACAATCGGCCTTTATAAAAGACATGTAATGGTGTGACACTTCCTTTTCAGCAGATAGATGTTTGCAGTCACACATAATACTAAGCATTTGAATGGGTTATAGGTATTTGTAAATGTTTATGTGGCTGGTCGCGTTCCTCGTTTTATTTTAACGGCCAGTTCAGTCTAATAACATTTTCCCTCTATTTTCAGTGTGGATATATAAAATATACTTTTATGTTGTTTCATTTCAGTGAGGAACCAATGGGCGGACGTTACTAATTCACGCTTAAAGTTGAAAATGCCGTTTGCGGTTTGATTAACTATAACTAGTGTAATGAACAAATGTGATGGTCTGAACTTTGTTGCCATTTTCTATAACTTCACTTTTTGCTTTTTGTCCTTTAAATAATTTGATGATTTTTTTTGTTTAATTAAGCAAGATGTGATTATATGCACAAAAGAGAAAATAAAATGCGTATGCTTTAAATTAAACATTAACTTTATTTTATAATTAGGTAATTTTCCACAGATATATCGGCTATATTTTTGCAAGTTTGCACAGTAACCTATAAACCTATACAAGTCTACCGGATTTCATGGAAACCCGAAACTCGGGAATGATACGGTGTGGACTGTAAGCGCATTGTTACAGTCGAGACTATTAAGTTATCCTTAGCATGACTAACCGCACGGGTCACTCACGTGAGCAGCGCCGGACTTTGGCGCGCGTGCATTTTTCACGCTTGATGCGCCCCGTATGGAGGGACTCGGCTTTGGAATATATGTCCAAGACAGGCTATATTCCAAGGCTCAAACATATGCTAGATAAATCACACATTCATTTTTACTGTATATTTTGCTCCCACGTGTCCCAGGATGTTTTTTTCCAGAAAAAGGAAAGTCTAAAAGTTTATTATTATTATTATTATTATTAGTATTATTATTATATGCACAATATCATTAAAATATCATTAAAATAAATCTATGCAAGATGTGGTTATAGCTATTGGTCACACGGTTTGATAACCATTTTCATTCTGGAAAAAATAATTACTACATAGCCTGAAATTTAGTTCACCTCGGTCTCTATAAATTATGCAAAATACATATTCGGTTATAATATCTGCATAAAAAGTAAGACAAATATATTTATTGGAATGAATATACGGAGCACGTGCTTCTGTATTTGTATACGTCAAAATGCAAATGTAGGGTGAGAATTGCATAGTCTATATATCGGAGGGACGATACAGAGAGATAAGAAAGGTAATACTTAAACTGATGAAATAATAAAATGTAGCAAAAATCAACACTATTTCATCTATCAGTTTTCCAGCATTTTATTTAACACAGGGTTTAACGCCTTCGAGCAAAAAAAAAACGCCAGAAATGTTTTTTAAGGATCAGAAAACAATATAAAATTAACCAATGACTGGTGGGATGATGATAAACCGTAATACGTTTAATTCCCGAGCGCCAAAAACGAATTGTATAAAATGTTAGTTTTACACTGCTTTACAATGTGTTGGTCTTTTCCCACAAGAGTTATATTAATTACCAATTATCTCCCTTTCACAGTTTTAAAGAATATTTCAGAAAATCTGAAAGCATATTATATGATAAAGTCGCTTCACCATAACTTTGGCCTTTTCATTTTACAGATCAAAGGCTTCTAAATTTTGCAATGCGAAGATGCACATTGTTGTAATGACAAGATAACAATGCAGCGAGAAAAACATGCACCATCGGAAATGTCAGCATGGCAAGGATAGGAGGAGAGAGAGGGGCCAGGCGTAGAGAGAGAGGAAGAGAGAGCGAGCGAGAGTTGTTTTTTGCGCTTGTTTGCCTATTGATGTATTAATAACACATCACCTGTGGCAAGTCGCGGACAAATGGAATTCATGCCAAAAAATGTTTTGTATTTGAATTAGAGAGCGTGAGGGAGATAAAAGCAGAAGGGGGAGCGGCGTCTCTTGTAAAGGCGTCTTTCACATCCCAAAATTCATTGTCTCCAAGGTTAGAGCTATACAGTAGATCGACATGGTAGGACAACCTGCTGCTCAACAAACAGTTCAAGTTAAGAGGGAGTTGAAGTGACCATAGCCGCGACAGCAGCAGAATAAACAATATTTGATTCATTTGAGAAATGAGGGGGTTTGAAAAACAAGACACACCGAACAAAGCGCCAAAAACCGACCATGAATACCGCCATTGTCCGGGCTTTTCAAATTTTGATTCACCATATCATATCCCCTACGACGAAGAAAACATCAATATTCCGATGGAACCGACATGTTTCTATGGAAAACTATGGAATTTCGTGCACAACAGATCTGCTTAAAAAATCAAAGGGATCAAAGGCAGCGCTCCCGGGAGCGTGGATGCGTCCGCCATTCAGAGAAAGACGACGCTGACTTTTAAGTACTTGGCAAGAACTCGCATTGCAGCACAAAGCCTATTGCGTTTATAACGATATCAATATGTCAGAGACTTCTGCGAGGCGAACAAAATTAACTATTAGGCGGTATACATGTAATAATACACCAAGACAAATAAAGCACAGTTTGGCGGCGAATGCTTGTGCGAAAAACATTAAGGGCTCATTATGGCGTAACAGATTCACGCTAGAAAGCAAGATATTTGTATGTGATGTGTTTCAGTGTCTGTGTGAAGACAGAGCAGCTCCTGTTACACATCTGTGTGGGGAAAATACTTCAAATACTGTCCTGAAGTTTTCATTTAGCTGACACGGGTCTCTCGCAAAACTTAAAACAAGTGGGGAAGCTTCGTATTTCAATTTTATAACTTCCTTAGCATGCTGATGTATCTGGTGCCTTAGAAACCGCAAGACAAGTACAAACCGGGTGTCAGAGCGAGTCATTGGGCTCATCTTAAAAAAGACGTTAATTGCCATACGGTTCACTTGTCCAAACTGATTAAACAACGTTTACGTGTAACATTCATTAAAACTGCCCGATAATCATGCGTGTAAGATACAAGTGTTATATCTAGTCAAGAAAGGGCATTAAATAAACAGGACCGATAGAGGAATGAACCTTTTGTGAAAAGAGCGCAGCTGCCCGGCCCTCTATTGTAAGGAATTAAACTGACCGCAACCTCCCTGCTACCCCCTCCGCCAAAGCAGCGCGCAGAAACAGATTGGGATGTTCTGCATGCGTGGGTAACACAGCCTCCCCTTTTAAGTTCCCCCATTGACAATGGGGCGCGGTGAACTTTCCTTTTCTGGTAATTACAATGCCGCTATAGACCGCTTTGCGACCAAATACAGAGAAGGAATTAAAGTGATAAAAAGCCAGCAGCAAATGCGCTCTGCGGCAAAACAATCAGAAGGAAGTAAAACACAAACCGTTATGCAACTACAACGAAATGTCTTTTTGTCTTTACGGAGTTTTCCTTCCCCTAAAATTGTTAAATAAACCATTCGGTAACGATGGCTGCATCAAGGCCACCTGTTATAATAGAAAACAAAGAAAAGAGTTGAATGTGCAATGACCGGGCATTTAAGTGAGAAAAAAACGGAATAATTAATTTGACACTTGCAAAAAAAAAATCCAACCAGTAAAATAAACAATCGGCATTTCTCCGACCAATTCATAGTTTATATTATGTGGACTTTGATGTGTGGTGTGGGGGTGGATATAATTTTTGCTGCCGAATAATACACTCAGAAAAAAAGATGGCGTTCGCATCAATGGTAAGGGGAGCCATTTGTCATCAGTTGACCTGTTATCTTAATTCTAAACAAATGGATAAAAACTTGTGATACTATAATATTGCCCATTAATATATGTGCCATTCAAAACCAGCAAACCAAGAATAAATTTTGGCTGTACCCATGAAAAAGACAAGGTAATCATCACATTAGCACTTGTGAAGGGACAACTAATAACAGATGCAAACAAACACACACCCAAGACTGATTTGTCTGCTCAAGATTATTTTACCTGATGCAATATGTGTCCATTTGTGGAATAATCAATGGATATTAACCTACATTCTCAGCTGAGTTAGCTAATCATGACAATCATATCATTATTTTGTTTAGTGCTGACTTGCATAAATCTCTGGGCTTACCCTTAGCTAAACTCCTAGGAAACCTATTCCAAGCTTTACTTTGTGTACAGGGAAATCCTCTCCTTGCTCTCATCTAAAGTGCTCCCTGTCTAGTTTCTATTTGTGTCCTTGTGTTCTAGATGTAGCACTAATAGTGATGAAATCTTCTGGGTGAACCTTATTTTTCCCACCTAAGTGGGTAACTTTGCATTTATCCTCACTGAAGTTAATTTCTCAGTGCATTTCCTGCATCCTTTAACATAGATTATTTTGAATAACTTTGGTGCCCGTTCACACCTGCTAAATCAGCTAACTCTGTGTCACCTGATAATATAACAAGTTAATTATGTACAACAGTAATGCTGCCATTCATGTGGTTCAGAAATGGGAGCGGGCCCAGAAGAGAGCCTTGAGGCACTCCGCTGATTCCATTGGGCCAACCAAATGTTTACCCTGTAAAATTACATGCTATCCCTAATTTGCCAGTCTATCTTGTATCCATGTAATGGTACGACTCTGGAACCCAGCTGCTTTGCCTTTTGGACCAGCCTTTTATCTGGAATGCTATTTAATGCCTATTCAATAAATATCAGCCTTTTTAAACGCTCATACTGTCAGCTGCTTTCACTGTGCGATCAAAGAAATCCAGGAAGTTACTTTGGCAAGACCTGCCTTTCTGAAACCCTTACTGTGTATCCTTGAAAACTCTGTGTCACATAGGCTATAATTTTAACTGAAAAATAGCCTTAATAACCTTCACCGGTAAAGTCAGCTGTACTGAGGTAAGGCGGATTAACCTGATTCTATTGCCCTGGCTGTGGACTGGCGATACATTTACTTTTTCCATTTGGTTGCATTCTTTCCATGTGTATCTACAGTATGTTATATGAAAAACAACTCATTTTCTTTAAAGCTGAATGGCATCAGACCCCCAGGTTATATGCATATTTGGATTATCTCGACCCCACAGTACGTTCACGGTGAATGTACTAGCAGCAGAAATAGGATGATATTGAGTAGCCATTTATCGTAGCATCTCCGTTAAGCAGCAGTATGTGATGTTCATTCGAGGGCTTCTGCCATTCTGTCAGTTCCCAGGATTGCACTTGTTTTGTCTAACAGACAAGCCAGCTTCACTCTGGTGTCCGCTTCCCGTTTACTGAAACGTCTAAAGAAAATGCGGTTTGGATCCGACAGACCCTGCAGAACATAGGCATCTTCCAGAGCCGTGTTTTGTCTCCCCTTTGCGTTGGAGTCTAGCCGGGGCTTGGAATGAGCAGGACTGGTTTCATGGATCAGGCTCTTCCCTGCCTAACAGTCGGCAAACTGAGCCACTGCTCACCAACCCTGGAGCAAGTGTGGGGAGGGGGCGCAAGATTAAAAGAATTATTATAAGAAGAGCAAACAGGCCCTAGGACAGACAAACAACAAGGAGATAAACACCTCCCCCCACCTGGCTGCGTGCCAACATGAGCTGCCTGACCTGTGAGGAACCTGCAGCAAATGCGCAATAATGTAAAAAAGCACAAGATGTATTTAATTCTGCCTAATGGACAGATGGTTGTTTCTCTGTGCTAATTGTTCATTAACATGTTTAGTGCTCTCTTTTTTTTCCTGCTTGGCGAGGCGGATTTATTTCCGCACTTAAAGTTTTTCGGCATAGTTGGCATTGGGGACAGGTGGACACTCGTCGAGGGGCGTTTATAAGAATGGTGCCGGACGGGACGTTTAACCCTTTAATTAGGGTTACCGTGGAAACCTGTCAGGGACCCGTGAGGAAAGCTGGGGGTGGATAGAGAGGCAGGGTGGGTACGGTGCACAAAAACGCAGCAGAACGGAACCGTGGACACGTGACGCTGGAACAAGTGATGTGTATGATTCATACGATCATGATGCTGTGTTCTACAAATTAGCCGGCCTGCGTGGAACTCGGTTCTTCATGTACTGTTTACGTGGTGAGGAACAGTAAATATAGGATGGAAAACCGATAATGTCTTTAGCTCCTGTCTGCTCGTTCTCATGGGCTGAAGGTTACAAAAAGAACATGTGTAAAAACAGGGGTCTGTGTCTGGGGTGGGGGCGCGTGGTGGAGGACACATGCGGTTTCGGGGGGCGAGGGGTACAACCCTCACTCTGCCGCTCCCTCTGAAGGGAGGTTAATTAGGCAGAGCGGGTGACGCAGTGCCGCATCCCAACCGTGTAGGTAAACATGGCTGGGGGGGATGGGGGGTTTTACGCAAAAGGTGCTAAACATGTGTCGAGGCTATGGGGGTATCAAGGTCGCAGGGTCACACTTTGAACACTTCAAAGGGCTAGATGCTGCCACTGCTTTTAAGTTTTATGGCAGGTGTGTGTGAGAGGCTGCTGGGCAACCCAGGGTGGTCCTGGGAAGGAGGTCTGGAGAGGGCCCGGGAGGCGGCTGGGGGGGGTCTGTAGGGCTGTCTGACCAAACTGTCCGAAATGTCTTTATGCTGCGGGAGACTTCAAGAATGGTGTAGCTGAGAGGGCTTTGGGAGATGCTGCCCAATTCACTTCACTTCAAGCATCTCTGGTTTCAGAGGACCTCAGCAGGAGCTGGGTGAAGCCTCCAAAGCAGCAGATCCGTCTACCTCCTGAAGGGCGCGGCGGCGCAACCCACCCTGCAGGGGGCAGCGTGACCAGACGGTAATAACAGCAGCCTTTAATGTTGACTGTCCGAGGTACATATTTTTGTCATGTAATTAATAAAGAGGGTGGATAAGTCATTAGGACAGAGTGAGGAGAAGGGCAGGTCTGTATAACAGACCCTTTGCCTACCACGCAGCCCTTGTGTGCATCACCCAGAGGTTGTGGCAGGTTAAAATGCAGGGGCATCAATGGTGGCTCACAGTCTGAAGGAGAGGTCAAAATGAAGGAGCATGAATTGCCATGGACACGCTGGGATGATTCAGTGCTTCACTAACCGCTCATAACCTCTCCCATTTTCAGCAACAAGCAAAGCTAATAATTAAAAAAGAACGCCGCTGGAATTGGCTGAGTAGCGAATCCTGCTCCTCCACACAGACTTCTGGAAAAGAGTGGTAATTCAGATTATCTCAATAAAGCATTACGAAGCAAGAAGACCTGCAATGGATTGCACACAGAGAGGGTGACATCTCCTCCTGATATAGGAAGGTTAATATTGTGGCAAGATGATTAAGATAACATTACCTGGGCCGTGAGATTCCCAGAATGCACTATGCTAAATTGGCTGTTTTCTTTTTTGTGATTAATTGAGCATCTGAAGCCACATTTCAGCATGCTTTTATTTCCCTATCCCGTCATATCCTATTATTAAGCAGAAATTCCAAATATCTCTCTTGGAGTCCAATTAAGGATTTGGCCCGTGACTATATTTTTCACTTTAATTACCACATAAAAAGTCAGGTTGGTTTTACGTCTATATTTATCAAACTATGTAGGGGAAACCAAATTCATCAAGGAAACAGATAGCTGTAGTTATAATTGCGGCACGTTCGGGGCGTACGGAGGAAATATGGAGCTGAAGGTGTCTTTATGGACAGAATAATAAACACTGGAGTAATTAAAGGCGCAGAGTAAATCACTTATGTGTCAAACCCACGAAGATGTGCTGTGGGAGGTAGCCATTCCCATACAAAAGGGAATCTTTAAATTCACATGGTGACAAAACCGCAGACGCGTTTCTCTGTTAGTTTAAGTAGCAACGCGCCCACACACGTGTGTTAAGATGCATGTGTGCATTTTTTTTATAATGGTGACTGTTGATGAAAAACCAAAGGCCTGAGCCAGCCGGATCCCCAGCAGCTCTTACACTGCAGTCGGATTTTGCTCTTTAATGTCCAGCCATTTGTGTTAAAGGCAGGGGGTCATAAGGTGTGCAGATGCTTGGCTGCGCATTGCAGACTCATTGATCCGTCTGACAGGGCAGCACTCCTTTTAAATGGCACACTGTCACACGTCACATGACCTGCCCAGCTCTCCCCCCCTTACACTATAACCCTTACACCCAGTAACTCGTGAAGCTCAACTTCCGAGTTTTCTGGGCCTCAATGGTGCAGCTTCATATCTGCATTCCTAGTGAACCTTGTCATGACTGCAATGCCCGTCTAATGGAATACACCTCAAAACATTTTTCAAAACTTTATTGTGTTTCGACCAATTTTTAGTAAAGAAAATGAACGTCAATGAAGATATAAATGCTAGCAAATTGTGCCAGTAAACCGAGGCAGCTAATTAAAGTAAATCTAGAGAAGAGTAGCAAACACAGGAACACTGAAACACAATGGTGATGAAAACTATCTAAGCTGTTTTTTTGCTAGTAGTGATCATGTTTGGTTCTGTTTCCTGGTTAAGGAGCTTAAAAATGAGATGACCCCCACCCCCCCATCACCCCATGCTTTCCCTGCTGCCTCACTTCTGGATGCTCTTTCAAACAGCCCCAGGCAGCCTAATGAGTCCTTGGGACTCTTCTGGGGCCAGGCCCCTAGTTTACCCAACAGGGTAAAGAATGAACGGCGTGTCTGTAAAGGTTAACGGGGATGCGGTTGGTGCCGAGCCTGTCACGCAGATCTCACCAGAATGTCAGCAAAACATTTAAGATGGTCCAGACCTCTTCTGCTGTGGATCCAGCAGCCAAACGACGGGCAGCTTCACTCATCACTGGAAACAGCCGTATCATAGGCGAGATGGTAGCGATGGCTCTGCTCGCTGTTGTTCTCTCGCGCCAATTAAATAAAGACGTAGTCGGCCTGACACGGGACTCCCCCTGCCAAGGCCCCTAAGGACTTAATAAACTGCAGACTCATCATGTCTGCAGCAAAAGTAAGAAACTGTCGTATTGCTGCAGAAAGTTCCCAACTCTGGGGGCAGTATTTGGTGAGATGGTGAATTGTGGTCACCATTTCTTTGTGGGGGGGATGCCCGTCTCATAGCAGCCAGGAGCATGGGGGTGGGCCTCGGTGACGGTTCCTGCACTGCTCTCTGGCCGGGGCTCTTCGGGTCCCAGCGGGCGGCTGACACGCCTCGCTTCCCTGTGACATACGCTGCCGTCCCCACGGCGCGCGATGCCATCGCCAGACGGGAGGTGTCCGATCCCCTTGCCGAAGGGCCAGACCCCCCCCCTCCCCCGCCCTGATTTCCTGCAGCGGCTGGTCGAGGCTCTGATCACACGGCTTGTCAGCTGCAGGATGTGCTCGGATGACGGGGGACAGCAGAGTGCCAGCACTGTGCCAGCGGACAGCTCTCTGCTGCTTGGTCCCTGTCACACAATAATTAATTCATTTTCAGTCACACCACCCCACTTTTATACATGATAATTCACTTAAATGTGTGTGAGTCTGGCCAGACAAACAAACCGTGGGGGCCAATAAAGGCCCCCGTCTCTTTAAGTAAATGCGGCAGCCAGGAGGCGGGCGGCTCCGAGCGGGAGTCAGTCCCGGGCGGAAGGGCTCATTCGGAGTAGGAATGCTTTTCATAACGGACAAATTCTCACCATACAGCCGCCCAAAAAACGTCTTCTTTTGCCGAAGGGTTATAGGGTTGCACATGGAAGGCATTAACTGCCCTTTTAACACGGGATAAGAATGGAACAATAAATGTCAGGAATTCGGCATAACAGGACTAAATTATCTGAAGTGAGCCAGGTTAGCTTTAAGGTTCGGTTTGACATTTAAAAAGGCAACTCTTTCTGATTGTTTGAAAGCTACCCCCAACGGGGCGGCTAAATCTGGGATCATTACAGGGGGGCATTTTTACTGAACATATAAATAAATGATAAATGCACAGCGAACATCGGGTCTACCATAAAGATGATTCAAAATATCTGAACGACGTAATTAAATGGTCCTTTGAGAAGCAAGAAACAAGGCAGACACGTGCCTGAAGTTTTAAAAATGCAATAGAAGAACCTACAGATCGGAACTTGTCAACTTGTAGCCATCCCCTTTATCTGGAGGGCTCAGGTCCAAGGAGAACTCCGCACTTGACTCTTCAAGGGGATTATGGTAATTAGCTGGGCGCCAAATTATCCTTGGCTAAACAGCTAACTAGTTAGATAATCTCTCTCAAACAAATACATGTAAATAAATGATGCATTATGACTAGCGCCTTTCCTATGTCTCTTCAGCCTTGCGCCGTTCTGCAGACGGCGAGGTGGCAGTGAGTATCTGAGTGTTCTCTGGACAGTGACCATCGCAGCCGTAAAGTATTTCTCGCTGCGCACTGAAAACATACAGATCTTAATGTAGCAAAGCTAATTTTACTCCAGAGTCCGTAAGGGGGTCGTGTGCAAACAACTGTAGGGCTCGATATTGTGTTATTTATTAGCACTGATGGCGGCTACACGGGCGCCCCAAACCGCCCAGTAAAAGCACATGAATGATCTTTATGCGCGTCATTAAATGCACTGTTGCGCCCTGTGGTGCTGAAAGGAAATGCCAGTCACAGGGAGAACTAGCGGATTCACTATCTTATTTTTAAGTATTATTGTTATTATTTATACTTTTTGTAAAATCTTATACAATTTCCATTTTTATTGAACCCCAGGGCAGCCCAAGTAAGGTTTGAACGTTAAAATATCGTATACTTATTTTTAAAAAATGTGTGTATGAAAGCATGCATGGTAAACCATCGCTCAACATACTGGAGGGTGAAAACTGTTTCCCCTCTTACTTGTTTGTTTGTTTCACGCCATCTTTTTTACCCATTCCTAACTTCGCATAATCGGCCGCAGAACCACTTCTTTTCAGGTTTCAGGCGGACAAGATCTACAAGCTCTTAGCTTTTGTCCCCCTGGCGCCAGTGCAGCTAAAGTGAAGCGTTCAGTTTCTTTCATGAATGTCTGACACTGTGGGATAGTTTCATTAGAGAGGCTGTTTACGTTTTAAACACATCCGTTCATCACATACGTGGCACTGTATACAGAATAGATTGTGTATATACTTTTCCCCTGGATATATTATTATTTGTGAGTATAGCAGTCAAAATAATAACTGAATTTCCTGCAGAGTTTTGTCATAAGGCTTCAAAGATTGCTTTTAGTCAAAAAAAAAAAAACGATTTCTCACATCTTTACGATATATCTTTTTTACATTAGACTTACTTGCAGACACACAAAGTATATTGCACAGTAAGAGTTTTTCACCATTAGGTACATCTAGTAGGCCTATGCATGTATAACATATTAAATACATACCACATGTATATATTTGTCACGTAGCAAAAACTGTACTTCTCGGAAGTGTGTAGGCCTACGTGTCTGTGGGATTTTGATTTTTCATCACGTTTAACTGACAGAATAAAATCGTAAGTCTACAGATGTTTTCGATATGCATTTCTGTCAGTTGCGGATTATCCCCCGTAGCAAAAATCTCATTAAAGTGCAATTTACAAAGCTTTGTTGATGTTGCCATCAACCAAAATTAAAGGCATTAATTTTTCAAAGTTCACAGAAGTCCTTACATAAATGATGTATCAGTGTGGAAGGACGATTTGCCAAAGTATTATTTGGAAAATTAACTCACATTAACGGTGCAAATGCGGCTAGGGGATTGGACATAAACTGCGTAGCAAATATGCAAATGTCGCCATTTTACTGAGCCATACTGTACGGAGAGGTGTCTAATAAGGCGGTCATGCTGAGAGAGGCGCGGAAAGATAGAAGGCAGGATTATGACAGGCGCGTGACGCGTTTTCGCATGCGAGGTCAATGAGCCTATGCACATTAGCCCTTTGTTTAGGGCTGCAGCGGAGTGGAGCTTCATCTACAATCAGATAGCGCACCTTAATGAACAAAAAAAGCCGTCTACGGGTCCACCGGGGAAACGTTTGCTCTCTATAAGACAGAACGGGCAAACTATTGGTTTAAAACGTCCATTACTTATTTTAAATGATCCTACGTTACACCCTAGACTTAATTAATAACCTAATTAACCCAAAACCTCAGAAAGCGTACCCCCACGGAGCAGGCAGAAAGGGGAGCCGCTGATTGGGAAATATGCCTAGCGTGTTGGGGTGAGAGCCTGAAAGCAGGTGGTCCTTCTGCTCAACTCAGCCGCTCGAGGTGCCGAGTGCTTAATATTGAGCGAGAGTAATGGGCCTCGGGGACCCCGAACGTCCAATGTAAAGTGTGTCGCTGCCTTACTCGCATGTTTACCCCCTATACGTCTGTCGCTCAGCGGACGTGCGCAAGGAACATGTTCGCTAAAGACAACGATTACTACCAGCCATAGCATATTTATATGTGAAGATATGACTACTCTTATGGCATTATGCATAATGGTCAAGTACGAGCACACGTAACTAAAAATTGTTTTCAAATTCACTAAAAAAGATGAAGCGAGAACGATTCAACATTTGTATATTTTCTTCTTAAAATAATAATAATAGGTTATTCTAGTTGTTAGTACTATAATTGCGTTGTTGGCGTTGCTACGATTGTCGTTATTTTTTTTTAACCTGTAATGCTGTAAGCCTACATAAATACACATACGATTCTACATGTCAGTGATTTGTCGCTAGTATCGATTTCCCTTTGTCTTTATCCTAAGATGTTTTTCAGTTTATGAATTGTAATTTAACCAAACTAAATGACAAATATAACTTCTGGATGGTACTAGTTATAGTTTTTTTTAATCTTCTTAAGTTTTTTTTTTATAATATTCGGTGCTTGGCGAAACCATGTGTGACAGCATAAATACGCGAAGCTGGTATGTATGGGAGCGCACAAATAAAAGGCGCTGTTTGTATGTTACGTACAGTACGAGAATCCGTGCGATCAGGGATATAGAGCTGTCGCTTTGGGCAACAGGTCACGGATAAATTAATGGCATTGTTCAGCCGACTCCGTATTGCATTTCCATCGTCCGTTCTTCCAGAACACACTTTTGTGTAGAGATAATAATGGAATGAGACGTAACAAGTTTTTTAACGGATACGTAATATTCTCACAATTAAAGATCCATAAATAATTCACACAATTAAATTTATCCATTAATTTACATTTTTTCCTTAGCAAATGTATTACAATTAAAGCTTACCATGCAATTATTTCCAATTGAAATCAAATTGGTCAGTCAGATTTAAATGGCATCTCCAGATGGAATCTCAGAAAACATGTTATACAATATTCGAATATTCACGCATTCTGCCTTATGTAGCAATAGTCAATTTAAAATACAGCGATCGGACAGATTATTACATTTTTACAATCTTCATATTATTTTACGTACATTTCGCAACATCTTCGTTATCCCCAGCGTGTTCATTATCCACAGCTTATTAAAGGCATCCCGTGAAATAAGTTTATAGCCGAGTAAAAAAAATCCCGGCTAAATTTCGTTTGGCTGGATAAAAGGAGTGATATCCCATTCAATTAATTTACAATATCAAATAATATCAACCGCGCTGTATAGAAATTAGTGTAAACAGTAGCTTAATTTCGATGTAAAGTGGGCTATTTTGCTGCTGATCTAAGTTACCCCACTTGCGCAACAGCTAATAGAGAAATCCGCAAATTCAACAAACAAAACACACATATCGAATTAATTGGAAAAGAAAAACTTTATTACTGTCACTGATTTATAATTTTAAGCATTTCTCATTTTTAGAACCTGTTACTTGGAAAGTAACTGCGGCGTGTCTAACCGGTGACGTTACCGTTTAATGGCATGTTGACATTGACTTAATGATGTTGAAAGTCGCCTCCCGATGGATTATCGTCACCTTCGTCATGAATGGCTCTCATCAGTGTCCGCACATCCTTTATGTGTGTCAATATTTAGACTTCTTGTCAAAGCCTGCAAATTAAACGAAAAATACACATTCATTCTTTAAACAGCTGAAGACTTCCGGATTTAAATATTTTTGAATATCACTAGATTTTTAAGTAATCGAGATTTGCATTAAAACAAACATTATTCCTTATTCTTATTGTTGTCAGTGCGGCGATTACTAGTCATTCTGCTATGGGCATTTCTGTTAAACTTAGAAATCAAACGATTATATAATTTAAATTGTGTTGAATTATTTAAATAGCACTTTTCCTTTTTGCCAAAAGTGTTTGCTTTTCTAAATTAGTATGAACCGTCTTTTAACTTTTAACTGTGGCTGGAAAGTGTGGCCAAGGTCTACAGTAGTGCTGAAAACTCCTGGGAATGTCGGCATGATTTATTGTCTTGGCGAGTTATTTTAGACCACTTTAAGGACACGGGAATACTGGAGTAATATTGTTACACATTGGTTTGATTTATGTTGGTATTTATGATTTCAAAACGGCACAATTAACATCCATACACTCCCATTAAAATATACTAAATGCACACTTTCACACATAGAACGACTGAAATGAATACATGCTCTATTTTATATGCCAACAATTTACTTCTAAATTAACGTTTGGGAACTACCCGAATGTTTTGTGCACTGTATTTTTAAAAATAAATCAGTAATTATAACCTCAAGGAAACATGGCTTGTGCTTTATTTGTTTGCCCGAAAAAAATTCAGCTACTAATAGGCTACGTGTTTACTACGTGTTTACCTGTTATAGGCTACTGGTGTAACAAGAATAGTAACCGGAGTTATTAATCTGGAACAGAAATAGGCCTACATGTTCTGAAAAAGTTGTTATATTCATTTTTATTGTTATTATTATTATTATTATTATTATTATTATAATCGATGAAGATGAAGATACTACTACTACTATAATACTACTACTACTACTACTAATAATAATAATAATAGTCATCTTTGTATAGAACCGAATTTGTTTTAAAATTTAAGAAATACTGTGCACACATAATACACATTTTGCGTCAGCTTGCTTTACAAATGCCTAACTTCTTTTAGAAAAAATACGTGTTTAATTAAGTTAAGTTTAATTAACTTGAGAAAAGAGGGTGTCTCAGCATGTCGCTCTCGGTCCGCCCGGTACAATGAGGTGCAAGCGCGCATCTTTCATGCGTGTTTCAAGGGCACGGGACCAAAGCCACTCAACTAAATATCATAGGAGTGAAGTTTACAATCTTTGTGCTCTCGGTCTTTATTGCATATAATCCTCCCACCCGCTGTCTGGACTTATTTAAATTCAGTTTCTCCGAGGAGCGAGGGTAAATGCATACACAGTAAATGGTGTTGGTGTGATAAATTTTGCTGACAAAATAAAACATACAAATAAAATAAACATGTTTTTTTTTCTTCCCGTGACCCAATAGGATAAAGCGGGTTGGACAATGAATGAATGTATGTTTTTTTTCTTTTTCATTTGTTAACCATAACTGTGTTTGACAAAGAGTCCCGATTTCATTCGTGTTCCTTGTTTGACATTAGGGTCGTTTATAAATCACGGCAGTTTGTTGTTTCACAAGTACAAAATATGCTATTATACAGAAAACAAATCCAGCCTTCTTAGTTTTAACACAGTGTATAACTAAATTAATTTCAACATGTTATTTATTATTTACTTATCTGTGAAAACACGTTGTAAAGTGCAAAGTCGTTAAGATCTGTTTATTCATAGAACATGTCTTCACAGGCGTTTCTCTTTGCTTGGGTCATTACAATAATGTAAATAAACGACGTGTAATTCTCCATGAATTTGATAGGCAGTAAATAAATAGATAACCCAAAGACCAAACTTGATTTCAGAAAAATGCAACTTAACACCAGGAAACACTGACGTGCTAGTTCTTCCCCAACAAGAGGTATGCAGATGCTATTTAAATTAAACTCATTAGGGTCATGTCTGTGATGAGGGCCCCATTGGGGCCTTTATTAGGTAGTGCAGTGATGCCGCCCCCCCGTACTCGCCTCTGACTACTTAGCAACCTGGGGTGCCGACAGATGTCTGCCTGTGTATGTGGTTGGGTGATGCCCATGTCTGATCTGAGAGCCCGTTTTACTGCAGCCTTTGAACGCGGCGCAGGTATTCGGAGCCATCCGCAGCCTCCAGAGGTGCCAAGCAAGCAAGTCACTGCCCTTATCTATCTATCTATCTATCTATCTATCTATCTATCTATCTATCTATCTATCTATCTATCTATCTATCTATTTTTCTTTATACGTAAGCAACTTCACTTACATTCATTTACTACATTTCTTTTGCACCATGACCCAAGTTATCTTTTACTAAATGAGAAATGAGAGCATTTAGGAGGTGTCAGAAAGAAAGAAGAGCGGAGAGAAATCGCGTGAAAGACAGCCTTATTCTCCGCTCTGGCTCGGCGGTCGGGAAATCGCACTTCAGATGTGACGGAAAATCAGCTACCGATGGCTCCTGCCAGCAGGTGGCACCAGCACAACGTTTGAGTAGCCCCACCCCAGGCGCAGTTAATGAGTGCTCAGCGCGTGGGTGGGGAACCGGTGGCGGATGCAGTCATACAGTTCAGTGTGCTATCATTTCGCCGGGTTTCAAGGCCAGTAACAACCAGATTTCGCTGACGAATTTAAGATTCAAAAAAGTGGAAAGGAGACCCTGTCTACGGATTAACGCATTATATAAGTGTCCATCTTTTTTAAGCGCTGTAGAGCAAGGCGCTTTCCTGAAGCGGTTTGTGGAGAATTGTAGAATATAATGTTCAGTGAATATTCTTAACAAAGGTGAAAATCCCTGAGAAAGTCACCCCAATCTTTGTAATCTCCACACTCCACGATGAGGACATCGTAAATGGTCTGACATCAATTCTGTGTTCAGACATTCAGCACAGAACCAACACATGTGCTTTCTTTGTTTCTTTTGCGTTTCACTTAACTTTCGGTTAATTTAGGCACTAAATTAAGTTGGCCGGTACTTCCCGTAAAGGAGGTTTCCTGTCAGACCGCACTCATCATATACGTGCTATAAATTGTTTTAATAAGAAGACAAAATGATAGCGCTGAAGTGTTCATCATGCTGTCTCCTTTGTGAGGGCCTTGCTTCAGTGCCCAGTGACTGCGGATGCTGCAGGTAATTGCAAAGATGAATCACACAATTGGATTTTTAATTTCCATAAGGTGGCCTCGGTCCAGATCTCTGCAGGTCAGTTGGAAAGGACCGGGAGATGGCCTTGGACGTCACTGGCTGATTAGTGTATAATTTAAAAACATGATACATGATGATAATTACCATCTCTGCATCAGAAGGCAACGTGGGTCACCCCCCCCCCCCTCCACTGTAAGCAAGCTGGAATCAAAGCTACGGGCTGCTGATTCTGCAGTAAAAAGAGGCAGTTCGGATTACACACAGGTCATGTGACTTCTTCAAGATCTAGGTGGAGGATCTCTTTTGAATTTGCTCCAGCATTATTAGCTGGCTAGTGTTACTCTTTCTCCCGCATGGTTTTATGCACGTGGCACTTTTCATAGACTGGACGGTTAATGACATGATATCCAAGCCCTGCGTCCACGTTTTTCAACCTCTCTGATTGGCTGGAAATGTCCTCTATCATCATCAAGATTATTGATCTGATTGATTTGAATTGGACAGACATTTGCAGCATTTCAGCCTCACTGGGATTGGCTTCCGAGGGCCGCACCCTGACTGGTATCCCTGTCGGCCTGCCTTTCCATATTGACGTCCCTGACGGCCTGCCTTTCCATAATGACGTCCCTGGTAGACTTACTTTAATTTTTTCGGGACTCGTTTACATAATCCTGATTGATGTCCCTCTGGGACGCCATCGAAAGGGGCTGCTGCGAGGCACCTCGTTGAATTTGGGAAAGATTTCAACAATAACAAAAAAGGGGATCTGAACAGAGGATTGTCACTTACACAGTGCAGGTTTCCACAGTCTGTATTGTCGCAAGCGGGGTGCAATAGGCGTGGTTACCGAAAGGGGGGTCAGCGAAGGCTCAATTAGGCCTACATGAGCAAGGGGGATGATGGAAGAGGGAAGAAAATAAAAGCAAATAAGAGAAACGTAATAATGTCACCCCCCCCTCCCCCCAGATGCCCTTAATTAAAATCAGCACGCTCCCTCCCTCCAAGATACCTCCCTCCTGGCCTTCCAGCAGAGCCGATTCCAGGTCCACAATTCTGGTGGGGAAGTCTGGGGCGGGTTCCCGTATTGTGTGCTGGGGGGGGTTGGGGGACGGGGTGGGTAATAATCTCGGTCATTATGGTTTAGCCCGCACTGCATTTGGGGTGAGCGGCCCAGGGTTGTCGCAGTGACGACTAATCATTAGGCTTTTCTCTCCCGATGATGTGAATGCGCTTGCGGCTCACTGTGAACACTGCATCGGCCTCCTGCTGTTCCCAGCACTGTGCAGCTGCCCCCACAAGTGACCCAGGTACCACATAAGTCAAGTTTTTGCTGTAAAAACCAGCTGTGCCTGTAGGGGGCAGTTTTCCTACTATAAACTGTGGTTTCTTCACGGAAAGTGACCAACAGTATTCCATGTATGAGGAAAAGTCACTGTCATGATCGAATGTAATGCAGCCATTCAGCTGAAATGTAGTAACAATACGAATTTAAGGTGCTGTGCAGAGCTGGTCATACCATTAGGTGACATAGGTGGTGGTTTATGTCACTCGGATGGTGGGCACTGGCGGTGATGATTGTATAGGCTGCCATATGGGCTTTGACTGGTACCGTTGGTATGCTATCGATGGAATGAATGTGGGTGAGGGCTGGGCAAGCGGTCATTAGGTGCTGACCTTACCCACTCCCGATGGCTCACAAACTCATGCGATTCACAGGAAGCGCAGGCCAATCTGTAGGGCTGGGTTTCAATTCCACACCTTTGCGGCTATGAGGCAGTGATGTCACATTACACGTTTGTACCACCTTGGAGATGCATTGCGAGGGTTCATTTAGGCATAGAGCATTAAAGATGAACACAGGAAGCTTGTGTGCGCTTGAGGCCAAATGGCTTGAGCATAAGGGGAGATGCACCACTCAAGCTGATCCAGGTCCGACAGGCTGTCTGATTGGTGGACAGAAGTAAGCACCTCCCTGCATGCAAGTCCGTCATCTCAGGACGAAAGCAAATGGGTTTCCCATGCTCAGAATAATATTGTAAATTTTTTCGATTTAATTAAAAAAAAAAAAAACAGATTGATGATCATTATCATTTGAAATGGCTGAGATACGTTGGGTTGTGAAAATAAAGACGCATCTTTTTAAATAAGCTTGTGAGTTGTATATCAAAGGATACCCACGGACGCTGCGTATCATCTCTACTTCACATGTCTTTTGGTAACACAAGGCAGCCTCATCTGATTATCACCAGCGTGATCTGAGAAAATTACCCATTTTTCATTTAAAGGTTTTATCTCTGGTCTGGACAAATACCCCCAAATTCAGCGCTGATGGGATTTCAGGGAACTTGTGTCACATGTGTGATGTTCAGGTTTTTGGCAGCACTCAGTGTATCTCCAGCTGACAAAGAGGAGTGCCCCCCTCCCCCCCCCCGCCCGGCCCCCCATCAGCCGTGTGGGTGTCATGGAGCACGTTTCTGCGATGGAGGCCGATTGGATCATTTTCGTAATAGCATGTGTGAACGAGGCGGTGTGAACAGCGAGCTGGAAATGACTTTGGATTACCTGCGCCTGAAAAAGAGGGGATATCTCCCAGGGTTTGGCACGACACTGGAATTAACAAACCAGGAAATGAATTTGCGCTTTTATCCGCAAGACGAGCCCTCCTGCAATGGCGAGAAGAACGGGAAATGATTAATCACGTTGGTTTTTCATCCCGGTGCCGGCATTCTGGAATGGGCAGGGAGGCCATCGCCCTTTCTTGGAAGAACGGTCGCCGTGGCAATGTGGACGAAGAGGTGACGTCACGCGTCTTGTGGCGCCACCTAGTGGCACACACAGAGGTCAGCATCTGTTGTGGCAGATGTTAGTGGGGTCGCAGGCTAGGCGGGGCCTGGCATACAAGGCGAGGCAGTGGGTGCTGCTCCTTCTCATTCTAATCGTAACCCCGAGCAGTCTAATGCCCTGCAAGGGGGCGGCTGCCAAGGCCCACGATGGGCCCAAGCTGTCCAGCGGGGGGCGTGCCGGCCAGCCGAGCCAAATGAGGGGCATCTGTGTGAGCGGTGCCAGGCGTCACCTCCTAGCCCGGCACCTCCGCATTCATTTTAGGGCAGGGGCGTCGCCATATGTGAGTGCACTGTCGCCATGGTGATGCTCGGGATCGGGCCGGAGGAACCTGCATTCGAACAGCCCAAGCCCAATCTCCCCCCTCCCAGCAGCTAGGCTGCCATTACCATGGTGCTGTCCACCGTGCTGGGTCAGGGAGAGGGGTATGGAGATGCCACTCTACCTACCTCAACTTCACTGCCTCCTGCCCCCCTAATCCCCTCTCCATGTTTCTGCCCTGGCTACATCTAGGGTAAACCAGCCATTCTGTCTTTGTTTTTCTCTCTAAAGGGGTAATTTATTGTTTAAGCGGCGTTAGAATTATGTCGTTCATCCATCCGTCTGATTTCCAGCTCATCCAGCTGAGGGCGCATTGAAATTACCGCCTTAATTTTATATTCTTCTGATTTTAGCTTTATTATGTCAACATATTATGCAAAGATAATTTCTGTATGTAAATAAAACCAAACCATTATCTTTTAAATAATTCAGGACTATGCAGATTTTATTTGCGCAAACTGAATGACTTCCGTCTGGTCTTGTTGTGTTCATATGAATGTATATGCGTTATGCTTCAATATCAGGGATCGATATAAACACGACTTATGGAAACTTATGAAAACATGTCTCCATCCGCATGTCACTTACCCAGATCTCACCAGAACTATTTTTTGCAGGATTAGGTGAATCACAAAAGTGAACAAAATAACGTTTGATTTCTTTTTGAATTTTAACCAATAGTTTCCTTGTGACGTTATATAAACATACTGCACTTTAATTCACTACTCATGTATGTATATTATTATTATTATTATTATTATTATATAAAACATGTAGCATTAGTGAACATGGCACAAAGAGTTGCGTGGTTGCC
>JAABNX020000001.1:15907697-15921354 GCA_015163995.2 Mormyrus lacerda
GAATTAAAGTGTGAGCTTCCCGTTGCATGAGGGGTTCTGCAAGGTTTCATTTCTGGTTCTTGAGGTGCCCTCTTGCTGAGGATTATGACGCAGTTCTGGTGTGTTAAAGTGTTTAAGGTGAAAATGGGGCTCTCCCCTCGATGGGGGTTACAAATTCAATTGGCAGGGTGCTGGACTCATCTAAATGATAGATCAACACAGCGTGGTCCAGCAACTGGCTCGACAGCATCGTGGGATGATATTGGCAGATCCTCCGGAACCAGGAGGAATGAGTTATAGATATTATGGGCTGGGACGAAGGGAGGTTCTCACAGAGAGCGACGGTGAGGTTCTTGGCGGGCCTTGATAATATCGCTTTTGAGTTATCTAAGGTGACGATGAGAATCCAGCACGTCAGAAGGGTGAAGGAGACGTAATAATTCATTTTGTCAACAGAGCTGTGATTTGAGGAGCGGTGAGAGGAGGTTATTAAGTAAGCCCTGAGGTGGTGTCGGCTGGCCTGACAGGGCCTACCTGAGAGGTGTGACTCAAACTGGCTCACTGGAGTGCCATCTCTTCCCGGTTTATTTAGGGACATTACAGAGATCCGGTGGATGACAGTGTCAAGCTCCACAGATCCTGGGGAATATTAATAAAGGAGCAGAGAAGCGGATGCGGGATGAGGGCAGGGAAGGCAGAGAGTCTGCAGGAGTCGTTATTTCATTCAGGAAAAGAAGAAAGTTAGTTAGCTAAAGACAGCCTTTGGAAATCGAGACAGATGACAGAGCCTGGGTTTGTGCACAGCTTTGGGGTTAAGCATCAGGCTTTTCATGCCTGTCTGAAAGCAGAGCGGAAAATCCAGCAGACAGAGGCGGGGCAGGGTAGGAGAGAGAGCGGAGGGGGTGTCCTCCCTGTCTACCCCAGGGTAGGAGAGAGAACGGAGGGGGTGTCCTCCCTGTTTACCCCAGGGTAACTATGTCTTCCTGCACAGAACTAACTACCCATGTTTTACTAAAACAACATCATTAATTTCAGTGGGAAGAGGAAACACTTGAACTTTGTAAATCGGAGCTGTTAAGATTTTTGTTATTTTCTGTTTTTTGTTTCTGTTGCTGTTTCATAGTAGACAGTACCTTTTTATGTATTTAAGGGTACATTTACAGTACATTACAGTTTTAACATATATTAAAGTGAAGGGTGACTCCCCGGGTGAGGTAAACATTTCATATTTAGTGTATGTTGATGCTTCTGTGAGTCATTTCCATGCAGACATCAGACGCTCATTTGCCAAAACAACATTTCTAATCACCCGCCGTAATGCTTCACAACAGAATTCCCCTGTGACAATTTCAGGGTTCCCTGTTGCCACAGGCACCGGTGATGTTTACAACTCGGGGGTCGATTATCGTCACGACTTCTTGTTTAACTGGTGTACAATAGATAGCTAACGGCTAATAGCTAACGGCTAATAGCTAACGGCTAATAGCTAACGGCTAATAGCTAATAACTATGTGAGTTCACAGCTCCTTCCATGGAGGAGATGTGGAACAGACTCTCCCTCTTCTGCATTTCTCCATTGCAGATGAAGAACAGGCACTTTGTTATTGGCGTCTGTTCATCAGGGATCCTACTTCAGCTAATCACCCCCCTCACCTTCTGTCGCTGTAGGAGTGAGGAGGTAGTCGGGGTATCATTTGGCATCTGGCTCCCCTCCCAGCCTCACCGATGCTGTCCCTTCATTGTTCTCCCCCCTCAATTTTCTGCTGTCGCACTATGGTGAACCCCATGAAACGGTGCTTTTTTAAGGAGGAAACTCTGGTTTCGAGATTCTCACATTCTCTATTCAATTAGCCTTACTTGGGCCATGCCTTTTTTTTAGTGGTATGACAATATAGCTGCCTTAATTAACATTATCCACTGGAATAGCTTGTTTGAAACTACGTAACGAGTGCCTGCATCTGTTAACGAAATACTCTTACATTTCTGAAGCACGTTTAGTGGCCCATGGGCAAACACCTCCCAGCTATGTGACACAGATTTACTGAGGAGATGCACAGAGATCGGCTGCTATCTTTGGGCCTGGAATTTGCCGGCTTGTGGACCTCGTTGCATCACCCCATGTCACATGTCACAAGACGGTGCCTGGGCCCCTGTGTCTCTCCCTTTTATGTCTATATCAGTACTCTTCCTTGGTAACAAAAAGGGATTACAAACACTGGGCTCGTGGGCACGGATACGTCCCCCCCAGCTGTGAGGTGTTCTGTCAGACACTGACGGGGCGAAGCGGGATGTTCGAAAGTCACAATCTTTTCAAAAGACGAGTTCAGCGATTGGCGGCCTGGCCTATTGTAACGCAGCTTAAGGCTACGTGTGCTGAGCTGGACGCAATGGGTGTTTTGACAGGGCAAATTTCTGTCATGGCATCAAAGATAAGTGATTCCTTTTGCCTGAGTCGAGCCTCTGCGCTTTGCTTAATGAGTTGTGCAATTTCCACTCGTCTTCAGGTTGGTGCGCCGATTTCTCTCTCTCTGCAATCGTTGCACATAGAGGTATATTTTTATTTTCTTTTTTTTTTTTGTCCCTGAACATACTCCCATGTGGGTGGCTCCAACCCTTTGGCTAAATGGCACCCGGTCCCTTGAACCTGGCACGCACCATACAGGAAAGAGTGGGACCTCCTTTTACATCTTCATGGCTCATCCGCCAAAGTGAGACTCGACTGGGTGGTCGCATTATCCATGGAGCCCTCAGATAGTCAAGGCACCCTCTGGTCAAAGCCCCTACCTACCTGCATTGAACGTTTGTTTGACCAAAGAGATGAACTGTACAAATCACCCAAAAGGAGTTTTGCTGAGCAGTTTAGAACCTTGTTGCTATGAGTGTGATGGTTGCTGGTCCAAATCCCAGAGTTGGCAGAGTGCTTTTACCTTTGGGTCCTTGAACAAGGCCCTTAAGCTACAGTTGCTCTAGGGACTGTCTGGCTCTGCTTTCTCAAAAAATGTATGTCGCTTTGGATAAAAGCATGTGCTAAACAAATAAAAATGTAACGTGCCGACACGCTCCCTAATTAATTAGTCCCTAGCACTCTGCTGATTTGCAGCATCACATTTAATGAGGCTGAAGCTGCTTCAGGTTGTCTGCTATCTTCACAACCGTGTGATTTTACCTTTTTTTAAGTGAAGGTGCTGATTCCTCCATCTGTTTCGGGAAGAGCGGCATGCCGACATCCCAATAAGATGGTTAAAAGCCAGAATTTGTTGCTTTCACATGAATATGCAAATTGTCATGTGCTATTTGAGAAGCATAGCAGATTGTGAAATATAAATTTATCAATAATGACAAAGCAGAATAATCCATCTCTATGTAATGTTGATTCAGGCTACTTCCACGCCAATACGTTGAAAGGGAACGTTTCGGAAGGGAAAGATCTGTGTCCGCACTACCGTTATTACTAGCGCTGCTTTGTGTGAAAGGCGAATGACGCAGCTATGAGTGTTTGTCGATGTATATATTTCGAACCAAACTTTTTATAATATATTTTTAGAACTGGCGCTCTTCATTTGTCTGTTGCAGCTTAAGCACAACGTGTCTAACCTTTTAAAAAAAATTAAAATAATCTGGGAACGGGTCACGAGTTAAGTTAATCACAGCTCACTGATGTAGGCGCAAGCTGCAAGTTTTTGCACTACTGAGTGAAAACGTATTAGTGTGGATGGGTCCTCAGTCTCTGTGCAAGAGCACTATGAAAGGGACAAATCTCAGTGCAGAGATGTCCAGCAATGCCTCCAGTAGTACTAGGCTGTTATTTTTGCGCTCGTGTCCTTCCTGTTAGCTTTAACAAGTGTGGCCATTCTCCTCTGACCTCTCTCATTGACAGGGTGACTTCCGCTGCAGAAATGCCACTGTCTGGATGTTTTTTTTAAAATTTATTTATTGCACCATTCTCTGCAAACTCTAGACACTGCAGTGTGAAAATCCCGGTTCGGTGGTTGTTTCTGAGATTCTGGAAGCACCACGTCTGGCACCAACAATCACACCGCATTCAGAATCGCTCAGATCACACATCTTAGCCGTTGTAACGCTCATTCGAAAAGACCCTGTCTGTGTGATTCTGCATGTATTCGGTTACAGAAACGTGATTGGCTGCTTGGAGGAGTAGGCTATTTGCACTAGAAAGCATGTGTACCTTGTACAGTAGTGTGTGTCTGTGTGTGAGTGTACATACAGTGTACAAACAATGAATGCGTGCTATACAATAGCAGATTTTTACTGTAGGTCATTGTATTTTACGTATTTATTTGTAATGCATCTGTAAAGCACTGCCTCTGAGGGATAGTACTGTGAACTCGTCAGGATTGACTCTTCATTTTTCTATCAAAGACTGTTCTAAATATTTTAAATGAAACACGATCAGTACATTTTAAATGAGTATAACCACTAAAGCAGGTAGCCGTACTCACCAGCTAACCCCACCCCCCGTATAAGCAATTTGCATGCATCACCCTCAACCCCTATTCTACTCTCGGTATTCTACTCTCCTAAACGTGGCAAATCGCAACTCTGCGATCTCCAGAGTGTGGCTCAGAGAGGGTGTGTGCCCTGTGCTGGACTGGCTTCCTGTGCACAGTACCCTGTGATGGACTGGCTTCCTGTGCACAGTACCCTGTGATGGACTGGCTTCCTGTGCACAGTGCCCTGTGCTGGATAAGTACTTGGAAGATGGATAAATGGAGGAATGCCTCATAAAGTATACAGTGCATTTGATATCATTTTTCAGGTTTTTATGGTTAATAAAGCAGGAGTGATATAAGTCCTTCCCAGCCTCAGCTGCTCGGTGTCTGATTATCTTACCTGTCTTCCTGGATGGTATTTCCTCTTCCCCCGGAGAGGTTAGTGAGGACATCTTCACCATTACATTGGTTGGCATCAGTGAGTATCAATCGGCATTCGTTGGTATTGGTGAGTATCGGGGGTACTGATTGTTAGTGGGCTGAGTATCAGTTGGCATCAGTGGGTATCATTACGTACCAGTGGGTATCAGTTGGCATCAATGAACATCTCCCACTTTGCCATCCTCTCTGCCCTCCTGTTACAGCAGACTTGACCTGAGAGGCCTTCCTTCCCCAAGCTGAGTTCCCCAGGTCTGACAGGCTTGGCTGTGGCCGAGGCCCTCAACACACCACACCTCTGTGGCGGTGCCTCCTGTAGAATGACCGTGGGCCTGGCGGTAATGAACAGTGCCGTTCGTCACGGCCCACAAATCGCACATCTTACCGTGCTCGGCACACACCATAAATTTTATTGTTTAAGAATCATCTCGCCCTACATTGTGCATTGACGTCATCCGCAGCTCTCTGCTGACCTGGCTGCTTGTGTGTCCGCCCCCCCCCAATAATCAGACTCGCTCTCTATGGTCATTAGGAGAATGTCCTCCATTTCCGCTCTTCACTGCACCTACATATCACTGCAAATTGATGCTCCCCTTTAATGACCAGGAGGCCTGCTCTCATTCCAGATCATTCCTTAGTAAAGGCACAATAACAACACATTCATGCATCTACGGGCCATTTAGATCACTCAAGTGCCACTATAGGCTTCCATTAAATGTACAACCAAGCATACACCAACGCGGCCTCTTCTCACGTAAATCGGAGACAGCTTTTTGTTAAAATAGTGCCCCACAGATACATTTATTCAGCTATGGCCTGGACTTTAGTTTAATAATAAAAAACATTCATATACATTACACTGTTGTCACACACTAATGGAACTCTGTGGGCTGTTATTTTCTGACAGGCTGGAGTTGGCCTCACCTGTGGGGACCCAAAGAAATGGACTGTTTTTGGCAGGAATTTTTGTCTTTTCAAAATATCAAAAAGTCAGTTACTGACTTAAGGATACATAAAATATATCTTAAACACAGATATAAAATGAGACATAAAGGTGGACGTTTGCCTTAAAAATTACTGTCCGGTCTGGATCTGCAGGATCGCGCCATCGGAGGCTCTTCCACCAAGTAAGAAAAACGGCAAAGTTGCCTGAAGTTGTTGTTGAGCCTGTACGGCTGGAGAGAAGCGGCACAGCGATCTCCCGCACGCACCGTCGTTAAAACAGGTAAGAGGGATGTTCCTTCTGTTAATAGCTGTATGTATTTGTATAAACAGGTGCTCATGCTGTGCATTTACTATTTTTACTTAGACCGGAGTTATCATCATCAACTTAGTGCGAATTCGACAAAGATGGAGGCGTCTGTATTTTCTGGGACGGGCGGAGCAAATGGCTTATTACTGAGCTCCATAAGCTCCATGAGCGGTGAGATTAGGCACAAATGATCATGGGCTGACTTCCAGGATCACGGGGGCCAGTGGAGCTCTGCTCCTCTTGGCGGGAGACAGATGTGCTTAATTTCGAGCTCTTCTTCATGCAGCCCTTCCCAGAAGCTGCGGTACAGAGTGCTGGGATGCTCAAGTGCGAATTCCTGTCATTCCTCCTGGGCCCTTGGCTGAATTCAGGCAGGTTGTGAGGCAGATGCAGTCGCTGGTGTCATCTTGGTAGACATCATGCATACAATTCTTACATTTAACTGACACTTTTATATAAAATGACATTTAATAGAGTAGGGTCAGCCAGAGCTGTTGGAGGTTAAGGGTCTTACTCAGGACCCCATCAGTGAAATTACTCTGCTGAACTTGAGATTTGAACCAGCAACCTTCTAATCACAGGCAGAGGTTTAACCCACAGGGCCACACACCATCACTCGGCTGAAACCTCAGTGATGGCCGACAGCTTTGCTCGAGATTCGCACCAGGGCCTCCCACGGCCCCGGAGACCACAGATGGGGGGGGGGGGTTTCTTTGGTTTATAGACCTCAGAGGCTAGGAGATGGCTTCATTCTCGTCCTCTTTTTGGGGAACACTGCCTGACCCTCAGTCAGGCCTTAGGGGGCGCTGCTCTTGTAAATTTATTACATATTTTTGTAAACTCTGCGAGAGGCTGGGCTATGGGGGGGTTAGGCAGCAGGTTCAGGAAGTCCCCCATAACGCGCCGCCCGCGTTGCGATACTTGAGCATGAATCTGCAGAAGCATGGCAACAAGGCAATGTGTCTAAGTGAACCTCACCCAGCAGGTGTAGGATCAAACAGGCCCCAGGCTGGGGGCCCCCCAGGGGGGAAGGAGCACTGCCCTCAGGCTGACCTGCAGTAAAAGCTGCCCTGTTCCAAACCATTGCAGCGAGCCTGTAAGAATAACACCAGGCAGGCTGGGGAAGGCACCCGCCCCCAGGACACATAAACGCTAGCATTACTCGTCCGCTGGCTAAACATGAGTGTGAGGGTGTGTGTGTGGTACCCAGGTGCTGGGCGGGACTCCGTGTGTGTTAGCTGCGCGCAGTGACAGGCATGAGAAAGCATGGGGTCTCATCTATGACGATGATGACACTGATTGTTTTTTTGGATTTCGCTGCCTCACTGCCACCTTAGCTGCGTGCTTTGAGTCGGGAGTGGTCCGCAACATTCGTGCCTGTTTCCGGAATGTTCTCCGCCATGACCGGGGCTGGATGTGTTGTGCATCGCTCTTCTTCCACCAGTGCTGTCTGGTGTAACCCAGCTGACCCGGCCATCCCTCTGTGTCTCTCCTGAGTCCGTTTGGACCCCGCGATCCGTAAACATCCTCTTGGAACGCCGGCTCCGTGCTCAGCGGGTGAGGAGCCGCGATGGACTCAGCAGACCTCTCTGTCCAAACACGGCCCCGCGCTGAGCTCCATGACCCCACACGGCCTGGAGCGCATGGGTCACGCTGCCCCCCTTTAAGTGCGTCCCGTGTGGCGGCCGTGTGGAAGAGCCGCCCGAAACCTGGCAGGACGTCCCATACATTCATCACGGCCTGCGGGACAGCCGGCGTCTGCGGGAGGGGCGCTCGCGCTGAGGGTCAGGCAGAGTTCACCAACCTTCAGGTTCCAGGCTGTCCCCATTACTGTACCCGGCTTCTGTAAAAATAGAGCTTCATTCTGTCTGATTTTATTGTTACTGTTTGTTTGGGGTAGAGTCTCCATCAGGGGCTGTGTGAACATTCCGTAACGCGTACCTATGGATACTCTTTGGGCCGCTTTGCTCAGTCCGATCAGTCAGCGATAATGAATATAAGAATATAAGCTGGAGGCACATGTAGCTAAAGTTTAAGCCATCTGTAACCCAGATCTCTCCGGAACCTTCCAGAACCTGCCGATGATCAGGCTTGGTGATGTAATCCAGGCTTCTTGGGTCTGCGCTCCAAACTGTGCCGGACTTGCTGGCAGAGATGCTTTGGCTGAAGAACAAGAATCATTCAGATGGGTCTCAGGATGTGTACTTTCCCTGAGGGGAGGGGGTCTGGTAAATGGGGTCTCTCAGATCAAAGAGACAGAGCAAAGGGCTGGAATCATAGAACTGGAACCACACACACATTGTTATGACAGTGTTGTCTGATAAACATCGGGATTATGAATAAATGTTAAATTGGGAGCATTTTCTGAAGGTGAGATGTGTGACTGGGGGGGTGATGATGCTGGGATGGGGTCTGACAAAATGATGCGCTTTCCATGACAAAGGCATCCAGTCCCCAGAATGGCTGATGGCTGAAATCTTCTGATTGTCACAGGGCTGTTGCCTTCCTGGGAAGCGCGTTATTCCCCGTTCGCATCCCAGAAAATGGTCATGTGACCCCTCTGATTACGGCCGGAAGCTCGGGGGAGGAGAGGGGGAGAGCACCATACTGAAGCCAGGAAAATGACCCCCTGACGGCAGACATGCGGGGACGCCGCTGGTCAGCCTGACCCCGCCGCTCCATTACCGTATCGCATTTCGCATAACACATCACCATGGTAACCTGGGCCTGTTGGAGCCGCGTCGCCCCCAGTATGATGACGACAGTGACTCTCCTGTCCTAAACAGACACTCAGAGTCAGACTCGGAATGCCTACCGATGAATGGCTTTGGAAAAAAGGAGAAGAAATGCGGGAACCGAAAATGAAGGGGAAGCTGTGGGGTTCGGCAGGGTAGGGAGCCATGCCTGTGATTGGAAGGTTGCTGGTTCAAATCCCATGCTTAGCAGAGTGATGTCACCATTGGGCCTCTGAGCAAGGTCTTTATCCTTAATTGCTCTATGGACTTGCTGACCCTGATTTCTCAAAAATGTACTTTGCTTTGGATAAAAGCATCTGAACAAAAAATGTCATGCATTTTACACACCAATTTTAATGAATTTTGACTGATTTAGGATAGACAGAGCATCAGCAATGGTGGAGGAGGTCATTATGAACCCATCACATGGATACCATATATGAAATATAGCCTCGCTGCCGGTGTGGTAAATGCCAGAGTGATACAGCTACCTAACAGCGAGCATACGCAGAACAAGCCCTAACTAAAGACAGCAAGGCTTTAATTATTCATAGGGGCAAATTAAATAATATATTTCAAATTATAGTGGACACATGTTTTCAAAGTGTTGCTATAATAATAGATTCAAGGCTCGGTGATTAACATGTATTATTTTATATATTCGTTCATTTGTTTGCAGGCGATTAATCACGCCTGCGAGTTACTTGCGCCGCTGCCTTATTTATGAACGCGGTCTCTGGAGGATGAGCAATCATTCCTGACTGTGGCAGGGACGCCGCACCTTCCGTGTTCAGAAATCAGGTCGACTGCATGGTGATTAGCAAAGAGTTAATCAAGCCCTCAAGCGCCATTGGATATTCCGTTAACAGCCAATGGCCGGGCGCCTATTAATATTAACGGCCTGGGAGCAGGGCTCGTGTTTGGTCCGCAAGTGTCTATGTATGTGCATATATAAACTATGGTTATAACTAGTCTTTTAGAAAAGTTTCTTTAAGTTTTCATTTTAGAACGTTTTTTAGATTCGATAACTTTATTGTCGCTGCGCAAGCACAACAAAGTTGCAAATTTAATCGACCTAATCGCTTGCTCTACTGTAAATGTTACGTAAATGTCTACTATATAGAATAATTAGAATTCATCCATCTTTCTCCAATTGCGTATTTAATTTTATGGTTAGTTGCTATTATCCCAGAAAATACGGGACACGAGGCGGGAGAGACACCCTGGACGGGATGCTATTCCTTCACATGGTGCATACAGGCACGTGTAGGCGGCATATAGACCACAGAGCGGGGAAGGGATCGGAATCCCAGTTTCTAATTCATTTAAAAATAATACGTGCATGAAGCGAAATACATAGCCTATATTTACAAATAAATGTAGAGTGACAGAAATCTTGCTCGCCATTTTCTAGTATTGTCATTGGCACTGCTGTGCTTGTCTGCTGACTGGAACATCAGGATGGGACTGGTTTGGTCTCCGCGTTATTGGTACATGGTTCTCGTTAGCGCACATTTCCATACCCATCACCGCGAGCTGCATGCGTAGTGGCCGCACAGGTCTGCAGTTCTTTCCCGCCTGTCGCCGTGTACCCACCCAGCTGTGTCCCAGCGGCTGTTCCAGCGCGCCCTCTAATGCCCAGCGGAGGAAGCGCCACCATGCAAATATTTTCGTTTTATTGCAGACGGTGCGAGTGACACTTAGTTAATTAATATGCTTACTTATTTAATTTGGTGCACCACTGTTATTCTTGATGTAGTTGTTAAGTGCTGCTGATATTTAACTCAGAGGAGGATTCGGGTAGCTGCGTTCACGGTCAGTGCCCCCTTTCCGCCACACTTGACAAGCTGCATCTCTCTGATGACACCTCTCTGTCCACTAGCATGCTCAGCAACCCAAGAAGAGGGCAGCAAAATAAATGGTTTTATACCTGTAGCCGAAATCCCCCCCACCTAGTGGTAACTGATTTTGCACGCAGTTATTCCGGTATTTTTAAGCACATATCTGCCTCATTCTTTATTCTATGAACGCTTAGCAATACATTAACGGTGCTCAGTGACAGTAAGTCATTTTTAGAAAGCTTGGCTTTTGAAGTTACATTCCAGTACATATGAAAACCTATTCCAATCAGTACTGACTATATAGCCTTTGTCACAAGAGAAAGGCTTTGGCGTGGAGTAAGACAGAGGGCTTGGGGTAGGTAAATCGCGGTGTCCCTGTCACCGGCCGACTGCTTTGATGAGCGCTTCCCGCGGCCCACTGCCCCCCTACCCGGCCGGACGGCTGCGGCGCTTTGACTCGCCGCCTCATTTGCAGACGCGACCGGCAGCTGCGCTCACTGTTTGCGGGAACAGACGCCGCTTTGAAGCCCACCTCGCATTCGGGGGGCTGCTGTCGCCGCACAGAAATAGCAAATAAAAAGGGGGAAAACATCTTTCAGGCTTAAACACAGGGAGAGGCAGCCACAATTATTTTAGTTTATGTTCCAGCGTTCATTAGAAAGCTGTAAAATGATGAAATGATTGCTTATGGCATTTAAAATGCTATTTTCCATAATTTAATCTCACATATTTGAAAGTGCTCTTATAACCAAACACCATTTTTTCTTAATCGAATTTTTCTGTCATTTTATATGTGAAGTGTATACTGCCACCTGCTGGAAGACATGTGCAATGACATGTCACTCTACCTTTGGCTACATATATAGCTGCTTAATTAGCGCGATTATGGCGACAGGTTAGTTGCTTTTAATCGCTGTTCGTTTCTCTCCAGCTATTTATAGATGAATGCCAAACGATGATAAACCCTTTAAAGCACGTAATTTGCTTACAAGAATTTAATCCGACGTTTGTAAGATTTTAATTTAAATCCATAGGATTAATTTACGACTCATACATTTAATATTCCCCGCTCTTTCTCGCCAAATATGTCTAATTTGATATATAAAGCATCATTCTTGTTTTATAAATCACCGACGTCGTGGCCATGGGTCCATCAGCACACTTTTTTCAAACTCGTCTGGTTGGCTCAGAACTCCAAAGCCAGACTCAGTAATGCAGTTTTGCAACCCTCAAATGCCAAGTTATCCCCAAGAAGTCTACACGATATTTCTAAGTATGTTAGAGTTTAAAAATACCATAAAGCTGGACAGGGTTAGCATGCAGTTATCTTTGGTCATTTTTCTTTCAATCCAACACAGCCAGTATATGCTATATATTTTTAAAAACTGCCTGAGGATTATTATGGTGAGAATTGACCTCATCTGAGAATGGAGGTGATGCTCAGTGCTGAGAAGAGGACGCCTATAAACTGTAGGATCAAAAAGCTGGACTTTGTTTCTATTTTTCTCATTTATGGAGGATACAGTGAAGACAAAAATTATTCATATCATGTGCATGAAAGTAAAGTGGAAGGTAATGGGATTGGTGTGTGTGTGTGTGTGTTTGCATGCATGTGCATGTGTGTGTGGTGTGTACACATGCATTTGAGTATGCGTGTGCAAGTGTGTGTGTGTATGCTCAAGGGCCTTCCAAATACTCACCGTGAAGCCTGCGTTTCTTCTCGGAAGCCACAGAAAATTCTTTGGCTTGGTGCGACGAGTCTGGAGCCATTGGGATTTCATGTGCAGAAGTCAGACACTTCTACTAGTTGGGGGTGGGGAAAGAGGAGCTGTAAACTTATTCATTAAGGGAGGGAAAACCGAACGGGGGCCCCAGTCTGTGTGAGAGGCTGATATGTCTTCAGACAGTGACTTCAGATGTGACCTTGGTCACTGCTGGCCTATGTCAACCCCCCCCCCCCCCAGCTCCCCATTCCCTTTGTTAGTCTTGAATCTCTTTACCCAACATCAATTACATCTGCCTAATGGCCTTTAACATAAATACCTGCATTGCAAAGGTTACGTATCTCCAGATCCTTCTCCCAGTGCCATTTCGCCTGTGTGGTAGACGCCTGGGCAACGCCGCATACCCCCCTCCCCATACCCAGGTGTGATGGAGGGGCCCGCCTGGCGGATAACAAGCCGGTTTCATGAGGGCTAATTTGATCACCCCCATGAAATATCTGTGCTTGTGCAAAGGTCGCCGCAATTTAACATGCAAGTAACTTATTCAGCATTAACTTCTGTCCCCGTTCCTTTATTCACCGTCACAGGACGCCTCCCGCTGGTATCTTACCAGCCCTCTCACTCAGAAAGCCCGGCCCTGGACACGAGGGCAGCACCCTGCTTTCAGCATGTCGGGTGACACGGTGCCAGCACCGTTCTGGTGACCCTTGGTAATGTCTGGGTTGATGATTAGTCCCTACTTAAAGCCACTCCGCCCCGGAGTGACACGGACTGCCGCTCGTGTTGAGAGAGACCGCTGACGTGGCAGGGAGGGAATTCTGAGGCCGCGGTGAATCGCGGCGACCTTCTCGTCCAGGAGGCAAATGGCTTTTTAAAGACATGCTTGACAGGGGGGATGCTTGCCATGGTTTGACTGTGGTTCTCTGGCCCAGGAAGGGACAGTGGCAGCAGAGACCTGCTGGTTTACAGGTGATGGAGAACAGAGGGGATGCACCACCTCTCTAAGTGAGTGGGAGGTGATCACACCCCCACACATTAGCGGGTGAAAAATGTGCAGGTGCTGATTTGGAGTCTCACAAGAGGAAATGAGCACTCATGATGGGACACTGATCTCTAGGACCCTAATCTCCAAGACACTGATCTCCAAGACACTGATCCCCAAGACACTGATCTCTGGGGTTTTGACCACCATGATGCTGATCTCCTGGGGGCTGATCAACAGGGCGCTGATCTCTGG
>JAABNX020000001.1:15947450-15964197 GCA_015163995.2 Mormyrus lacerda
CCCCCACCCACCCCCACCCCCTTCACAGCCCACGCCGGCTTTGAGAGCAACAATAAGTACGAGATCCGCAACTCCATGGGCCAGAACGTGTTCTTCGCGGTGGAGGAGAACGACTGCCTAAGCCGGCAGTGCTGTGGCCCGCTACGCTCCTTCACCATCCGCGTGCTCGACAACTTTGGCCACGAGGTCATCACTATCACGCGGCCCCTCAAGTGCACCTCCTGCCTCTTCCCCTGCTGCTTGCAGGAGGTGACCTAATCTCAGGACGAGATATCATATATACCAAGTATATCGTATAGTATATATAATTGGAATCGGAATATATACTATCAGTCAAACGTTTTTGCACACCACAAGTTTTTACCACTTTTATATCTATTTCATAAACCGCAGATGTTTTTTTTCTATTGTTGTTAAGCATTAGAACGTTCAGTGAACAACTATGAATGAAAATAAGTCAAATAAACCAAGTTTGCTTTATAACATGGAAAGAGTATGTAACAGTGCATATTAACTGGTTGTGTGGTGATGGCAGTCAAATTCTAGGCTGTCCTTTAACTTTAAATGCACTAGTTTAACTGTTTCATAACATGAATCAGAGTAGTATTTAATGTCTCTTGTAGACAGAATATCTCAAATTTTCTCTGCTGTTCTAAGTGCTAGAGGAGGTTACTTTAAAGCATGAAAGATATGACATTTTCTTGCTAATAAAGGTGAACATGCTATAAATTTATTTGTTAGCAAAGAATATTGAGTGTATTCTTATTAAATATAAAATGCTCATCAAAGTAAGTGCATGCAAATGTAGAAAATTTCAGTGTGTACAAAAATTTTTGACTGATAGTGTATAAATTCCAGCTACAGTAAGATCCTTAATTGAAATATAATTCAGATGTATTAATTACTGTGGGTATGGACAGTAAATGCGTGACAACGCCCCCCTCGCAGATGGAGGTGCAGTCGCCCCCGGGGAACACGGTGGGCTACGTGCTGCAGCAGTGGCACCCCATCTTCCCCAGGTTCATCATCGAGAACGAGCGACGGGAGCAGGTGCTGAAGCTTAACGGGCCCTTCTGCGGCTGGAGCTGCCTGCCAGACGTCGACTTCGAGGTACGGCACTCGCCGTCCCGGTTCTGACCCATCACCAGCATGGTGCCGGCTTTAATGAATCCGGGTACTGCTGTTGTATGGAACCTGCTTTGGGGTGATATCGGGCTGTTGGGACACTCATTGCAGAAGCCGGGTGTCAGGGTCAGCGCCCGTTTGGTCCTGTCCTTAGTATCTCTTCCCTGTCTGGTCAGCAGGTGTCGCTGGTCAGCCCGTCTTGTCACTCCTTGTCCAACCTTTGTGTGTTTCTCCTGCTTCCCCGGCTGCCACATGGGTCAGTAGGCTGAACATGAGGCTCAGAGTCCCGCTGGTGATTGGTTTGGGGCTGGCATTGGTGGTATTTGTATTTATTGGGTTTTTGTTTCCCAGCATATATTTTCTATATTACTTTTCTTGTCCTAGGTTTTCTTCGCTTGTGTTCTGTTCTGTTCCATTCTGGTTCCGTTTAATTATCCTTGTGTTCTATTCCTAGTGTTTGATTCCCAGTATGCAGTTAATGTTTCCTAGTTTTTGGTATAATATCTTAGTTTCTGTGTTTGCAGATTGTTATTAATTCCACCTGTTTTCTTGTGCCAGTGCTTGTTGATTGTTCTGTTCTTTTGCTGGTTTTCCTGTGCCTTGTGTTAATTGGTTAATTGATTGTCTTACACCCTGTTCCTTGCTAACCCCAGCTCTGTTCTCCAGTGAGTCATTGTATTAGGTGAATATACTTTGTTATGTGAAGGTTATCGTGTGTCGTGCTGTTCAGTTACCTAGTCCAGCTCCATGTGTTGTTTAGTATATTTGTTCCCTTGATAAACACCTTTGTCTTGGAGCCACCCGTGGATCGTCTGTTCCTTTCTGCCCACACTATGTCCCATGTCCGTAACATCGGGTTTCCAAATTGACTGGTCCTGATGTGTGTTTCCCTTGAGATTCTCACCATGGACGAAATCAATAAGATCGGCAAGATCAGCAAGCAGTGGACGGGCCTCCTGCGGGAGGTGTTTACCGACACAGACAACTTCGGCATCCAGTTCCCCATGGACCTGGATGTCAGGATGAAAGCAGTGATGATTGGCGCATGCTTCCTCATCGTGAGTCTACCTCGCTGTCTTCCTCTTTCCACACAGGTGTCTTGGATACCTCGGTGTACCTGACCGGGGCCCTTGGGTACCTCAGTCTGGAGTACTTAATATTGCCATTGTAAAAAATAGCGTTAAGAACAGTAAAGTAGCATAGCATCATTTAGCTACCTATTTATTTCATGGAGTTCACTGACCTGCATCGTGATGACATGTGGTGATTTTCTTCAGGACTTCATGTTCTTTGAGAACAACCAGTAGAAGCTGGACATCCTGGAGTAAGACCTGTCATGGGATGGAGTGGGATCCTCTGCTAAGATGCATTCATCTGTGTTCCTCTTATAATCATCTCAGTCTGGAAGGAAGGACTTAACTTTCCACAAAACAAGGGATTCTTGTGGTATGTGGCTTATGGGCAACTTTCAGGGGTGACACCCCAGGGCCTCCTCCTTGGGGAGTGCTGTCAGATTTGGAATTGGGGGCAGATGTTTCCTGGGTTTGCCCCTTGCAGTCACTGTCAGGTAAAGGGGGGTGGGCTTGAAGGCTTTTAGCTTAACAGTCATACCTCAAAGCTGATCAGCATGGGGCTCGGCAAAATTCATACATGCAGCAGAGCGACCGTCTGCCGGACAGGAAGCATCAGGACGCCCCCCTCCCCCCCAACACACACACACACACACACACACACACACACACACACACACACACACACACAGCTAGCAAGGCTTTGCACTGTTTGTAGCAACAAGGTGAGGCAACCTCAGACAAGAAAATTCACAAGCAGCATGAAACTGTATGACAATAATTCCTTCTGTGTGTGTTCTCTTTGGGTTTGACTGTCCTCCTTACTAAGAAACAGATGTGTTAACTATGCGTATCAAAAAATTATTTAAACTACTAATTTTATTGTTTTTTAATTTATTAACTTTTTAAGGCTTTTGTAAATATCCTTTTGAAATGTCAGCGATGTTCCACCAGGGGCCAGTAGTTCTCTGTTCTGAACAGATACCAATGATTGAAGTCCAATGTGGGAAGGTCACCAATAAAGCCGGTTAATGTAAATAAAGTTCTGAATGTGATTGAGTAAGTCAGCTGTGAGATAAAACACTAATTAATATGCTGCATGATGGTTTATTGCATTATACCTGCTGTTTTAATTCCCAGTATTCTGGACTCGAAACTGAAATGTCCCGTTTATTAGTAATGACTAACTATTGTATATGAAGTGGCTTCAGTGATGGTCCAGCAGTTTCTGAAATGTGCATGCGGCTATTTAAAAAAGCGAGTTGTGAACAGGGGGAGGTTTCGCGCGAGTCGTTCTGGAATGCATTCCGAGGAACTGGAATGGAAGGCTCCCATGCCTGCCTCTTTATTTAAAATGTGATCGTCTGCCAGGACCTCGACGTTGGAAAAATCGGTGCCGTTACGCGAACAATCTGCTGGCCTCGGATTCACCCTTTTACACGTGAGGCCCCCTCCCTTCCCATCAGTACATATCTTTCGGCAAGGCGGAGGCCCGAAACATCTGGGATTTTTAAACTTCTCCCAAAAACCATGATTATGTCCCTCTATTTGTTACGTTCCTGAGCCAGGTCCCAAGTGGTCGGTCTGTCTCATCTTCCAGTAAGAGGCATTGACACCCCTGCTGCAACCTTTGATTAAGATATTTATTATAATCGCAATGGGGTCTCCTACCTTTGGGGGGAGCTGTGTGCTTTGCAGCTAATCTGTCGCGGCACTGTATGTCCATGAACAAGCAACCCCCCCTCCCTAAAAACGGGCGCTGGATTAATGGCCGTCTCTGGGCACTGACCCCCACATTATGCTTATAAATGGGTGCCAGAAACGCGGCCTGTGTTTTGTGGAAGTGTGCATGAGATATTAACTGAACCGTTAGCCCCAAACACTTTCTGTTCTATCATCTCACCGGCTTTCCTCACTTAGGGTCTGGTTGGTGTTACAGATGGAGATGAGATTTGAAGAAGTCTTTCTGTGAGTCACACTAGTGCGATGTCAACTTTGACCTCTGACCTCAGTAGCATCTGTTGCAGTGCATGTGTTTACGCTTGCCTGGTTAATGTGCACAGGTCGTGGTGACTTCTTCACTAACCTGCTTTGATGACTATCTGCTTCAAAAGCACCATAAAATGCTATAAAGGCTGTTCTTGTCCTCTCTCCTGTCCTATGCATTGTACTGGGTCTCACACTTAAATAACCCGGGTGGTCGTGGCTAGGCGGTGCTGCCCCAATCGGGCCACACAAGCTGAAAAAAACTGAGAGAGAGAGAAAAATCCAGAATCCCCTAATAATCTCTGTATTTTTCTCAAGGCAGGGTGGGGCTCTGATGCTTTCCAGAGCACTGGGCTACAGTCTATACATTAATCCACCCCTGGAAATGTGAATTATCAACGCAGTTTTAGGGTTGCGCCATTTCCTGGTTTTCTGTGACCTCTGAGCAGTATTCCCCCCTCCCCCCCTCCCCAGGACAGCATGGGGGTGTAGTTCAAACAGTGCTGCATTCCATTTGCTTAGAATTCCCTGTGTTGGGAAGTTACAGATGCTTGGGAGTGTGAATGTTTCTCCAGCCACTCGAGTGCTGCACTCGAGACTGATCTCTGCATCGCGCCGATGCCATGGCTGCCGCAAGTGACCTGTGCCGTCACCAGTATTTATACTTGTAGCAATTACTCTGCCAAATGTGATGTATTCAGTTGTTGAATCGTGCAATTGAAACAGGAAGAAAAAGCAAACATGTAACAAAGTATCCATTTACCGAGTCCTGGTTATATTTGTGCTGCTCCAAACTTCCTTAGACTAATCTGGAAAAATGTCGACTCACTACAAAGTTACTTTGTGTGTTTTTTTTTCCCTTCTAAAGTTAGTGTCTATACTTTTTACTTTAGTCTTGTACAAATAAACTTAACGGGGGTGAGTGAAATTGCCATTGTCATCTTGAGTGTTTTGTAGACCCGTTGCTACGATGCCTAGGGCGGGTTATTTAATGCTCGATATAAAAAGCATCAGTTTTGATCAGCGGTATAAGTACACGAGGGATGTGCGCTTCCTTCGCTCCCATAAAAAAATGAATGCTACCCAGTGGACCAATCAGAGTTCCTGGGCTCTGCGTTGTATGTAGTTACATTTCTGGGGAGGTGCCTGCCAGGCTATGTGTGGGGCCGCGACTATGCCATACTTACAGTGGTTAGATGCAGAAGTACAAATGAGCCTTTACTGCCCCCCCAAAGGCCCTTAATAAACTGGGTGTCTGCTGGGGATCCAATCAGAAGATTAATGGGGATGAAATGTGCCGGGGGGGGGTCAGTCTCTGAAGCCGCTCCATGCGGGTTTGGTTACGGAAACTGAGCGTCTGACATCCCTGGTTCTACAAAGACTGGATGTGTTTGTATTTTTAAATTCATCCCCTCTTTGCCTAGCCACCCCCCCCCCCCAGCCCAGTGGTGCAGTGGTGGGGTTCTGTGAATCCTTTATTTATGTTATCCCAGCATTTCACACTGTTGTGTCCTCACTGTGTAAACAGAGCCTGGTTGATGATTGGGGGACAAGCACTAACATCACAGCATACTGGGGATTTATCAACGCTCCACTGGCCATCTCCTAGGTGACTGTCCAGCAATGGTGCCAGCAAACAGCGTCCCAGTCAGACCCCGATTTCGTGCGGCAGGCTGCTTTTGCTAAGACAGTATGGGTTTGTCGCCCAGGTATGAAGCAGCTGCTTAAGCTGGGATTCTTCCGTAGCGTGTCACGTTGTGTACGGGTGAAGAGGATGACGTTTCGGAGAGTGCTAAGATGTAAAAGTGTCTGCTAGATGTTCAGGTATATGCAGGGGCACGGTCTGTGGCTCAGTGGGTTATTGTGGTCGGAAGGTCGTTGGTTCACATCCCAGGATAGGCAGAGTGGTTTCTCCATTGGGCCCTTGACCAAGAGCCTTAACCCTAATTGCTCCAGGGACTGGTTTTCCCCACTTTCCTCGAAAAAAAAAAAAAAAAAAGTACATTGCCTTGGATAAAAGCATCACCTAAATAAATAAAATGTGCAGTTAGAAACGGCATCAGCACGTGGATGGTGTCACCGGTCACCACCCTGAGGCTGTTTACGGCATCAGCACATGGCCGGTGTCACCGGTCACCATCCTGAGCTGTTTACGGCATCAGCACATGGCCGGTGTCACCGGTCACCACCCTGAACTGTTTACGATGACCAATAATGCATGAGGTGATGTACAGGGCTGCAGCCATCTGGAATTTCCTGTGCTGATGTTAAATGCTCACTATGCAAATCAAGGGCCCTGCAAACATCTGTGTAAACGAAAGTAAGAAAACACGCTGGGGACGGGGATCCAAGCAGAGCTAGCGGCCTGAGAATGGACTCGTTCCTCGCTGCCTCTCAGAATTCTCCACCAAGCCTGCCGGTTTTCTCTGTCTCTGTTTACATCTACGCCGCAAACCCTACAGTTAAGAAGCATGTAATTCACTGCCATTGTCTTGCTTGTTACGATGGCAAGGGTATAAAAGGATGCTTTTCCAGCCTGTGATTTCAGACTTGGCCCTCCTGATCGCTGGCAGAAGATCGTTTGCGATTTTGTTTTATATATTTTTTTTTATCTTCTGTTAGGGGGATCTCTCAGTGAGCTCTCTAAAGTCTGGTTAAGTTTTGCCTTAAGCTCTGGGCTGACGATGTCCTGGATCTGTCAGCATGAATCAGACATTAAAGTAAAATTTCGTTTAGGCTGTGCCGAGCCGGTTTCCCAAGGCACTAACACAGAGCAAAAAGTGAATGAAATTCCTGGAAGTACTTTCCCTCTATACTGGAAATTATCGACTGCACTGCATTGGACATTGAGAAGTGACCCGTTAACATACTTTGGGGGTGGGGTTAAAAACGTGTGTGACTTAAAAAATGATGGATTATCAAGGAAAGAATAGAAGAAGAATGTTCTGCATCAGTTCAGGCCAGTAATTAAACTTTAGCTTGATGATTAAAGGATACTTAAAAAAACTATTTTGGGGAGGCAATTATGGCAATTATGGTGGAGTCTCAATTGGGGTTAGGCAGGCCTGGCATCCTGGAAGCGTGACTCACCATCGCAATTGGAGAACCGAACACTGGTTCGTCTGGAGGCACCACGTTGACAGCTGGGTGCCATGGCGCCCTCTTTGGGCTGGGTCCCACCACTGCAGCCTGGACCTCCAGGTCGGCACCTCATTGAGTCACAGAAATTTGTATGAAGTCACATTCAGGCCTGCATACCAGAAAAATACAGAGCAAGACCAAGCTCATAAATTTATAGGGAAGGTGACTCTGAAGATCAGTTCCAGTCTCCAAGTGGCAATATTTATGCAATATGTAAAAGAGCTTCAGAAAATGAAAGTGACAACATTGGCGAACGTTTCTGATTGTCCAGGTTCCGCTCATACCCAAAGCTAGCAGGTTAAACCCCCTTCCCTTACACTCACCCCCCGTGTCTCTCTGCTGTCTTGCCCGGGGAGCGGATTGAGGGAACGGTCTCACATCTGAGCCGCTCGGGCTTCTCAGAGAGCAGCCAGAAACGCTGCCAGCTCTGAGGTTATATAGAAGCCACCGGCAACATGTACTATTACACAGAGATGTAACGATGTCATAAAGCGCAGATCTGCAGCATAAAGTGCAGCTTTATTCTTGTCCGCTGCTCAGCTGTGCTGCCGCTCCGTTTCTGAGGCAGATCCCAGAACAGCCTCACACAGCTGCTATAGATAAATCACATGTGTCACAATGAGGGGGGTGTATATCATTGTATGAATGTCATTTATGCAAGTTTCCCCCGCAGTGGATATGTCGCCGTCTGGTCACATCTTGCAAAGATCTTTCACAAAGGAGATGTTCTGGGCTCGTGAATTAAGACGTCAAGGTGATGGATTTTCTCTGTCTGCAAGAGTGAGGAGCAGAGCTTGAAGATGCCACTCTAGAAACTGAAAAACAGGGCCAAGAAACACAGCGAGCGTGTGAGGGCACCTTCAGGCCGTACGCCATGCCCCTGTTACAGTTACACGCTAAATTGTCCCCAATGTGTTGTTCATTTTACAAGGTGATGCTTTAATATTTATGTCCTCCTGGGGCTATAAGGAGTTAAAGTTTAAAGTGTACATCTGTGTATTTTGGTTTTACTGTACATGTAATGAAAGTGACATGTTTGGACAGTTAAATCATTGTAAGTATTCATGTGAGTACAAGTGTGAGTATGAGTATTGTGCCAGTATATCAGCATGAGTATGTGTGCTAGTATGAGTATTGTGTGAGTATAAATGCCAGTGCTTGTGTTTGCATGAGTATCAGAGTGAGTATCCATGTTGAGTGTGAATATCAGTGTGAGTATGAGTATCATTGTAAGTATTACTTGAGTCCCAGTGCAAGATGTTTCAGCTCAGAGTTTGCTGCCAGTACTTCAAATTAATGCCAAAATTTCCTGGATATGTTCTAATAAAACCTGCTTGTGTGGTGCACAAACCACCCCCCTCTGATGGGTAAAACGGAGGCTGTTTTTGCACAGCATGCCCCAGACCTCCACTGTGCAGTGCTATCTTTTTTTCTGCTGAGAGGAGAAGCTGTCTTCGGTGGAATGAATCTGCATTTTGCTACAACTACTGATGGAAGGTGATTCTGTTCGTCGATTTTCTAGTTTTCTGAGTGGCATCAGAAGAAGCCATCCCATAATTCAACTCCCCTGAGTTGCATCACCACGGTACACGCGGATGCTGTTATAGAAGATTGCTGTACTAGCTGTACCACACAACAAAGGTGCCTTTAAACGGATGAATGTAACTTTAAAGGAAACATATAAAAATCAGATTAGACAAAATGTGGAAAGATGTAAACAAAGCATAAAACCGATGTTACATTTATTATCCAGCCAGTTATTAATTACGGAAGAGGCAAATTATACATGCCAGGAATTTTAAGGGACAGTATACTTTACAAATAACGGTTGATGAGTTAATATTTGTTTTTTTCATCAGCATGTTCCAAATGATGGTGTGGCCCCTCCATAAAATAATCACTAAAGCGACCTTGTTAATTTAAGTGGTATTTTTTCTTCCAGCAGAGTAAGCACTTTCTATGCTTTTTATTTTGACTCTTTTTCTATTAAAATGAACTGCGCTCTTCTTAAGTTTTCGGAAATTCAGTTAAACCATTATTTCCAGGTCGCACTACTTTTGCAGCATATTGAACTTCCCCATAAATCGTTTAATTAATTCTTCCTGGTTAAACCATTTTATCGGTTCTGTTTTTTCCAAACCAGAAACGTACTCGTAGGCTCATTTTGACCCAGAACTCGGTGTTCCCCACAATTTACGCGTCTCTCTGTGGCACATGATTTCCAGCCATCCATTTTTATAGGCTACCCGCTTGTCCTATGCTTGTCCGAAGCCTATACTGAAACAACTTAAAGTTTCAATCTCCAAAAGAATGTTTATTTTAGGACGGAAAAAACTCTTACGGTCAACTAAAGTGCAGGCTTTCCTTTTCTTTATCATCTGTGCATGTGAAATAGCCACATCCCGAAGGAGATGTAAATCATCAGCTTTAAGTTTTGCTGGAGAAAAACGAACTACAGTATTCTCATCATCGTTTTCAAGCTTGCACCTGTTTGGTAAAACTCGTAAATCGGCAAAAACGAGTGAAAAACAGATATAAAAATCCGCCAAAAAATCCGCTATAACTACTTTAAAAAGACTACGAAAATGACAATTTATCATTATGAATACATTATATAAACCTTTATAACTATCCGAATCCGAAAGATCTTTATTGTTAAGCATGTTAAATTTACTTACTAACATGTCACTCTAGCCAAACCAATTCAATTATTTATTTAAATAATAAATTATTATTATTATTTAAAACGCAATATAATCAAGGGGACATTGGCGACCTCCCAGCGGAGCATGGAGTCCGGGGTAAGAATCCGGCTCTGTGGGTGGGTCCCGGGTAACAGTCCTGCTCTGGGGGTGGATTGGGGTAACGGACTGGACGGCGGGGGCGGGGATCACACGCAGCTGTTGCCAGTCAATCACACCTCTGATCGGCTCGGAGCGAGTGATACTGGACAGTCCGATTCGGCTCCGGCTTTTCGCCGTAATTAATCAGCCCCGCCCTGCGCCCCAGCCGGGTCTGGACCGCAGTATTTATAGCGTCCCCGGAGGCAGCCCGCTGCGTGGCGCTCTCATCAAGGTCGCTCGGAAGACTTTCTCTCCGGGCAAGAAACGGGACAAGGTTTTTTTTATTATAAAGTTAGAAATCGGGATAATTTTGAAAGCGCGGGACGTACCGGTTTCAGGGCTGTCTGGGCCGATTTGCATCGGATTAGGGTTAGGGTTAGTAAAGGTGGAGAGACCCCTGAAAGCGCACTGTCAGTGAACATGGCGATGGAGTACCCCCAGGTCCTCTGCCTCTGGCTTTTCTCAGTGGGCTTTTTAACAAGCGCTGCTCAGTCCTCTGACCGGAGCGGAGATCCAGGTAAGGAGGGAGCCGCGTGTCTTTAATGTCGGTCAAGATGCCCCGGATTATCTGTTGCACTGTAACTTTTATATAGCCCTTCTCTGAAGACCGTTGAATTTGATGAATAATATTATAATGCCCTGGTAGTGTTATACATCGTTTTCTTCGGACACCAATGCATTTGATGAGTAATATTAGGCTATAGGCTAATGCTCTGAAAATGTTGCATATCGTTATCCCTAGACACCAACGCATTTTAGGAGTAATATTACTCGCCAGGTAAAAAAGTTGGCTACAAATTATTTTGGTACAGATGGTGGGATAATGTGTACAGTTTAAACATACCTGCAATACAAATAAACGATAACGAGAAATATATTAAAAAAATAAAATAGATGCTGAAGAAATATGTAAAAATGTACTAAGTTAAAAATAAGCAGACATATAAATAAGGGAGAAACAGAGAGATGTCGGGTACATTTTAAGGGTATGTAGCATATTATTATTATATTAAGCCCGCAGTTTTAATCCACCCACTGTACTTGATTTACTTAAAAAGCGAGGAGTGATTTATTGCAGTTCTTCGCGCTAAAGTCAACCCAGCGTTTTTTACACCGTGAATTGTGACAAAACGTGTGTGTTAAACTGTGTAATGTGTCAGCCCCTCGTTAGTTCACTGTGTGGTGTGTCAGCCCCTCGTTAGTTCACTGTGTAGTGTGTCAGCCCCTCGTTAGTTCACTATGTAGTGTGTCAGCACCAAAGTTACATCGTGTAGTGTGTAGGCCCTGTGTATAGCTGACATTTATGCCTTATTGCACTGATTCTGTTGCACTCCTGCAATATGTACATATAAATATGAACCCCTCCATAATATTCATAATGTATTGAACGGATGTACAATATAACAGTTACACTCTCTTATAGTATTGTCTTTTTTTGCACCACACATAACATTGCCAATATGTATCTAAACCAGGGGTTCCCAAACTTACTTTTTTTATTTGTTCATGTGTGACCGCAGTCAATATAACAACTGAACTAAACATCAGAACGTTTCTTTTTATGACAATTCACAAAATGTGCAGCTTTTGTCACTGGGCTTCTGTATCGTAATAAACTGTATCGTTCTGGGCTTCTGGAAGAACATTTCTACAGCCTCCTGATACATTATATCGCAGATATTTTTGTCTGCTGCTCAGGTGGTTGACGCGACATATTTTCCGAGGCGCGCTCTCTGTCCGCTGGTGGGAGCGTGCTCACCTGTGTGTGCGTGCACGGGGCGGAACTCCGCCTTGCGCGATACAGAGAGCAGAGGAGAATTGTAACGCGCGACCGTGTAGAGACAAAAATGACAAGCTGGTGTGTAAATAAGATAAATAACATAAGGCTATTTAGTTTAATATAAAGACAATGTATAGACATGTTCTATAGGAAAGGTAACCTTAAATGACTTCTGTTGTGATCTGGCGCTATATAGAAAATAAAATGAGAACTGACCTTCGAGGGGAGCGGAGGGGGGAACATCTAGCACAAAAATGAAAATGCAGATTAATTTTTTATTCAAGACAAAGCACTGACAACATTGAAAGCTCTGTATGTTTCCTCACCCCCCTTGTGGGTGGAGTGGTGGTTCTGAAGCTAGGAATCTGTTTTAGAAATCATTAGGTTTCTGATTTGAATCCCATGAAAGCCAGGAGTGATCCTATTCCGTTGGGCCCTTGAGCAAAACCCTTAACATGAAATTGCTTGGTCCTGGGTATGATGTTAATTTACATCCAGCCTGGCAAGTGGGTCTTCCGACTTACAGAGAAAATTTCGAGGTTGGTGGCAGGATTGGCCCTCTAGCCACCAGAGTAATGGGATTGGCCCTCTAGCCACCAGAGTAATGTGGTGCTCTGGTATCACCTGCTGCATGGTTGTACTCGGGTTCTCGTCCCTGAGGTGGTGTGGTGGGTGCGGCCACATGCTGGGATCAGCCTACGCTCTTTTTGTATCTCCCTCCACCATGCCCCTACTATAAAAGCTACACTTTGTTATATTTTTCTCTCCCAGCTTTAGAACTCTAGTTTTGTAAGAAGATTTAGTGAACTATGTGGCTGGTTAAAGCTTTCCACAAGCAGGTCTATTCTGGGTGCAGTGTTAGAAAGTGCAATCCTGACGTCATGCTCAGCATTTAGCCTGTCTCTGTATTTGTTTTTCAAATATGCCAGGGTAGGAAATCTAGATTCACAGAGGTATGTTGTACCAAACTGAATCAGTACATCTATGGCTTTGCCAGCCAGACAAGAAAACTTTGCCTGCTGCAAATGAGCAACCCTAAACCGTGAGAGTGTGGTTGTCTCAAAAAGCATCTTCCTGACATTGTTAACTTGCAGTGCAACCAGTAACTCCAACTCAGTCTGACTTTCACTCAGGTGATGATGGGACGACTTGTAATGGAAACCTTACCCACTGCAAGTTCTTAGATTCCTGTGAGTCAGGGAAGTAGTACTGAAAACTCTCTTGTGGCCTGGCCAGGTGCTCAGCTATGACCTGCTTCACAGAGGCAAATGCCTATCTTCTGAAAGGTAGCTGGGACTGCCACAGACCTAGGCCTGCTGTGACACCCTGCAATGCCTCGTCAAGCTCTAGAATGCCATTTCCCATCCCTTGAAGGACTATGATCTGGACTATGTTCAGTGAGTTGAGCTTACTGAATATGTCCATGAGGTAGGCACATTTTCCAAGTCAAAGAATCTTAGAAATTCTTGGCAAGTTCAGGATCTTCATTGTGGAGATACACGAAGACCTCCTCCTTAAGCTCTCAAAGCCTTTCCAGAACTCTACCCGGGACAACCACCTAACCTCACAGTGAAAGAGCAGGTGTTCATGTTCAGCCCCATTCTCCCTGCACAATTCTCTGAAGAGTCTTGATCGAAGAGGTCTCATTTTAATCAAATTTACTACCCTTGCCAATACATCAAAACGCCTCTCCTAAGTCATGCTGCTGTGCTTTGTTAGCCAGTGTCTCCCTGTGTATGATACAATGGGTGAGCTTTCACATTCGGAGCCATTCTATGAACATAAGACACAAAACTACTCTTATTCTCAGTCATACTTCGATCTTGCCCCATCAGTACAAATACCAATGCAATTTACCCATTCCAGTTTGAAGTTTTTTCAGTTAGTGTGTCCACCACCCTATAAATGTCCTCTCCCTTTGTAGTTGTTTACAGTTGTTCACAGAAAAATAATCCTTCCTTCCTTGATATAATTACCATTAATGTATCTTACATAGACAATCATTTGAGGTATCTCTACAATATCAACAGGTTCATCTATTTGAAGTGTTTTTTTTTTTTTTTTTGTGTTGTAGATCTGCTCACAGAGCTTTGAATGTTCATCGCCATCTCCATGATTCTCTTTGCAACAATATTGTTGGAAAGTGGAACAAATTATTTTTTTTGGCTGCCTCCTCACCCAAGAGAGAGAGAGACACGTCTTTAATATAAGGTTTCATGAGCTTCTCTCCAGTGGAATGGGGCGTCTGAGGGCACTGATTTATGGTGTATAATGCCTTCAGTGCTGCACCGTTGCCTCTAAATGGCTGGTGGATGACAGGAATGTTCACCATGACCACGACTTTAATATTAAGACTTTTTAAATATTCTAATTAAGGTTGTCATAACACCTCTACAACGTACAATTGTAGGGATCTGGAATTGACATTTTGAATATGTGTAATTTCAGATCTCTACAGTGTAAAGCTCAATGAAGGATATGTGGACCTGGAATCCTTACTAGTCAAAATGTAATTACAGATATCGACAACTAGTAAAAACTGGATTATAGATATCCACAATAACACTTTTTATCAGTAAAATTTGCATTTAGGATATGGGATGCAAAAATACAATGGAAGTCAAAGGGAATATATGACTCGTTAAACGCGAATTATACAGCTCTATAATATTTTTTACTAGTAAAAATACGATTCTTACTAGTAAAACTGAACATTCTTATAGTAGTAAGAATTGCACTGTAGATATCTTGAATTCAAAGAATGTTAGTTTTACTAATAAGAATTAAGTTACAGTATGACGAGTAAGCCTTATGCTAATAAAACAATTTGGATTGCCGTAGTACGTACAGTATGCATTTTCGCTGTCAGCGATCTGCTGCCAACATGCCTTTCTAGCTTTGGTGCCACACACGGTGTTGCTCTTCACAGTTATTGTACTTCGGAATGCTTTATATTTTGCCATACTAGTTCTCTTTTTTTTATTAATTTATTTAAAAAAAGCTTGATAGTAAAACTGACGTTTTATTACATCATTGATGTTTATTCAGCTGAATAGCGACAGGTTTTATTGACTACAACCTTATATTTGGTTATTTATGTTTTATTGATTAATACCTTATATTTAACTTGGTAACAACATGTTTCCTTGAATAGCATGATTTAAATAATTACTACTGTGATAAATCGATATTAAGGATTTTGCTTCAGTGACATGCATTTAATTGCAACCATAATTATATTACACGTAATCCAAATTTTTATGACTTGAGCGGTAGCTATAAAAACTATAATACTGAACAATTATCTAAGGGAATTGCTGCGTTGTAAAATTATAACTGTTGGTAAGAAGGGTACGCAGTTAACAGAGGCCCTCTCTCAATACACTGCAAAGCTCCATAGCGCTTCTAGCAGCGAAAAATATTATATCTATAATGTGCTGCCTATTGAATCATTACAGCTATTATCAGCTATGCTACGGTATGGCGGTATATGAAAAATTCATACCGTATGGGAAATTAAAACTGGTATACTGAATGAACTGGTATCCCGCCCAGCACTTACCATTACACCACCCTAACCCAAAATCCACTGTCAAAACAGTGTCTCGTGAAGTTCTCCTCTTCTAACTGGAAAAAGTCTTTCAGCTTGTCTTTATGTTGAGGGTGCATTGTCTGAAGGTGTCGATTTCATTTGTTCATTTTAAAACTCACATTACTCAGCACCTCCTCCCCTAAAACGCATTGAGGATGTTTCTCCTCTTTTCAGAAGGCTTTAGTGAACTCTAATATTCTTATTTATATTTACGTTTGGATATTTCAACAACTACTAAACACTACCTATTGTGATTGAATGACTGATTTACTCTATACATACACTGATATATAACGACGACTACAAACAAAGCGCTCTGATTGGATAGAAAGTATCGAATACGCTTGCGCAGAAATACCCAGTGCACCGCGCATCCCATATTATAAATTAGGCTTCTCGTGGTCACCCACTACAACCGCGATCCATTTTCGGTCGCGATCCATAGTTTGGGAACCCCTGCTGTAAACTATTAATATATTTTTAGTGACTATTTAAGCCTATATTGTTTCATACGTTTTTTTTTTTATAAATCTTTCCTTACTATATAGCCCTACTTATTACTATAATTGTTTTATCCTCTTTATATCTGTATATCTTCTGCTGGACCAAACGAATTCCCATGTCAAAGGTATCCATAAAGTCATGTTGCGCTGCTAAACGTGTCAGCACTGTGTTTGTTACTCTAGGCGCTTTCACACCGAAGGTCCGGAACCTGGTTCCTGGGCTGTTTCGACCGGGAGCTTTTGTAGCGCCTGGCCACTTACATGTGTCGCTTTCACGCCACACAAGAAGAACTGGGACACTTACGCTAAATAACCAAGGGAGACAAAAAAGCTCTTAAATTAAACGTAACACATAATTTGAAACTACACTGCCATGCCAAAACAATGGAGGATTAACACGTTGTTTTATTGTTAGTTATTTAGTTACGGGGGTCGCGATCATGAAAAGACACAACCTTTTATTTAGGCTTTATTTTATACATATTACCCGCTACATATGTTTATATTTAATTTTTAAATATAGTCGGCAATTTGATCTTTGTTTGACAAAAGAAAAACGCCGTACCCTTGACCTGATAACCGCTGGCAAGTTCCACCGCCTGCACCGGCGATATTAGACAAAAGTACAGTCAGGGGCGGATTAACGCACAGGCTAGATATGGCTTAAGCCTAGGGGCCCCACGTGTGCCAGCCTGCAAGGGGGCCCC
>JAABNX020000001.1:15998647-16022791 GCA_015163995.2 Mormyrus lacerda
AGACTTGAATAGCGAGAGTGTGCCTGAATCCCGCACATCCGCTGGGAGACCATTCCACAGCTGCGGAGCTCTGTAAGCTTTGCGACAATATGTAGGGATGCACAATATGTCTTTTCATACTGATATTGCTGGCCAATGTTTAAAATGTATTAGTAATCAAAGGTAGCAGCAACAGAGCTAAAGATACAAAAACTGAAATAGTGGAGATGATTTAAGCATTCAGTAGCGGAGGACAAGGGATTTTTGTCAACTTATCCATCACTTTTAAGAGGTCTCAAAGTACTGGCTTGCGACATGTTTATAATTCATTATTAAATCTGAACTGCAGATCGATCTTTCGTTTTGTGCCAAATGAAAAACAATGTAACATACTGCTAATGGCTCAGACATTAGCTATTAGCTATTTAGCTATGTATCAGTATCAGGGATTTATATAATTTATCGGTGTTGGTCAAAAGCTCCACATCAGAGCACCGCTAACCATATGATCGCTACTTGTCAAGGTTGGTGCCTGTCTGGCCCAGTCCTGTGTGCCTTTTACCCGTTTGGCTGGCAGTTCCTGCTGGCCACCCATTTTAGTTTTGTCCTTGTGTGTTTTTGCGTCTCTCCCAGGCTGCCATGTGGCTCGTGTGTCTTAGAGTCTGGTGTCTTTTGTCATGAGTCTGAATCCAGCTTTTGTTTAACTTATTGGTTTCATTTTCCTAGCATTTGGTATTGTCATCTATGTCTTTGCTTTGAGTCTGTTTTTGGTCTACCCTACCCGTGCCCTGTTTAATCATATTCTGTTGTGATCCTAGTGCAATTAACCCTCAGTGTTTGTTTCAATTTCCTAGTCTTCATTGCTTGTTCATTTTAATATGCTCCACCTGTTCCTTGTTCCCTCGAGTCCTTGTGACTGGTTGAGTTCAAATCAAATCAAACTTTATTTATAAAGCACTTTTAAGCAACCAAGGTTCACCAAAGTGCTATACAGATTCACATCATTAGAAACAATAAAGAAGCATCAAATAAGAAACATAAAATGAAGAACAACATTTTATGCCAACTCATCTTAAATGAAATTCCATTGAGAAAAGATGTTTTTTAAGATTTATAAGTTTCCAGAGTTGAGGCAGATGCCAAGAGAGGCTATTCCAAAATCTAGGGGCAGCCACCCCAAAGGCTCGGTCATAAGAACATAAGAACATAAGAACTATACAAACGAGAGGAGGCCATTCGGCCCATAAAGCTCGCTTGGGGAGAACTTAATTAATAGCTCAGAGTTGTTCAAATCTTATCTAGCTCTGATTTAAAGGAACCCAAGGATTCAGTTTGCACTACAATAAGAACAGGCTTAAGCTTCCTGCTGCTCCACGACAGTGCTCTTCTCGCTGACATAGATACTGTCCAGGAACTTGCGGATATCCTTCTTCCTCACAGTCGTGTCTGCTGGATGAGTGCAGCTCTACACTGCTCCAATACAGTTCCCTTCTCGGACACGTAAATACCGTCCAAGAATTTCCTGATATCCTTATTCGTCTCTGGTCTTCAGCCTGGTCTTAGGAACTTTTCTTTTTTTCTTTTTTTTTTTTTTTTTTTTTAGGAGGCCATTCGGCCCATCAAGCTCGCTTGGGGAGAACTTTAATAGCTCTTGAGCAGAAGCATGCAGCAGAAGCTCTTGAGACGACCTCCAGTGAAGCGAAGCCATTATTGGAGAAATATGGTCATGCTTATGCTTACCAGTGAGGACACAAGCTGCTGCGTTTTGCAGTGCAATTTAATGAACTGCTGCTGCGTTTTAATGAACTGCAATATTCCAACCTGGAGGTTTTAAAAGCATGGATAACCTTCTCGAGGTCTTTAAGGGGGAGATTACCTTTAACATTAGCTATAAGTCTCAATTGATAAAAACTTGTTTTTCTGACAGAGCTCACCCAATTATCAAATTTAAAAGCGCTGTCAAAGGTCACAGATGAATGAAGGTTAGGACAAAGAGGGTCCAAAATACCAGAGAACCAAACAATACACTTACGGCCAAATAGAATAATCTCAGTCTTACTATGATTGAGGGTTAAAAAACTACTGCTCATCCAAGATTTAACCTCATTCAAGCAATCGAACAATGGCTGAATACAATCATTCCTGCTTAGAGGCAGATAAATTTGTACATCATCTGCAAAACAGAGGAAGGCGAAATTATATTTTCTGATTAAATAGACCCCAGCAATAAATCCAGTAAAAAGGATATAGAGCCCAGTACAGAGCCTTGGGGGACTCCAGAAGTAAGTGGAGCCGTAGGTGAAGAGAATTCACCTAAATGAACAGAAAAGCTTTGACCACTTAGATAGGACTTAAACCATGAGAGAGGCATGTCTTGGACGCCGACACAGTATTCTTGATGTGACAGCAAAATATTATGATCCACAATGTCAAAGGCTAAGAAGGACCAAAACGGCAGCTACCCAAATCAAATGTCTGCCTGAGATCGCTGGTAACTCACAGGAGGGCAGTTTCAGTACTGTGATGTGATTTAAAACCAGACTGAAACTTTACATATATTTCATTTGCAGACAAGAATGATTGTAACTGATTAAAAACCACTTTCTCTAAGACCTTTGATAGGAAGGGAAGTTTAGAAATTGGTCTAAAGTTTGACAAAACTGAAGGATCCAAAGCTCTCTTCTTAAGAAGAGGTTGAACTATAGCGTGTTTAAAAGCAGATGGAACAATCCCGAGCTGAGACTAGCATTTATCAAAGCAAGTACAAAAGGCCCAAAGGTATCAAAAACATCTTTAAGGAGGCGAGAAGGAATACTATCAGTATGTAAGCTGCAGCTGCTTTACTATGCTTAAAAGTGACATGAAGGATACTGACTCAAACCAATTAAAGACAGCAGAGCTCAGGTAATAAGTAGAGTGGGAAAAATCAATGGAACCAGTGATGGTAGTTTTCAGCTGAAGAGAAGAGATTTTGTCAATAAAAAAAGTTTAAAAAATAATCACAAAGGGTAGATGATGGCACCACAGGAGAGTTATCAACTGGGATTACCAGGGAGTTAAAAAGGTTAAACAGAACCTGAGGCTTATGAACTGCATTACAAAGGAGCGAATACATGTATTCCTTAATGGCTCTCTGGTAACTCTGAAAGGCGTTCACGTAAAATTTGTTTAAAACTGTGAAGCGTGCCCTTTCACCATTTTCTCTCGACACACCGGCAAGCACGTCGGAGGACACGGATCGATTCATTTTCCCATGGCTCAGAAAGCGCATTAGTCCCCAGTCCCATGTCATGCTTTGTTGGTTGTATATATTAGCGCCTGCTTCTGTTCCATTCCTTGTTGATTCATCTTTGCTGCTTCCCTTTGTTTCTTTGGCTGTTACCCTGTGTTGTTCTTCTGTCTGTATGTTATTCAGACTCCCTGTAGTTTTCCTGAGTACCTCCCTGCCTTCAGTATTGTGTTCCTGGTGTTGCTCCCTGCCTTCAGTATTGTGTTTCTGGTGTTGCTCCCTGCCTTCAGTATTGTGTTCCTGGTGTTGCTCCCTGCCTTCAGTATTGTGTTCCTGGTGTTGCTCCCTGCCTTCAGTATTGTGTTCCTGGTGTTGCTCCCTGCCTTGATTACTGTTTTATCAGTTTTGTTTAGACTCCTCATGGTTCCTTTATTTTCTGATTAGTCCTTTGTGTTGATTTTGTTAATAAACCCCTTTTCTTGGAGCCTCTCCATGGACTGCCCCTGCTTTCGATACGCCCCACTATAAGCTACTGACATGCCATCGTCACATCAGCTTTGCAGAACAGAGTGGGCACACAAACTGCAAGAAATGCTACACATAAACTTAAGCTCCGCCTGCTCCTTATTATTCTGTTTTCGTAACTCCTCCTCCTGTCACATACTGTAGCACAGTCCTGCCACAATAAGTGGGCTGGGGTAGGAGGGGGGGGGGTACCCCAAAATAAAATCCTTCTCTTCAACACAGCTCAACCCATCATGGCTGCTTCAAATATCCGCTGCTGAACTCCACAGTCAGCTGAAGCGTCCTGTAGACCCTTTGCTGTGATCTGTCTGGATCGGTTTGGCAGATCTGGTCAGTTTTCTGCCACATCTGTCTCAGAGTTGCCATTTTGTGGGTGTCATGATTCATCTGTTCCCTTTAGCTTTGACTCTTCCTCAGTATGACACTACTGGCATTTAGAAACTTTAATATCCTTCTCAAAATTAATTATCCAAACTTTTATGTCCAGAAAGTATTGTTCAAAGGAGACCATGGTTAGTAAAATCAGACAGTTTCCGTCTGCAGTGGGTCAGCCTTGTAACTGGAATTTTCTGGCATCGCAATCAGCCTTTAAAGTAGATCTAATACACAACTTCTTAAATAATATGCATCTTTGTCCATTTTATGTGTATTAAAATATAAGCTACACAATAATCATTAATAATGCCTGTGCACCAGGAATAGGTTATATGGTCTCTTTTTACATACACCTTGTAAAGGGTGTCTAACTACAGTATTTCATCCATTCACCCAGACAACTGTTAAATGATTCTGTAACGGGCCATGCAAACGTCCTAATAGTAACAAGGAACCTTAGAAATTTCTTGGAAATGCTTGAGTCTCAAAAGCATGTCAGCATAAAAAGAATTGTGACCATATATGTGTATTAAGCAGATATATTTTCAAGGGAAATGATTATGAAACGCAGCTGGAAATGATTGCATTTTTCTGTGATTAAAGATGGAAAATAATTTAAATGCAGCTGGTGGAGAGAAGCCACTTATTACCGCCTGTAGAAATCTGCACGGAGGTCAGTGTACACATCTATAAATACCCCAGCATGAAATGCCCCATGGTAAAAGAGACATTGTTGACCTTCTGCATAGGCGTTTCGGTTATGAAGTGGTAAAAGAAGTTAACAGCTTTCCAGGACCGCGCTTGAAATCTACACTACATTTGTCTGTCTTCATCCCCTAAAAACGATTTACAAATATAAAGAGAACCTAGAACAAGGATTCATATTAGCATGATCATCATCACAATGAATAATTTACAGGGAAAAGTGGAGCGGCAGGAATTTTTCTATTAAAGAAAAATAACGACCGCGTTGCTCCATTACTCCGAATAATAACTAATATGAACATACAAGTTAAGCGATAGCAACACTACGCCCCCAGCTGGCTAAAACGTAAAAGAGAAACTTTCCGCAGATTTGATTGACGTTTTCATTGATAATATATAATTAGTCCGCCTCGTTCGTATTTAACAGTAGTGATTCCTAAACGAATGGAAATAAACGGACCGCAGACGAGACGGTTATATTAAAAACACATCAAACATGTTGCGCTGGAGTAGCTGTGCTGTCCAGCGCGCTGATTATAGGCCTAATTCCCCTATGCGTGTGTTTCGTTATCGTGCGCACCCCTCAGACGGATATGAAGGAGCACCGCGGATCTTTGTGCGGGATGTTGGGAGTCAGTCTGCTCCTGCGGATACAGATTGCGGACGGCGGGATATGCTATATTCGGATTTGGGATAGATATTCGAAGGAGGGTGAATAGGATTATAAGTGGTTTAGTGTGACAGTCCCGCAGTGGCGCTACCGCACTCTCACTCACGGGAGTCCGAGTGGCTTCTTCGGGTGGATTACCGGTGTTCTGACGAGTTGAGCTACCTATCGAAACGTACTGTCGAGCCTTTTCGCGCATGTGCAGTTCCACCGTTTGGGGGTTAGGGTTAGGTTTTAGGGCTAGGGTAAGGGGTTTAGGGGGTTATGGGTTTTTGGGGAGTTAAGGTTAGGGTTAGGGTTATCGATTAGTACTACGTTAGCCTAACGCGACAAAGTAGCCCAACTCGACAGAACACCAGCGAAGTTAATTTTACCCCGCTGGGGGTCTAACCGTTAATCTAATCCAGTCACTGTTACGTTACATGCGACGGCGTGCTTTTCTCCGATGGTGTTTATAGTATTTAGTGGTTTTGAAACCATAACTTTTAATATAGGCTATGGCTGGAGGAAATTAGGGCTGGGTAAGGTTCTTCATTGTGGACAGTCCTAAGGCTGAGGTGCAATGTGAATTGCCACAGTGTCTTATTTATAGTGGTAAATTTATCACCATGTCGTCATTACCCTGCCTACGTTACTTTGATTGATGGACACCTCTGAAGTTACCCCTGTGTGTGGTTGTGTGGTGAGCCGGAGCCTTGAACCCTGAGTAGCCTGGGATAGGCTCCAGGCCCTGTAATCCTGAGTTTGGAAGATGGATGGATAAATTGGAATAGACTATTCTTTTAACATGGAGGTGTGTGTGGAAATTTGGCCAAACTACGTATTTAGCCAATTGTGTGAATGAAAGGTAGTAAACAACTGCTGCAAGAGCGTGTGTTTAAAAACCATTTTTGCAAATGCTAAAGTAGGCCTCCTGTTACATCTTATTCCATGAATGAATAGAGTAAAATGGATTCCACCATAGGGCAGCAAATTCTGCATTGCAGTGTTACATAGCTGAAAAGAGGATGACTTATAAAAGGCAAGATCCTAAACGTTCTTCAAAATCCACCCTGAGCTACTAGAAGGAAAGCAAGCTGAAGGTTTTGGAATAGCCCTTATACCCCCTGACTTAAGTATCATTAAAAATGTGTGGGTAGTGCTGTGAAGTGATCTGCAGGGCAGAGTGGGCCAAAATCCCCACCACAAGAACTGAATTAATGAGCTGTGGTATCTGCTAAAGGGGCATCACTAAATACTGATTTACTGAGGTGTCCAAACGTTGCACTTGCTGCAGTTACCACTTCATTTGTTTAACGTTCATGGTATTGATCTCCAAACTTCTGCGAACACTTCTGCCTGTTGTGGTGTGTAGCGCCCTCTACCAACAGATCCGACTGCCGAAAATGGTCACAACTTGATATTGTGCTGAATAAACGTAGTACACGAGCAAGTTCTTTGTAATATGATTTATAAAACGTTTTCATTCTTTTAAAACCTTTTAATAAAGTATTCATGAAAGTATATTTGGTTCTTAGCTTGTCGGAATTCTCAGGGCAGGTGTGCTTTTATTTAGAAGAGTTATTTTTCTTTCTGCTGAAGCAGGCCACATTTGTCTTGGCGACAACCTGAACTGGTTTTCCTGTATATTATAATAAAAAACGTGCTGTTTTTCTTGGGCGAAAAAAAACGTTTCCTGGTCCTTTCACCTCTCGCTACAAAAGAAACAAACTTGTAGTAAAAACCCAGCATAGAGGTAGTCGGCCCAGCTCAGAGGAGCCAGGGTGTTGTTATACTTCACTGACACCTGGGGGGCATCTTTCAGCCTTATTCCAGACATAATACAAAAACAGGCTTTGAAGCCCATCCCTGACAGGCTTTTATTTGCTCTTAAATGGCATTAAAGTATTCAATTAAAGATGGGTAACATTTGCTCTAAGGAGACTTAATGGTAAAATACTGTAGTATCCCACAGAAGGGGTCCTCACGAGTGCCCAGTAGATGGTGCCACTGGCTAAGAAACGGAACTTGATAATCACCTTCAGTTTTAATGAAGCCCTAGTCATTACTACTTTAAAAACCGTCTGTGAGAAAAAGAGCAGGCCTATGTGATGTGCGAGGGGAAGCACGCGGAACGAATAATACCAAATTAATTACCCAGGCTTTCTGAATAGCTGGGGTCAGACATTCCGTGTTGGAGATTATGGAACAGGTGTAATGAGATTTTGAATTTCAACTGCCAATTAGATTTGTCAGATAAAACATCTGTCGTATCGGAAAACGCAGTGAAAATATGCTTTAATTTATCTAATGTCACCGGGTCTGAGGATAATTCATAAATGGGTACTCTAGCCCACGCTTTGTGCGCAAGGCGGAGCCATGGCTCTGGGCTCCTTCTGTAAATGCTGATCATGCAGATAAACAGCAGCCTCACAGGAACGTTATCCGCGCACATGGAGCCTGTGGCGACATCCCGCATCAGCCCATCAGTCAGTCAGCACGGCCGGTGCTCGGCGTTATGGGTGGAGAGCCCCGGCCGGCTTCAAACGTACGTCCTCCAGGAGCATGACGAGCTGCCTGGGGGGACGACTTCCAGGACCGACACCATGAAATATGCATGAAGGTGCAGCAAGAGGGGGCGGATGTGTGCCGGTCAGTCCCTCTTTTTTCCTCTTTGAGTGAAAGGCATACAATCACATGCTTCCTGCCTGCAGGGGGTGGTCAGGCCAGCAGGGGGCGACACTTTTTAAAAACCAGTAAAAAACAGCCCGTGTGCCCAGTGATGTGGCTCTGAGCAGTCCAGACAGGCCACCAGGGCACCAGCCCCTTCCTCCACAGGAAAGTTACTCGCCCCAAACCCCTGGAATGTGGAAAGCAATCTATATTTTCGTTGGGGTAGGTTATGGGTGGGGAGCGGTGGAGGGACAAGGATGCTGTCAAGGTGGTGGGGGGTCGGGAGCACGTGTTTATAGTGATATTTCTCAACCAGGGGGTGGGGGGGTGGTCTGCAACAGTGAAAATTATTGAGCAGCTGCACAGTTCAGAAAACAAAACAAAAGTCACTTGTGTTTGTGCGATGTCGTATTCATTCTTCTTTAGCATTAGGGTAATTATTTTTGGATGCTGACACTGCAGAGGAGCGAGTTTATAATGGTGTTTGCCAGCCCAGTCCTTGGGGACCCATAGACAGTCCACATTGTCGTGTCACTGGTATGGCCCTTAATCACGATTCATGATTGGCTGGGAACTGGGAGGGAGCAAAAATGTGGATTGTATGAGAGTTCCCGAAGACTGGCTTGGGAAAAACTGATTTATAAGCTCACAGAACATGTTAAGTGCTGGTCTTATTATAACTGTTATATTCATCATCCACAGACAGGCCATGAAGTAGCCAAATGCTACTAATCAACAAAAAACTCAATCTACGTGAACCTATTTTTCCTTCCTAGCTTTTTAATGAAAGTTAAGCTTCAGTGTTAGTCGGTAACGGTGAAACTGATACTACAGGGTGATAAAACAAACAGGATTCCAGGCAGAAAGAAGCGAGAGACTCTTTGTCCCAGCTTCCGCTTTCCGCCGCTTTTAAGGTCTCTGTTATGTTGCCAAGCGATTCACATGCCGCACGTCTAATAAGGCCGGAAAAAACTCACTCTGGTTATCGGTAGGGGATGGACTCTCGAAAGAAAAGGATGAATGGGCAGTTTGCCTTGGAAAATCGACCTGCTTCCACTTTATCGTGGCTCTTTGTGCTCTTTGAGTCGTACCAGAACGGCATATGGAGACCTCATCTCTAGCATTTGGTGGCCCCGCATCATGTATGAAAGACATTCACCTTCCGCCCAGACTGCAGAGCATGGATCTTGACCTTGATCCAGATTGTTCTACCAGAAATGTTTATGTACGTTGCACAAAGAGCTTTGGAAATATGAGGCCATTCAGGGGCTAAAATAAGGTTACGTTTCTGTCTCAGGGAGCCTGAGGCTTTTCAAAGTCGCAGTTCACGCTGCCGAAAGCCGGCCACGTCTTTGCCCCCTCTCACGCTGCCGAAAGCCGGCCACGTCTTTGCCCCCTCTCACGCTGCCGAAAGCCGGCCACGTCTTTGCCCCCTCTCACGCTGCCGCGGGGCCCTTATTTGTGGCCCAGACAGAGATTAGGCCGGTCCACTAAGCTTCTGTGGAAAGATAGCCTGTAGAGAGCAGGACTGATTAGCGGGCATCTGTCAGAGTATCTAACAGGGCAGGGGGGTGGATGAGACACACCTGACCGGGTGAGAGGGGGGGGATGGGACACACGTAATGGGGCGGGGGGGTTGTGTACAGAATAAACCGCTGCATCAGATTCACACGGTCCCCCACCCCGGGTTCAAAAGGGGCCTGAAGGAAATACCATTCATTCCATTCGCATGAAAGGATACACGAGTACACACATGTAGATGGACCATGTGCACACACACACACACACACACACACACAGATACAGATACACACCCACACACAGAAACACATGCACAGTTCATGTATTCTGGTCATTGTGGGGACTTTCCATTGATTTTTATGGGCACAAGCATATTTCTAACAATGACAACCTTAACTCCTAACCAGCCGTAATCTGAACCATAAGTAGACAAACAACACAAGACTTTTGACTGTTTTACTACTCTGACTGCAGTCACAGATTTTTTTATAAAATTAAGGTTTATATTGTGGGGACATGAAAATGTCCCCGCAAGCTAAAAAGTTATAGGATTTACTACCTTGTGGGGAAATGTGATCCCATAATGTGGTTAAATACAAACCCACACAAATTCACCCACAGACACAAAAGCAGCGGGCGACAGCATGATGGAGTTTGATGTATCTGCTGCTCCTGCACCGTCAGGGTGGGAGGCGGATGTTCCATATGAAGATGCTGCTGTAATCCACCTTTTCAATTAACTGTGACTCAGCCAGCTGCAGTTACATGGAGCTACCAGTGTGAGGTGCTCTCACGAGCCTCTCCATTTACAACCGAACAGCACAAAACAGCAGCCCCCACATCATGAAAATAAAGGGAAATGGCAGTCAGCTCAGACGGGAGAAGGACAGCCTCTGAAAGCAACATGTGTATGATGTCATTTTGATCTCTTATAATTCACTTTAAATGTGTTATATTTAAAAATATATTTAAATGGAGATTTGGTACATTACAGTTAGCTTTTTCAGTCCCAGCAAAGTGCTGAGATACCCCATGAGACATAGGCCCAGCCTGGCACGGCAGGCGGCGTCATACCGTTGCTGGTCCTGAGCGCATTCCTTCTTTGGTCAGTCGACCGGCTTTTTTCCAGGACACGGGTGAATTCCTCCTGCTCCCCCTTTGCAGCCTCCCTGGAGGGGCTGGCAGAAGCTCAGCGTGTGAAAACAGCCACGTCTGATTTTACACGAGGCTGGAGATGTCCGGGAGTCGCTATCGGCCAAATTAAAGGTGTGTCGATACTCCAGTAGAAGAGCGTTAATGCTGAAATCACTCACGCTAGGATTAACACACCATGTAACATACTGGAGGGGGAGGGGGATCTGTCACACACCAGCTAATTGAATAGAAGAGCTCCGGCAGAATATCGGACTGGATGAATGAGAGAAACAGTACATGGCTTTGGACTAAAATATTGCTTAAAATACTTCATAATAATGAATTGACCACCTACCATTTACTCCCAGAGAGAGGCGTCAGAGCGCAGTCAGCAAATGAAGAGATGAAATGTGTCTGGAAAGTAGCTGCACTTTCACTCTGTCCGTCACGGTAACATAATTCCTTCCCCGGTGCCAATTTTCCTAACGCACAGACCCGCCGGTTATTCTCCATCCCGGAAAAAGCAGCACTTCATTATTTTGTCATTCAACGGCCACCGACAAGGCAGCGGCCACAGCCCGCAGATGTATCTCCCTACAGACGCAGGACGAGGAGGGGTCAGCATTTTCACCAGGGTTTATTTTTACTGCTGAAGTTACATACGATTATTTACTGCGTCACCCTTCAGGCTGATTTCAGCAGTGCGTTCCGGACTTTATGGTGCACTTTTATTGCTATTGCAAATAACACCATGAGTAATGAAACCGGCAGCGTCTGCCTGGTTCAGGGGGATGTCCAAAGACCGCAATCCTCTCCATAATGACACGGGTGACAAAATGAATTTATCTGGAATCTTCCATGGCTCCCTTCAGCTAACGGTGTGAATCATGTCATGAATCAGTGCATTACGGCACCCCCTTGTGTACAGTGTCAGTTTTAATTTATGTCCCCCATAAAGATGTGTTTGTGGGATTTATCTTCATTTTGCTGGGGAATCTCAGGCTCTTAGTAAGCTGCAAAGACTTGGCGCTGGAGATAAGTTAGAAGAGAGTGCTCAGTGTCAGATAAATATGTATGGTGCCTGTCGTGTAGCACACAAGCTAATTTTAGTTTTTTTTTCAGTTTTGGTTCCATTTAGTTGTATTAGTTTGACCATTTTCATTTCAGGGTTTGCATTTCATAATTTATTTTAAATTTTTTTATTTCAAGGAGGGTGATGGGAGTAAGACCTTCTCAGGGGGAGGGGGTTCACAGATACATATTTTGTGATTTGCCCTTTGCACATAGGTGCATATTAATTCTTATGGTTGCAGGCAATGAAAACTCAGCAATATTATTGGAGCAGATTAATGGTATAAGATTACATGTATGTTATGCTAAATGACGATGTGATTCTGTGGAAAATAAACAATCAATCTGCCAGCCAGAATTAATAGTGAATTATAAACATGTCGCTGGTACTGTGTGACCTCTTCTAAGTGGTGAATGAGTCGACTTGATCCCTCGTCCTCCCCTACGGAAGATTGCTGATCATCCCATGCAATCATTATTGTACTAGTTTGCTCTGTGTCTTTAGCTCTGGTGCTGTTAAATTTGAATATTGATAATAAGTTTAAGTATCGACCCATATTTAGTGATGGCCAAGTGAAGCTTCATGAACCACTTGCTGTATTTTCTGACCCCAGTAGATGGTGCTCTCTGTTCAAGAAAGGACTCACAGCATGCCCCAAAGCAAGCTAAGAGCACCATCTAATGGCGTCAAAAAATACAGCAAGTGGTTCATGACGCTTCATTTGACCATCACTGCCAATATTGACGCGTCAGACCAATGCCAAGATCTTTTTAATGAATATTGGCAAATACTGATATCATAACCGACATAAACCTATAAATTGTTGACACTTTCAGTGGTTTCGACTCATCTCTAATCTAATCTCTTCACCTGAAACGTGATTTAATATGGAAGCTGAGAATAGCTTTGCGAGATGCTTATCATTGGCTATAACTATGCTCACTGCCAGTTATTTAGAGGAGGGCCATCTAGCAGCTGGTAGCAGGCTTTCAAACTCAAAAATAGATTAATTAATTAAATATAGATATCACAAATTTCTGTACTCAGTTTGATATTTTTTTCAAGTTTGGTTGTTTTAATTTAGTTTTCATGTCTCGCTTTTAGTTTCGTTAATTCTGGCTGACAAAATGCTTTTATTATTATTTTCATTTCAGTATTCATTATTGATAAGAACCTTAGAAGCACACAATAGACATATCACCCTCAGGTAGAACATCAGGTAGAACATCAGCAGCTGACCTGGAGACAGCTTCACGCTCAGAGCTCCTACAGTAGATGATGTTGTAACTGGACCTGCTCCCCCACTGCCACTAGTAGGCACTGTTTTCTCCCTCTGCTGGCTTCCACTTCACTCTCCCCTTACTTTTACATCTTGGAGGGGGGAAGGGGGGGGGGTCTCTGTATAAAATTAAACAGAACTGGACTTCCTGTCAACGCCTGCATGAACTACTCAATCCACATATCCCATCTGGGCCAGTCGCCTGATTTCTAAGGACATATAAAACCATGTGCCAAGAGCAGGCTTACTCCCAGCTCTGTTTGCTGTTTAAAAGCTATAAACACATAAGGCTGACATACCAGCAGGCTACTATGACCAATAACCTAGATGACCTCCTCACCCAATCAGCCTACAGCTCCCGCTTTGCACGCCGACGCTTTTCACTGAAAGGATTTCAATTCTCCAGCCCCTGAATGAGCGTTAACAGAATGTTCTGGAAGAATGTTCCTGATTCACTCTCAGTTCATGGGCACTGCACATAAAAGTTCTTGTGTATAGACACAGTGAATCAACTATTATGTTAAATATTCTCTGTGAAGTCCAATTAAAATAGTTTCATTGGACATTCCTCATTCAAGGAAAGATTTTCAAAAACTTCCTGGAGGAATAGTGCGGCTCAGACATACGCCGACCTCTTTGAGCAGAAATCCTGTTCCTTTTCACCAGATTCACAGAGCGCGACTCTGCCATAATAACTGTAAGGCCTGTAATGTATGGAAGCTCCCAGAACTCTCAATGGAGGTGACACTAAGGGATTTATTTAACAATAAACTGGTGATGTCTGGGAGATCTTGGAGTGGGGTTCTGCGGCTCTGGGGGGGCGGCGGGTGGGGGTGGTGGGTGTTATGCAGGGGAAGCTCAGCCTGATAGGATCATGCTGAGGTATTAACCCACCTTAATATCAAAAAATATTACGGCAGCAATTTTCCAGCGTGTTAGTTTTTCATCACAAGACTCAGGCCTGGTTTTAGAATAAAATGAAACTCAGAAAAAGCCACTCAAAGCATTAAAATAATAAAAAAGCAATAAAACGTTTGACGATAATTTATGATATTTATATCATGCGGCATCTCATCGGGAAACCCCAAGAAATCACAGAAACAATGAAGCAAAGTGTTTGTGTACAAGTGATCAGTCCCCACTGGATTAAACCTTGAGTTATAATGGTGTCCAGGCCCGTACTGGCCATCTGGTACATTGGGCATTTTCCTGGTTGGCCGATGGGTTTGTGCGTCCCCCCCCCCCACCACATCCCCAGGTCAGTCTAATTTATAGTCAGGCACCCCCAAGTTATAGGATGATGAATTTCAGACCAGCCTTACTGTCTGCATCTGTAGGGCACCTCAGTAGCTAATCAGCTAGACTCCGAGTCACTGCAGATGTCAGCCTCATCCCCCTCAGAAGATCGTAAAAATGAGTTAGAATCTGCATCCATGTGTATCGGATACCGTGGTCCCCCCTGAAACTCTCCAAACTCAGCAAACCAGAATGAATGAAACACCTCCCCACACACACGTGCGTGTGCAGTGCCCATGCCACACTGGGCAGCTGTGTGAAGCCACTGCAAAGACGAGCACAGTTATGCGGGAGCCTCAGGAACCACACTGCGGTGGCAGGAGCAGGGAGACGATTCAGCGTTAAAGGAGAAAAAAACACATTCTCAGGTCTAGCATAACTAAACCGTCGCCTAGGTAACGGTGCTCAGGGCAGGGAAGGCTGCGATGGTCCTGAGGGTGCTGGGGTAAATCTACCAAGACGCTTCAGATTGGGATGGGAGGTGACCTCGTAAAGTCTGCTGTGGGGGAAGAAGTGCTCAGGGTGGCCTGATGAGAGACTGACAGGACTGGGGGGGGGGACACAGGCCACCAATGAATGTGGTGGTATCACAGGGGGCAAGGTAGGCTCCCCCATGGATCAAAGCAGGGGCCAGGTCTGTTAACGGAGGGGGGGCCACAATCCCTTTTGGATTTCTCGATTCTAATTTCAGAAATTAATGTGAAAACAAGTGAACTCTGTGATATGTGCAAGAGCTTGCAATTGTTTTACATCTACTGCGGCTTTTCTGTAAGAGATGGCCAAATCAGCAGACTGCTTGCATTTAGACCGTGACAGTATGCATTCATGTGTGTTTTTGTTAGGCTGTGCTGTGGAGAAGATGAGAACACCGAATATGACTAATTTACCAACCATGTTGAGGCATATAAAGTACAGATGAGCATAGCCGACATAAAAAAAAAAACAACTGGAACACTTTGGAAATTAAATTAGACATTTTTCTGTCGATGTATTTGACTGCGCCAGAGGTTGGAATGACTCAAGGCCGCACTGCCGTGGTTGTTACCCAGGATTTAATAGTACAGACACAGAGCCGAGGCTCAGGGGAAAATAAAGTATTGTATACAGACTGTATTTAAAGAGTCAACAGAATAGCAGATGTGCCAAGGTGCGCACTACATAATGTGTGAACCTGTACCGTAAACAACCTAATAAATCATTGGTGATGATTTAATTTGCGGCATGTGTTGACTTGAGAGTTTATTTTGCAAAGACTTAATAACTGGAGTCCAAACACAGTATTTTCATATGTATGACTGAGCCCATGGTTCTTGAATTCAGAGAAGAAAGAAAAATGCACAAAGAAATTAAACAAAATATAAGAAGGAAAGAAAAAAAGAAAGAAACTGCCAAACTGGAAAAGAAGCGAAACTGCCAGCTATATCACTTTAGATAAGATGACAAACATTATAAAACAATAAAAAATGTACAGATTCCTGGTAAAGCAGTACGGTTGAAGCCTCATTAACACCCACAGTCCCTAAGGGATTTCAGATTTTTTTTTTGTTGCTGTTGCATCCAAAAGTACTTGATTTTGCAGTGGCTTTTTTCAAAGTTTGTGGCACTCTTCTCAGACTGCTCTAAATTGTTAAAATTGCAAGTTCAGTAATTTAGTTTTTTCGCTTTTCACTATCGGTGAAGAAAGAGACATACACTATATGGACAAAAGTTTTGGGACCCACCACTTAATCACTAAATTCAGGTGTTTCATTCAGACCCGTTCAGGTGCAAGCTCGTGTGGCTGGGCTTCCCTTTGACGAGGTGAGCTCTGAACTCTCAATATTATATGTCCCATCACTAAAGTCAGAGTTGCAAACATCTGTGAAAGAATGAAAAGCTCAGTGAATTCAAGTGTGGTACTGTCATAGGATGACACCTTTGCAATAAGTGAGTGAGAAATTCTTCCCTGATAGAAATTCCACGATAAACTGTAAGTGGTATTATTGCAAAGTGGAAGTGATTCATTAAAGCAGACGGTTAGCCATGGATTTGCAGACCATGTAATAGAACAGATCAAGGTCACCAAGTGCTGAGGCACATAGCAGCACATAAAAGTCACCAGCACTCTGTTGACTCAATAACTGCAAAGTTCCAAACTTCTTCTGGCTTTAACTCCAGCACTGAAACTGTGCACCGGGAGCTTCATGGATTGGGCTTCCATGGCCGAGCAGCTGCATGCAAGCCTCACATCACCAAGCACAATGCCAAGCGTCAGAAGGAGTGGTGTAAAGCACGCTGCCACTGGACTCTGGAGCAGAGCAAACGTGTTCTGTGAAGTGACGAATCACGCTTCTCTGTCTGGCAGTCAGATAGAGGAGTCGGATTGGCAGATGCAAGGAGAACTTTACCTGTCTGACTGCATTATGCCAACTGTAAAGTTTGGTGGAGGAGGGATAATGGTATAAGGTTGTTTTTCAAGGGCTGGGCTTGGCCCCTTAGGTCCAATGAAGGGAACTCTTAAAGTTTCAGCATACCAAGACATTGTGGACAATTGTATGCTTCCAACTTTGTGGGAACAGTTTGAGGAAGGCCCTTTTCTGTTCCAGCATGACTGTGCCCGAATGCACAAAGCAAGTTCCATAAAGACAGGGTTGGGTGAGTTTGGTATGGAAGAACTTGACTGGCCGCACAAAGCCCTGACCACAATCCCATCAAGCACCTTTGGGATGAACTAGGACGGGGGTCTTCCTGTCCAACATCAGTGCCTGACCTCACAAATGCTCTTCTGGATGAATGGGCAAAAATTTCCATAGACACTCCCAAATCTTGTGGAAAGTCCTTCCAGAAGAGTGGTAGCTATTATAGCTTCAAAGGGGGGACCAGCTCCTTATTGATGCCTATGGATTTAGAATGGATTGTCACAAGTTCCTGTTGGTGTAATGGCCAAGTGTCCCAGTACTTTTGACCATATAATGCATGTTTCTTTCTTCACTGGTAGCGAAATGTAAAAAAAAAAAAAAAAATACCAAACTCACAATGTTGCCAATTTATAAAGATTTTCCACAGAACTCTGCAACTAGCATCACAAGCTTTGAAAAAAGCCACTGCAAAAAAGTATTTTTGGTTGCAGCAATCACAAAAAATCCCAAAGGGGCTGGGGGTGTTAATTCAGCTGTCCTGCTTTCCCAGGAATCTGTAAAGGTTTTTTATTGTTTAATAATGTTTATTGTTTATCTGAAGTTTTACTTTGCAATGCTGCCAGTTTCGCTTGTTTTCCACACCAGTGAAGGTCACGTTTCCTTCCCCTGCACGTTGGTGCCCATTGCACCAAGGCCCCTGTGCTGCCGCTCGTCAGTAAATAACAGCATTTTTATGGAAATCCCTCTGACGCACTGGGAAAGGCAGTTGGTCTAATTTGCTGCATTTTCAGGGGATTTTCAGGCTCGGTTCTGCACCTTAAGCGTGACTCAGCCGGAGCAGATGTTCTGTGATGCGTGTGTCTGCAGATGGTGGCGGTGCCTCGGCCAGTGGTGAGGAAAACGCTGGTAATGAGGCTTCCTGCAAGTACAGGAGCGCCATTACAGTCAACGAAGAGAAAGGGAGAACAGAGGCAAGGCCTGGGGCATTATGGGTAGGAGGGGGGCAGATAGAGCTCTATTAAGTGGTAATGGATGCCCCCACCCTGCCACCCACTGGGCCTGGCCCGGGTTACAGTGATTTTGGGGGAATGTGATGGTGATTACAGTGAACCCCCCACTATCCACGGAGACCTGCTGTAGCAAACTCACCTTCCCCGGCTCCCGATTGGCCAAAATGAAGCTGAAAAAGGCAGAATTTGCCAAGTTACATCAAAAAGGCACTAGTGCAGCAGATTAATTGTGTGGCTGGAGGTTGATATCACTGTGAAAAGGCTATGGTGTCGCCACAATGCTAACGCTAATCCTGCTTTCACCATGACAAGGTCACAGGGTCTATACAATACCACAATGCTAATGCTAACACTGATCCTGCAGTCACCATGATAAAGCCACAGTGTCACCAGAATGTCACAGTGCTGATCCTAAGCCACTGGCAGCGGTGGATTCATGCATAGGCTGTAACCCAGGATCCCATCAGGGTCCCATGGCAAAATAGGAGAAAATGGAAAAATGCAGTTAAACCTGAGTGTCCATGCTGATGTCAGCCGAGGACCCCTAGATAAGTTAACCTCATCGTTTGACTGCCATCCAGAAGCTGAAGGACGGCATTTCCGGAAGGGTCCTCCGTCTGAACATCACTAAGCGTCTTCCGGGAGCAGGGTGATGAATGCTGGGGATCCCGGGGACTCTGCCGCCAGCAGCTCAGACTGGGAGGACAGTGTGAGGGACACACCAATGCCGCAAGCTGGATGCTAACTGGAAATACAGCGCTTCCAGACCGTACCGCAGGCAACAGCAGCCACCTCTCTTTTTTTGTTTTCTCTCCCTCTGTTGCCAGATGAGGTCATTCTGATGGAGATGCCAGGAGTTTGGTGTGGGGCGGGGTTGTTCATCGTGATGCCCAATTAAAGAGATCCATGTTTAATCCCTGAAGGAGAAAATGAGCATGTTGTTGGGTGGGGGAGAATCAGCATCTGGGACAGAGGGATCAGAGAGACAGCTGTTGAGGGGTGATGGAGGACATTTGCGGAAGAGAGATGGAGAGACAGAGGGGCGGCAGCTGCAGGACGAAAGAGGAATACGATCAAGCGGGCGGGCAGTGCATCAGCAAAGGTCAGGTTTGTATACACATGTACCTCTAGGGTGTCAAAGATACGCACCCCCACCACTGTCACACTGTCTCTGAGTTTACTGACACACATACAGACAGAAAGACAGGCAGAGCGATAGAGATAGACAGATAGGTAGGCAGGACCACAGACCGACAGACAGATAGACCATCAGATATAGATAGATAGACAAAGGAACAGGCAGATAAACAGGCAGACTGTCAGATATAGACAGACATACAAGCAGACAGAAAGGCAGACAGACATGCAGACAGACAGACAGGCAGATAGATGGACCTACAGAAAGACAGACAAACAGGCCATCTGCTAATTCTGGCCCCCGTGGTTTTTTTTTTAAATTCTTCTTCCCATAGCTGATTTTTCTATAGCTCATTAGACAGACAGCCTTTGTCAAGGCTGAGAAAGGCTACATACAAATCGATTCTGCTCGTCACTGGAGCTGCAGGAGACCCTGTGATTTGAATGCGCTGCTGCGCTGTCACAGCAGAATATTCTCCCATTACATCATGCAACCCGCAAGCAGGAGCGACCCCAAGACACGACCCAGTCACACCACCAACAAGCTGCCATTTCTTATTTTCTTTCCCTAAAAAAAAAACTGCTGTTTTGAAACAGTTACAAAACAGTTAAAAGATGGCAAGTGAGACATTCGGCCTGTGATTTGATGTGGCTATGTCACATGACACCTTGTGATGCTCCACCCCCTTCCATGGACAGAGGGGCTGGATTATGGCCCTCTGATAAAAACAATAATAATGTTGATGAGGACTGGGCAGTATTGCATGGTGTTGCATCACACATACCACTGGAGGCGCTGTCCTGCATTTCTGTCAGCATTTCTGCTTTTCAGTTTGCCTGAGGTAAAGCAAGTCACTGCTCCAAGCTAAGAATCGCAAACTCCGAAAACATTCCACTCACATCATCCACATGGACATGAACATGGCCGAGTATAAATAGAATAAACCAATGTTTCAAGTACCGTTACACTGAGTATCTATGGCAACAGACAGCGGGTGTTCAGTGGCACGCCTGACAGCGTGTGTGAGCAAATTGCATGCCAAATGTTCAAAATTTATTTGTGTGTTTTTTCCACTGCTGCTGTTTCTGGCAAGTCAGACGGGCTCAGCGAATAAACCGCTAACTTGCCAAAGATTTTCGAAGCCCGTAGGGACATCTAAAAGCTGATTTAAGGCCTCTATAAAACTAATGTGTCCTTTTGTTTTAAATTAGCAAAATCATTTTATCAGCTGAGGCGAGTAAGCCAGCTACCCAAAGGCGGATGTAAATATGCAGCGTAACAGAGCGTGGTATTACTGTGCTGCACACGTGCAAACCGGAGTCATTTACCATGAGTACTTAATGCTCTATATACCCCACAGGCTGAAGTGGAATTACACATGTCAGATCACCTCAAGAGGGCGCCATCTAGTACCACAATGAGTGACCGGATTGGTATATCTATACTCTGTAGTAAATTAAAAAAACACATTTAAATAAATGAATTAATAAGATTAATCTAACATTAATTAAAGTAAGTGATGAGTGTGGCATGTTTACTTAGTGGGTAGCTAGAGCATTGTAAGATCAGGTGGGGCAGGGTACGATTGATGGGTCAGGCTGTGAGGGATAGAGATGGTGTAGTGGCACACGAATCTAACAGCGATAAAGTCAGCAATATCGGCGAGGGGGGGGATGACAGACTGGGACCTCCAGGCACCCCTCCAGACCGTCACTCCGATATCACCTCGACGACAGCAGCAGCAGCTGCTTCATGACTGATTGAGTCTTTCCGCTGGCTGACAGCAGCAGCGTCCCATGCCACCCGGCTGAAATGTGACAATGCAGATAAAATCCTACAGAGGGCGCTGACTGTGACGCCTGGGTCCTGCGGCTCCTGCTGGTCACATCCCATTCTGGAGGGTCGTGAAAACGCTCTGAAGTCTCCTCCCTGTTGTTCTGGAAAGCCCAAAGAGACCAGAGGCAAACCTTCACCGCCTGGGAGACGGAGACAGGATGAAGTCGGACTTTTTGAGCGCCTCCTCGCCTCCCACTGACATTCCTCATGAGTGCGTTCCTCTCACCTCCATGAAGGTGACATGACTCACTCTTTTTCATTGAACAGATCATTCCTTGAGAGCGCCTGGCTTTTTATCAATATTAATAGTTACCTTCCTCCTGTAGCAAAGGCCATTTCACACTCGGCTAACCGTGCTGTAAGGCTGTCTCCGGAGCTGTCTTTAGTGGAAGGCCCCTCAAAACTTTTCTAGCTTCCTAAGTGTTCTGTAATCCCAGCCAACAGCTTAAATAATGCACAACAGCACCAAAGAGATGTATAATCTGCTAGTTGGCTGAGGATCGGCAGTAAAAGCTGGACATTAACATAAAAAACATGAAATAGGTGGATAATCACTGGCTTCCGGGGGAAAATGTTTGTCATTTCCAGTGATGACTCCAGTGCAGTGTGATGCAGCTTTTAGAGATTCTCTGTAGCGTCACATGACTGGCGCCACCCTGGGCTCAGAGATGGTCTGTTTGGTGATGGATGATTCTGGACAGATGTGGCATCCTCGGTGAATTTGAGAGCACAGACTGTTCCCGCTGGCCTCTTACCACGGCCTTGACCTAGTTTTACACAGCTGATATGACTCTGCAATCATCCTCTTCCTCAGAGACCCGCATGAGGTGAAGATGAAGCACCATTTACAGCAAAGCTGACATCAGACAGTCGCCACAGCTCTGAATCACGTTTCTGATTCTTTATCGTATTGCTTCCACACTGTAGCATTCTTCAGTCTGCAGTTTACAGTTGGGTGGCCACTGGCATGACTCTAAAAAAGAGGACAGCTGTGTCCAAAAGGGAGGACCAGGGGTCAAAAAGGAAGAGATCTATGAAAAGTTGTTGGGGGGGGGGTGATATCACACGCATACTACAGAAGCTGAGACTTATCTTAATAACAGCGCAAATTCCTTTATTGCAAGCATGACCGTTCTCAGCTTCCATAGGATATCTGTGCAGGTCCATCCATCCATCCATTAACTCCTGCTTATCCGAGGTCGGGTCGTGGGGGCAGCAGTCTCAGCAGGGAAACCCAGACTTCCCTCTCCCTGGCCACTTCCTCCAGCTCCTCTGGGGGAATCCTGAGGTGTTTCCAGGCCAGCCGAGAGACATAGTCCTTCCAGAGTGTCCTAGGTCTTCCCCAGGGCCTCCTCCCAGTAGGACATGCCTGGAACATCTCAACAGGGAGGCGTCCAGGAGGTATTCTAAGCAGATGCCCGAGCCACCTCATCTGGCCCCTCTCAATGTGGAGGAGCAGCGGCTCTACTCTGAGTCTCTCCCGAATGACCGAGCTCCTCACCCTATCTCTAAAGGAAAGCCCAGCCACATTGCGGAGAAAACTCATTTCGGCCGCTTACACTCACAATCTCGTTCTTTCGGTCACTACCCACAGCTCGTGACCATAGGTGAGGGTAGGAACGTAGATCGACTGGTAAATCGAGAGCTTTGCCTTTTGGCTCAGCTCCTTCTTCACCACGACAGACCGATGCAGCATCCGCCGATCCGCCTGTCGATCTCCCGCTCCATCGTTCCCTCACTCATGAACAAGACCCCAAGGTACTTAAACTACTCCACTTGGGGAAGGACCTCCTCCCTGACCCGGAGAGATCACTCCATCCTTTTCCGGCTGAGGACCATGGTCTCGGATTGGGAGGTGCTGATTTTCATTCCAGCCGCTTCACACTCAGCTGCGAACTGCTTCAGTGAGAGCCGAAGGTCACGGTTTGATGAAGCCAACAGAACCACATCATCTGCAAAAAGCAGAGACCTAATCACCAAACCGGACACCCTCAATGCCCTGGCTGTGCCTAGAAATTCTGTCCATAAAAGTTATGAACAGAATCAGTGATAAAGGGCAGCCCTGGCGGAGTCCAACCCTCACCGGGAACGAGTCCGACTTACTGCTGGCAATGAGGACCAAGCTCTGACACCAGTTGTACAGGGACCGAACAGCCCTTATAAGGCAGCCCGGCACCCCATACTCCCAGAGCACTCCCCACAAGACTCCCAGAGGGACACGGTCAAATGCCTTCTCCAAGTTCACAAAGCACATGTAGACTGCTTGGGCAAACTCCCACACACTCTCAAAGACGCTGCCAAGCGGGGCAGCATGTGGCTCAGTGGGCTAAGCCTGTGTGCTTGTAGTCACAAGGTTGCAGGTTCAAACCCAGCCTCAGCATGTCTGCAGGTCCTTGCACAAGACCCTTAACCCCCAGCTCCCTGGGTGCCCAAACAGATGGCAACCCTTCACGGACAGGCGTAAAAAAGAATTTCTCCATAGGGCTCAATAAAGTTGTGATTATTACTGTGTTATTATTAAGAGTATAGAACTGTTCCACAGCCAGGATTGGAAAACTGCTCCTCCTAAATCTGAGGTTCGACTATCCCTGAATAGACTTTACTAGGGAGGCTGAGGAGTGTGATCCCCCCATAGCTGGAACACACCCTCCGGTCCCCCTTCTTAAAGAGGGGGACTACCACCCTCGTCTGCCAATCCAGAGGCATCGCCCCAGATGTCCACACGATTCTGCAGATGCATGTCAACCAAGACAGCCCCGCAGCATTTAAAACCTTGAGGAACTCCGGGCGGATCTCATCCACCGTTGGGGCCCGGCCACCGAGGAGCTTTTTAACCACTTCAGTGACCTCTGCCCCAGAGATAGGCGAGTCCACCCCCAAGTCCCCAGACTTTGCTTCCTCATTGGAAGGCGTGTCGGTGGGATTGAGGAGGTCTTCGAAGTATTCCTTCCACCGACCCACAACATTCCGAGCTGAGGTCAGCAGTGCACCATCCCCACCATAAACAGTGTCAATGCTGCACCACTTTCCAGCCCTGAGACGCCGGATGGTGGACCAGAATCTCCTTGAAGCCGTCCGGAAGTCGTTCTCCATGGCCTCGCCAAACTC
>JAABNX020000001.1:16026245-16036734 GCA_015163995.2 Mormyrus lacerda
ATAAATTCAGCTCTTTTTGCACACAGCAACACGTGTAAAACAGTATGTTATGTAGAATTGTTTTGAAGCTCAGTGTGGGGGTGTCACACAGAGAGCCGAATGCAAAGGAGGGGTCGGCAGGGAACGTGGGGACATGATGTCATCAGGTCAGAGACTGGCCTTTGGGGGGGGGGGGTCAGTAGGAGGGGCGGGTTGGTAGCTTCTTTAAGGCTATGACCTAAGAATTCAGATCGCATCACATCGGCATCTGGATCATGTTTGGAATTTTTTTGGGGCCTTCTGTCAGTTTGTCCTTCACCCCGAGCTCAAGACCCATATTTACTCAGCGAACGGGGCTTCTCAGGCGCCATAGTCCGTCTCCGGGCCAAAAATCGGCTCTCATTATACATCTGGTAAATTAATCACTGAGAAAAATACACTTAGGCACAAGAGAGTCTCCTTTAAGTCATTTCTGAAGACGCAGATCAATACGCTGTCACTGCTGTGTTTCTAAAGCATGACATTATTAATTAATTACAAGCAGTCCCCAGGTTACGAACGAGAAGTGTTCCCTGAATCTGTCTTTAAGTGGAATTTTTTAGGTAAGTCGGAAAAATTATAATACGGTACATAGTAATTATTATACAGTAATAACTAAAGTAACTGCATACTGTACTGTACTATACCTTGAGCCGACAAACCACTGAAGTCGCAAATGTGTTCATGAGCGTCACAAAGTAGTGCATGCATTCTTTATTATGGACCATTGTATTTAACCCAAATTTTTAATATAATAGGCTTTATGGCAGTCCATAAGTGATTTGTCTGTAAGTTGGGTGCTCTTAACCCAGCAATTATTCATTATCTGTACGTCCAGGTATATATCTGGGTATAGTCAGTGTGGCAGCATTCGTGAAATATGTTTAATAATGTATTAATTAGCGGCTCTGTTCTTGGCTCAGATGAAAGGGCAGCCGCTTCTCCAGCTGGTGCTGAACCCGCACCTTTTTTCAAGTTTCCACTCACATAGAACCCAAAGATGTCCCCGACTTTTTCTGACAGAACCAATTTCATACAGAACAGACGGATTCTCACAGAGCGAGTTTGTCTCCCTAATCGCCGTCCTGGCCGGTGCCTCATCACAGCTCCTCTGGGCTACCCAATCGTCCTGGTTTTCTGTGATGCCACCCGTGTGGCTGTCTGTCTGTTGCTGACCTCATTACGCCTCTCATTCTCCATTCAGCCCCTGTCTCCCCCAGACGCTATCTACGCCTCCGCCGCCCACACGCTCCACCCCCCCCTCCCCCCATCCTGCTGCGGATTTTGTGACACAGTTTGGGGAATAACAAAGACAGGCAAGGAGACAGAGCCCACCCTGGGAGCTGTTAGTGGGAGCCATACTGGTCTCTTTTGCTTACTGGGTTACATTCACCTTTGTGCTGCAGGGAAGGAAGTTGAAACATTCATATACATTTTGTGCAGTATGAACAGCCAGCTTCTATTTTGATGTGGCTTCTCACCCCAGACACAGGCATTCCTGAGAATGGGCAGTTCTTACACCATGAAAAACATCTGGGTTCCTCACTGGATGGTCCCCACTTACATGACAAACTGCTTGGTTCTGTGACTGCAAACGGCCTCTGTGGGTAACTTATGATACCTGCTAGACTCCTCTTCCATGATGAACCCTTATTTATTATTTAACTGCCTCTAATAACTTTCACGGTTTCCACATTTCTGCATATTTATGGGTGTGTCAGACTGGCTGCCGGGAGCCGTAGAAGGTTAGGGTTTGTGTCTCATAACCTGTTCATCTGTCCAGGTGGGCAGAAGGGTTTCAGAGCAGCTCTGCACACTGCAGCAGCCCCTACTGACACTCAGAGTCGACAGGTACCATTCGGCGCGGAGCAGTCATCCTGAACAAAGAGGCTATTAACGACAGGAAATTAACAAGAATCCGTCCCTGATCCTGTGTGCTTTGAACAAAAGGAAAAATGTAACTTCAGCAAATGAATTTTATCGGTTTTTCACTTTAAGCTAGATAAAATTTTCCCGTCTTATACGGAGCTCTTATTTCCAATTCATCCAACACACAAGGCTTAACAAAAGTGTTTCTAAATGGCCGGTTCCCAGGGATGCCGCTGGCCTCAGTGCGTCACATGACAAGGGGTCACGTGACCAAGGCCCAGAAAGGAGTCATTGATTTAAAATAGGAGAAAGCAGTTAAGAGTTCCTGCGGCTCAGCCTCCAGAGGTGGCCCCCCCCAGCCCCATACCTGAAGAGCAGCTTTATTAGCAGTGAGCAAACAGGAGTCACACAGGCCCGCTGAGTCAGCCTAAGGGGGCGACCATCTGTAAAAGAGGTCGATAAAGAGAGGAAAAGATGGAACAGGAGCGATTTCAGTCTCAGCCATCCTAGAGCCGCAACCCCCTTTAAAAATCTCAGATGGGCCCACATGCTCGCAGATGAAGCCCTCCCCACATCACGTGGGGGTTCAGCCATCTCTGCCCATGCAGTTCACAACCCGAACCCTCTTGCTGGCTGCGCCCATAAGTTCCCCCGCTCCACAGGAAAACATGAAATACTCACAACCAACAAATGTAGGAACAAGTTTTGCCTTTAACCAAAGGAGTCGGCGGGTTGTTGGAGTGGCGAGGAGGGGGTGAGGCTGTCAGTGGTCATGTCAGTGGTCAACACTTTGACTACTGTCACTGCTACCTGAAGTGCACATTCAGCAATGAAAGAAGACTGTCAAAGAAGGCTGTTAAAAATGTATTTCCCACCTTTAAGGTGGCACTGCCATAGATATTACGGATATTCTTTAACTATGGTATGAATATACCTTTAATATTTTGGGCATATCTTTAATATTGTAGATATATCTTTTTTGTGGAATGAGTTTTAATCCTGATCCTGTCCTACTCCAGACCTGCGGTTGTTATCACCAGGAGCAAAGACCCTCCTGCCCTCATATCCTGCCACACGACTCTGCTGCTGCAAGATTTAAATGCCTTAATGGATGTTTACGTTGCATTAATTAAGGGCTATATAATCATTATAGCATTTGATGGCTGGCCATGAAGCAGATGAGTCATTAGCATCACAACAGAAACTACCAGAACAGTGATCTTTGGGTCTTCAGCGTAATGGCAGAGAAACACAGAGCTAAATCAAAATGGCGCATGGCGGTCCTGCCAACACTAGGTCATCGTCTCGCCTTTCCTGTAAATGGGTGATTCTTCTCAGGAGTACTTAGACAAATGACACCATTAGCAGCACAAATCAATGAAAGACATTATCCGAATTTGTGTCAGGGACTCTGGGCTAAGTTTTTTTTCTGTTTTTTTTTTTTTGTGGTTTAGCATCTCTCAGCCACCATTAAACCGAAATCCCCAATACAAGAGCTTTTTTTCTCCCAGAGAGTGATCTTAGTTGAGATCAGTGTTCAGTGGGGTCTATTCTGCGATCATGGACCAGTGGTGTTCGGCACATGATCAGACGCATATCACAGATTTACCTTCAGACCCCGAGGGCCTCGACAGATGCGACGTCCATGGTTGGCAGGTGTCATCCGCCTTGCAACGCATTACTGTGCTGTGGGGATCAGATGTGCCGGCAGCGATGGTGTAATACTGGCAGCACGGCACAGAGACGGGAATTTTGCTCTGCTCCAGGCACGTGAAAGCTGCCACATCTTCTCACCCTTCGGAGGGTGTTCTGGGCTGCTATTTGATTGTCAGTTTTGAGCACTGTTTCTCAACCTGGGCCTTGGGGACTCCCAGACAGTTCGCAGTTTTGCTCCCTCTCAGCTCTCAGTAGGAAGCAAAAACATGGACTGTCTGGGGGCCCCCAAAGATGGGGTTGGGAAACACTGGTTTAGTTGAGTGCCTCAGTGGTGTCTTCCTACCTCCTGGTCAAACATAAAGAACCTAGTTCACCAGGATAACTAGAGACTAAGTACAGTAAAAATGTTCAAACTGCATTACACAGCAGGCATAATGGGGCATAAACGTAATGAAGGTCATGTCACAGTCAACTTTCTGCACACTGGTGTTCAGACACACTGCCTTTCCTGTGTTTGTTTTCCTTTAAATGCTTTTCTTTATACCCCGTCGGCACAGAACAATGAGCACTGGCTGGTTCGATTCTGTTAAATTCTCACAAAAAGGCTGAATGCCAAGCGCTCTTGCTTTACAGTGCAGTTTGTCACCTAAAGGCCGCGGTTCACGTCACCGGCAGGCTGGGTGACCTCAGTGACGGAAGTGCCAGCTCTGCAGAACAACACCAGGGAAATAAGGAGTCTGACAGAGGACACTCGGACACGCCCCCCCCCCCCGGATCCACTGCACAGTGGAAGGCATTATTTAAACAGATTATTATCTGCTGCCCCTGTACTCCTGCACCAGTAAGAGGAGGCGTTTCTGGCAGAGCGATGGGCATGTGACGCGGTTAAGAGAGAGAGGTGCGGGCCCCCAGCTGCCCCCCTCCGCCCCATCTGCTGCTCCTCTGGGGCGAGGCTTTCATCCCACAGACGTCACACAGCATCAGTGTTGACGAAAGACGAGAGTCGGCTTGCATCTCCTCAGGGTTCAGAGAAGCCCTACCTGTTTCTTGACCAGGAGGCCGTCCCCCATCTGGACGCTGCCTTGGTGTGTGTTTATCTTCACCCAAGACATAAAACCCTGATTATTTCTTTTCTTTTTTTAAAGAAAGGGGCCTCCTCAATGGGCACCGCGTTTAAAAGCCGCCTGACCTCTTACCCATCAATTACCTTCACAGATATGTCTAAGTTCCTCCATTTACAGGCTTTCAGCATCACCGGTCACCAAGGCGACAGGCCAAGATGCCGGAGTTATGCCGTCCTGGCAGGACAGAAAAACCCGCCGACGCAAACTGCACCACAAAGAAGGGAGACGACGCGGGTTCTACACACAAAAAGCAATGAATAGCTTAATGTGGCCAGGAACTAGAGAAGCGGTCACCAGGTGGCGCCGTATGGGAAAGTGGTCAGTTACAAATAAATGAAGAATGAAGAGGTACGGAGTAGTATCTCGTGTGGAGAGCCCTTGTTAACTGAGAAATGATAATGCTTATTAGTTTAATGATGACGAGCACATAAATGCACCTGGTAAACGAGTGGCAAATTGCAACTGGCTGTTGCCTGATTAGTGGAACCTTCTTTATACCTGAGAGATCTTTCACATGTGATCATGAAACGGCAAGGTCAACAAGACAGCACAGCGAGAGATACTGGCCTCGCTATATCTGTATTTATAAATGTAGGTACGTTACCATATGTAAATCACACTGACACTACAGAGAGACCATTATATTTCAAAGTCAAAGGCTGAGGAATGTCTAAGGTCTGAAAGTCTATAACATAAAACATAGACGCTGCATTTGGGCTATGGCTAAACCTGCATATTAATTAGAGGGAGGAGATTGATTAAAAGCTAGGGCTGAATTTATCGCTTTGTGAAAAAATGGCCTCACTCTTGGCAGAGGCCTTGCCGAGCACTTTTCAGGGATGTTTATCACCATGAATCGGATCCTTGGGTGGGGGGCTGGGGGGAGGGACTGGAGGGCCTGGTCTTGGGAGATGCTTTAATGGATATCATGCAGCATGTGATAAGCGCCAATGGCAGAATAGGTGGGGCTACAGTCACCCTGCGGTACTCCGTGGACCCTTTGTGTATCTGCAATATCATTTGGAAAAGACAGCAAAATAAGGATTAGTGGCTGGAAGATGGATGGATGGATGGATCGATCAAGGGAAATGAAGCTGTACTGAAGGTGATTTTCAGAACCTGCTGTTGGCAAGTTTCCCTGTTGAGCAGTTTCTATGGCACGTCTTAGAACCTGCATGGCGTGACATCTGGGTCTGTCTCAACATTACAAACCATTATTTTGAAAGAATTTGCATAAAACTGAGAGCAATCCAGCAGCAGAGAACGATAGAGACATGGCTACAGTCTCAATAACTGAGTGGAAATGAAGCACTGTCTCACACAGTGAAAGCACTGCTTCACTAACTCTAACCCCACACCAACCCTTTTCCATTATTTCCCTGCTTTTGAGGTCTCTTTGCTAAATATGACCATCTGTGTACTGGTAATGATGTCGGTGCAGATCAAGGATGCTTCAAGGAACTTTATTTACCTTTAACGCCCCAGATTAGCACCCTGGTACCAATCCATCCCAGGAGGATGGAGAGGGTGGCTTTGAAATCTCAGCCGGCAAGTTAAAAGAAACTCAGCCATAATCCTCTTATCTGTAATACATCTGCCTGCTTCCCCCCCACATGTGGCCCCTGGGGGGGGGGGCTTGCCACTTGTCAATCTGATGTGCTTTAAGCATTTGTCAGGTAGCATTATGGGCGTTTGCAGTCTCTGTTCCCAGCAGTCACACATCTGATCCACGCCGTCTCCGCCTTTCCTCTCAGAACGGTATCGCACTGCACCTTCAGAGATAAACACGTCAGCATGGTAAACCTGGATGGGTGACTGCAGCTCCGAGCTGGAAGTGCTAAGACCTCAAGACCTCGTCATGCACTTCCTCAAAAGGTGCTTCATACAGTCACAACTGATTGGATTGCGTTGGGTTGGATAGATAGATAGATAGATAGATAGATAGATAGATTTTTACTAATCCTAAAATGCAGCTTTACACAGTACAAATGGCATTTTGACACTAACAAGATCAGTAACAATGCATATACTGCTAAATTAAGTCTTCCACAGTAAATAAATAAAAGGAAATAAAGGTAATAATTATTAGGCTGTTAGCTGTTCCAAAACTGAGTGAATGTATTTCAGTTTCTGTTACTCAGGTATGTACCGATGAACAGCGGCTCAATGGCTCAAATCGGCCTAACAATGTCATTCATCACCAGGTCTAACCACACCGATTCAGAGAAGGAGGTTAACAATGAGAGATTAACGAGTCCAATAATTAAAATATGTGTAGATGCATTTATATACAGCTGAATTACACGCCCAGAGATTAATTAACTAGGACTGAGCACACAGAAATACTTGTACTGGCCAATATTAAAACCCCTCTGAACTCTAAGCAAACTACTGCACGCTCATTAAATAATTATTAGTGGATGTAGCAATGGGGGAAGATCTGATTATCAGAAACTGTTAAACCCGAAGTGGGCACTGTCAAACCTGAAGGGGGCACTGTCGTCCTGTTCCCATTTTACCAGCTGTCAGGATCATGTGACCTTTGTGGTGCCTGTGAGCCTGGTCAGTGTGAGTAACCCGGTGACAAACAGTGACGATGGTGGCTGAATAAACAACCCCCTACTGTACTGTCATCTGTGAGCTGCTTAAAGTTGGGGTGCCCATTATGAGACGATGGGGGGGGAGGGTAAACCCCACTGTGAGTCTGATTCCCCCCAGGCAAGCTCCAGCTTCATTAATGTCACTGGGGCATGAGCCACTGGATGGAAGGGGGGGGGTCTCATCTTTCAAAGACCCCTGGTGCAGCCACACACACCACACCCCTCCAACCCCCCCCCCCCCCCCCCCCTGCAGGTTATTAATGGTGTGCTCCATCCCCGTGTACAGGCGCAACGCTTTTGGGAGTCATGATAAAACTGCCTCTCTGCGGATTATTACCACATCTCCGAGACAGATCTCCCATATGGTGATACGGATGCTGGGCATGCCCCTTTCTGGGGGTGGGGGGGGTTAAGGGAGATTAAGGAGGCACCTTCAAACCCCAAATATTGATTGAAGCCCAGAGGTGCGGCATAAATATCCCAATGAGTGACTCTAGGCTTCTGATCCCGTCTGAGGTCGTTTTCGTCTTTGTTGAAGTGGAATCATCATCATCATGTCAAGGACTTCTCGTGGATTAAAATGTTTTTCTCTGACAAATTGCTATACGGACCACGTCTGAGCTTTCTTATGATGTTAGGAAAAGTTTTTCCCACAGAGGCCGCTAGCTGGGTTGAGCTGCCATCAGTGCCCAGGAGCACGCTGCTGCCGCACTTGTTGGTATTCTTGTCGCTAAGGAGCACCGATGGGATTCCCACACTGATTTCAAAGCAAAATGAGAAAAACGTATAAACCTCATCAGTGCATGCGGCATCGTCAGAGTGTGAAGGAACAGAATCAGTCACCTTGGGAGCTGGTGCCCCTTGCAGCATGGTGCCACTATGGCACATCTCACCAGGGAGTCCCAAACATTACAGTGACTCATTTAGAGATTCTCTTCTGTCTTTCAGTAAAATATGTGGAAAAGGCCAATTGATATGGCTCAGTGAGGGTGGCCAGGGATCCCCCACCTGCTTGGGGGATGCAGGTTCCCACCAGACAGAGGGTTAACGTTACCTCTGGCAAGCATGCTGTGTAGCTGAGCAGGCGTAAGCAGGATAAGGTCACATGATCTCCATGTAGTCGGCCGATAGGACCAACAGGACACGGTCACATGATCTCCATGTTTTCAGCTGACACCACAAGTGGGAAAAAGTCACATCATCTCCATGTACTTGGCTGACACTTATGTGCAGGAGCTGTAATGAACATCCACTGAAATAATTACCCGCACTTAATTTGTCCTCAAAGAATGTATTTCCATAAATGAAGAGGCATAGATTGGAATACAAAGACACATTATTCACAGTGTGGTAATAAATAGGCTCTGCTTACAACAGGCATTAAATTTAACATTATCTTTGAAAATGAAGAGAGAGTAAGGATGACCACCTTGTTTCACACAGAATTGGTCTCATATGATTTTAATGTGCATCCAGTAAATTACATCTGTACTGGTCAGCAGCTTGTATGAAGTCCTGGCATTAGAAAATGTCAGCAGCTGTATCTGTGATCAAACCCAGTCATTGTGTAATATCTCATTAAAAACCTAGATCTTCTTACCTAAGATTAGAGGGGGGGGCTGAGCATTACCTCCCATGTAACAACTAGAATGGCAACTGGTGCAAAAATGAATTTACACTCAATATTGCATCTGCCACTGGGAATTCCCCAGTTCTCCTTGCCTCGGGGGACCTTATCTCTGTGCACTTACTGCTTCATTCGCAAAACCAGCACAGCATGTTTTCAGCGCTTGTTGTTAATCTTAAATGAGGGATTCATGTAATGGGGAAATATTATTAAAACTGAGTGATATGCGTGTATTAAATCATTCTATGAATAGCCAATGTAACCAGTGGAAGAGTTTGCTAACACTGAGAAAAGGTACTTATTTATCTTGTCCTTCATGTAACAAAACACAGCTAACACATTAACATGTCTATATTCAAATACCCTCTGATATTTGTGTACTGTGTTTTCTTTTCAGGCCTTCTGGGTATTTCTTCCTCTTTGGTGGAGTGACATTGCTTTATGTTATCCTCCCACTTGTCCTGAAGAACAGGAAACCTGAAACAAATCTGTAGATTGCCTGCCATGTGATTGTGTTTCCCAAAATTCCCAGGGCCACCTCACACTGAGGGCTCCTCACACTCGGCCCAGTTGTCTTGTACTGAGCACAGTTGCCCGCCTCCCCACTCGCGCGCAGGTCTGCGCTCACAGGTCACTGGCCCGAGCACGCTTTCATCACCGCCTGACTATTTGCGTTGAAGAAAGCTTAAGAAGAAAAGCACAAACACACAGCACAACGGAGTTCCTGATTAATGTCCTTAGTTTATGGCTCATTTGGAGTAGTTTTGGGCGTGATGACACACAGCCCTCTTATAGATTTATCAAGTATGCAATGTAATTACTTTAATTGAATTGTGTTGCAAGTACAAGAAGATATCTAGTTCCATATTGTACCAAATATCTGATTTTTTGTGTGTCGCACCCAATTGTTCCTGGATACTTTCGTCAGGCCACATTTCCAGCAAATATTGCATCTCTGTAGACCAAAGTGACCCTTTAACTGTGTTGTTTGTTAAATATTTGTCGGTATCCAATCTGTACAGCCTTCCAGAACCGTTCCTTCCAGGACCAGTTCACGTTTAGTGTACACGTGTGTCACATCACTGATGTCATGTCTGTGTTCCGTGCTAAGGCACAGATAGTGTTCACACCATGCGTGCCATGCCCAATGCCAAACTGAACCGTGCCCAGGCCCGCGCGAGACAGAGGGAGCACACTAGTCAAACAAATTACACTTTGGGGGTCAAACATGCTTTGGCACAGGGGTGGACTGGTTGGTGGGGGCCTGGCCCTTCTTCAACTGGAAGTCTCGCATGTATGCAAAGTATTCCTGAAAATAAAAGCATTGATATCATGCATATTAGATGACACTCTTGCATGCTACTTTAATATCTTTCATTTATCTTTCATTTTTATGTATACAACCTCATTATGGTGGAAGGCAAAACTTAAAATATTTGGGGCAATACTTAAAAATAATTTTGAAATGTAATAGTTTGCAGTGTTTTGTAGTTGAACTATGTTGTCGAGGCGTGGACGATAAAAGCACGTTTGTGGAATTTGCTGACCACTGCAGTGCATGATGGGTATGATATTTGGAGGCTACTTAAATTTTA
>JAABNX020000001.1:16036809-16060711 GCA_015163995.2 Mormyrus lacerda
GGGGGCACGGTCCATTTTTGCCCCAGGGCCCAGTGTACAGTTGTTAAGCCAATGCTTGGGCGAAGTGTGGATCACGTAGTATAAGTACACCCTGAATCTTCCCTACCATAGCTGTGTGTTTGCTGTTTACTGGCACTAAGACGTGGATGGTTAGTTTGACATGTCTGCGTTCCCGGTTTATATCGGTGACTGCTGGGTAACAGACAGCCAAGACCAGCCACGCTCACGCTGTTCCTCTGAGCTGAAGGAGGACACGCCATACCATACTGCAGCTCTGCCAGTCGGGCACTGCGCTCATAGCTCACTACAGCTGCTGTGTACCACGGTGCGCTGAGTCTCCAAGCGACCCTTTTCACTCTCAGTGGTCCCTGCGTAATGCCTGTCAGACTGAGCCTTTGTCCTCCGACAAGTTATACAAACCAGCACCTCCAAGTGGCAAATGCTCTTGGAGAAAATTCCCAGACTTCTGCTAGCAGGCTACCCTTCATTGTCGGCCGGGGGTGGGAACACCCAGAAGGAGCAGAGAAGAAGCACGGCAGCGTGGAGCCATCGTCCTGAGTCCTCCATCGGGGCTCAGTCCTGCAGTGCAGACTTCCACTTTAATTAACAGAAAACACATAGCCCATAAACAGCTTGTTCTGACAAAACATCCTACCTATCGAGACGTGCTATCGAGCCTTTCTGCACATGTGTAGTTCCACCATCTTGGGGTTAGGGTTAGGTTTGAGGGGTTAGGGTTAAGGTTAAGGTAGGGGTTTTTAGGGGGTTAGGGTTAGGGCTATCGATTAGCACTACAGTAGGATGTTTTGATAAAGTAGGACGTTTTGTCAGAACACAGCTCTCTCATAATCCAATTTATATACAAAAGTAGAAACTGTGAGATTTTATTACAGTTGATAACAACATTTAGCTGTGGTGAATAGGAGCGGGACAAACTTTAAATGAGATTAGAGTAGCAGCATTAAATGCCGTGACTCCTGGCCCCCACCCCGACACGACGCTGTGCTGTGAGTGGTCCGAGGTCGCCTCCGTCTGCTGTGAGGAACCCCATCCACACTCTTCCGGTCCATTCAAAGCTCCATCAACACTTGAGAAGACGCTAAAATATTAAATCACATTATTCAGTAAAAGCTGAGCTGACTCTTTCATCACCTTTGCTGACATCCACAGCGGCGGATGTCAAGGTTTGCCTGAATTTAGGCCCTGGCTCAAACCGGGGATGTATGAAAGGAGGGATAAACGGAGGGTGGGAGGAGGGATGGAAGAGATGGACAGACAGGCAGGAGAAGTCAATGAGCAGACGGCAGGAAGGGCTTACAAATTTCATTCAGAGATGCTGAAATGCCACATCGTGTAAGAAAGGAAAGAAGGATAGAGGGTGATAGAGGGAAGGAGGGAGGGAGAGACTTGACTTTTAAACACATCTTTATTAACACAAATGCATGATTAAGCCTTACTCAAAAGGATAGATGAATAATATAAATTAAAAAAAATGCGCATCATACTTTCAACACTAGACTTTGATCATCGCCGAGTTCACACAACACACTGCATTGCCCCCACACTGTGGAGAACTCCTGCAGGGTATGGGTCAACACAGAGTACGCCTACTCCACCCTGAGCCGCATTGCTACCAGCCCCACCAGTACAGACTTGGCGTCCGTTGGCCCAGCCTCTCTCAGCTTACTTTTTCGCGAAAAAGTCGCAACTTTGGCCTGACCCACTAGGGAGAGAGAGAGCAAGAAAAGAGAGCGAGAGAATGGGAAAGAGGGAGAGAAAGAAAGAGGGAGATTTGGAGATGGAGATAGCAAAAGTGAAAGAGAGGGAGAAGAGGAAGAGAAAGAGCGAGAGAGAAAGAGACAGAGGGAAAGGGGGTGAGAAATAGAGAGAGGGGGGAGTGAGAGAGGGAGAGATAGAGATGGAGAGAGAGGGTGAGAGAGACAGAGAGAGGATACGTTTGATGTGTTAAATGACCTGTGTCCGTTCAGGTCCACGCCTCACCCATGGGGCAGCCAGAATGAACACTGCAGCGGAAGGACAAGCTGTCCAGATGTTTCAGAGCGAGTTCAACGTGATTACATATATGGGATGTGGGCAACTGCATTGCCAGGTATAAACTGCTAACTAGCTAAATATGAACCACAAAGACACATGGCAGTGATCTCTCAGGAAGAGGATAGATATTTGGCTGATACTGTTTGCATGCAGTATGACAGGTATGAGGTGACTTAGAATGGACAAAAATAATATACACAGGACTACTTGAGGCTATGAACGACTGCAGGGTATGAGTGTGTTTGTGAGTGTGTAAGAGTCCAGGATCCCTCTGACACTGACTGAGATAAGTTGCTGGAAGATGGATGGATGGATGGATAGATGGATGAGTTCAGAAATATTAAGCTGTTCCAGTACCTGTCTGATGTTTATAAGACAGGAAATGCAGACTGTTGGAAACATTACTGAAATCTTGGCTGAAATGTCAGTAGTCTGTTTGGTGGATGTCAGGGGATATAAAGTTCAGAAAAGTGCAATCACTGCATTCACAGTGGTCAGATGGGAAGAGTGGCAGTGCAGCCTGATGCACTTTGACTCTACGCACCTCCCTTTGATAACACCCCGTACCTCCTGCATCGATTTCACGCAGACCAGTCCAACACCACAAGATGTTCTCTCAAACATCTCACAACACATTTACAGGATGTAAAACTTCACTCCACTGACGTCCAAAGTCACTGTGGAGAAATCGCTGCAGCGGCGTCTACAATCCTAATCGACTTTTCTTATAGATCAGACTTGCTATAACTCTGGCCCAGCAAAACACGGGGAATATTTTTGTATTATGTTTGAACACAATTGTGCCCATTTAATAAAGATCAATTATGAGAAATGCTGCCGTTTGCTTTCCACTGTAAATCCAAGTCGATATCAGTCTAATGCAGCAGTTAACGTGCCCGTGAAGGTCTTATTCGCATTGATGGATTTCTGAGATCGGGGCTGTTTTTACTGCTGACACGTTTATAACGAAGCAGGGGATGTGGTGCACGGCCAAAGCTGCAGCACCCAGCTGCCGTTTCCTCCTTCGGCACTAACAGGTCAGGCCTGAGCACATGAGGTTTTATCTGCGACGGCCACAACCTGCAGGGCCACCGCTCACCAGCCAGGGGAGAGGGAGCCGTTTTCATGGAAAAGGTAATAAAGGTGATGACTCCTTTTTTAACCTGGAGCTGAATCAGTCAACACAAATAAATATGTTTGACCCTGAGAGCCGTGCAAAGTCAGACAACCTCCAATCTCCCCAAGTCAGACTCGCAACAGCGCTAGCAGATTTATAGCGAGTGCTCATTTTTCTATTAAGGATTTAGTTTTAATAAATCTATACATAAGGGAGCACATTTATCTTTAAGGCAAAGAGACAAATCACAAGCTGTGCAGTCCTGGATAATCTTTAGCTACCGATCCGACACCAGCTTCACGTTTTACATTCAGATGGCTGTGGACCTCATCACGTTACCCCAACTGGCACAAGGTCCCTGAGAAGAGGAGTGGAGACCCCTTACTTAAGGCAGACTATGTGCTCATCTGCTTAACACACTCCTCATGACACAACATTGCAGAAGCAGAATCATCTTGGAAGCATTTTTGAGACCTCTGAAACACTTCAACATTTTCAATTTTACATTAACCTAATCCATGCTGTCTATGATACGGGAGTAGTTCGTTTAGCCAGTCACCTGACGGCGATCTTGCCTGCAATGGGCTGTGTCCTCCCCTTTAATTGGCGCTAGCATGAAACTCAGGGCAACACTGCAGCATTATGACTTGGTCACCTCCATCCAAGCATCGCGGCTATCGCCGTGACTAACGTGAAAAAACAGAAATGTTCATCTGATAACGTCAGTAATTATCATCAAAGGCGCAGACCTTCACTGCATGTGCCGTGCTGAAATATTGCATTTAAATATAAACTTATAAGGAGGTCCCAATCATCTTACACTCTGCACTAAAAACTTCGCAAGAATTGCGCACCTTATGTATTCAAAATGAACATGGAAAAACATGCACCTGTCTGTGACGTTGAAGCCAGTGTGTCTCTTTCATTTTGGAAAGACTTTGCAGGACAATTGTTGTTTGTCTCCCTGGCACTCATGTTAGTTCTCAGACGTTTATTTTTACAAGCTCCCCCAAGAGTCGTCACCGTCCCGAGGCAGCCTTAGTGAATAGCAAAGGCTGATCGCAAAGCCATTTGTTATCCTCTCCTGCAGGAATCTGTCTACGCGCAGAGCTCTTTGAATATATTAGCTTGTTATCTTCCGGGAAGGGATGATTTCATACGGTTGCATCAAGATAGTTTGGCGCAGGGAGGAATTAAGCGCTGCAAAGTGCTCTGCACGCTGTCAGCAAGTCTACAGCCGAGGCAGCGGAGAGAATCGATGGTGTTTTTCAACCAGCGGACAAAGTGGAGTAGGGCAGCAGCCAGGGCCAGAAATCTATACATTAGAGCCGCAGTTGTGTTTTTTTTTTTTAGCCTATAAATAGGACGACGTGTGGCTCTGCGGCTTACGACTCAGAAAGTCGCTGGTTCAAATCTCATTACTGGCAGAGTGATGCTACCATTGAGCCCCTGAGCACGACACATCAAGGACTTTCTGACCTTGTTCTCTGATCGTCACTTCTACATCATTTTGGCAAAAGCTTCAGCTAAATTAATAATAAATGTAATTAACTGTCTCATGACTAAATGTAGAAGGATCATTTTTAAGACATTCAGGTATAGAAATTGAGGAGCTGGGACTAGTTCAATGACAAGCTAATTAGCTGAATTATGCAAATTGCCCCTGAGCTCTGTAAAGGACCAGTGACGTAAGCCAGTTTGGCGGAGCACGGCTGTTTACTTCTTTGCTTGTTCGGTGATATCACCTGCGCTCTGACAAGGGTGAAAATCGTATCGAAACCATTTACTGACCAGGCTCAGATACACTTGGCTGAGAACAACTGTTCAACGAAGAACTTCAGCACAAAGTAAAATGGCATAATAAGCTTTGTTTTTAGGAAAATTGATGCCGTGTGACTGAAGGTCCTTTCTGCACTAAAGTCCTACATTCACCGTGCGATATATATACTGTATACAGACATATAGAGATTTGTGTGTGTGCATGCATTTTTTTAATTTAATTTGAAAGGCATAAATTAACAATTGCCAGCAATGCTTCAGCTTACAGCAAAAATACTCCTTGATGTGCAGCCTAGTGTTTTCAAAGCCATTAACTCCAAGCAGGCAGGACGAGAAGCCCAGGGTATCTGCAATCCTGAAAGTGTATTTGACTCCGTCTGTCGTCTCCTTCATCCTCTTCTCTGTTTCCCCTGAGTGCTGCTCGCAGATCTTGAAAGGGTTTTTGGAAAAACTGAATTCCCAAAACTGTGTTTGTAAGCATGGTGCTTCTGTAATCCACAGCCGTTTGTGACTGATAAGGAACCGGACCGGTCCACAGCAGTCACGAGACAGTGACGGGAAGCCATGCAGGGTCAAAGCAAACCAAACCACATTATTTGTCACATCACTTGACACTTTGTATGTGCAGGTGAGTGAAACACTAGCTCAGCCTCACAGCAGTCTCTGGTAGCTGACCTCACCACGTAGCATCAGTCATGCTTACATTTTACTTATATACCAGATGCTTTTATCCAAAGGAACATACTTTTTTTGAGAGAGAGCAGGAAGTGCCTCTCAATACCAAGAAGGCAGAGATCGTCCTTGTGGTCTTGGCAAGACCGGTCTTCCTAACTCGCCTCCCAAGAACACACTTGGGGCGCTGTGAATCATGGGACTGCTCTTGTTTCACTACGATGCAACTGACGCATCCTTGATATCTGTGGATTTTTTTTTACTGTTCTCCATACTTCTGTTCTTGAGTATTTCACTGGTCTTCATCAATGGAAGATGCCGTGAAACAAGAACATAAGTACGGTCAAGCAGGCATATTGAGAAAAAGTGTGTGGCTGATTCTCCCTGGAGCACTTTGACCTTAAGGCCTTGCACAATGGCCCGATGGTGACTTGAGCAGTTCTGATCCTGTGAGTTGGCCTCAATAAGAGTAAAGAGTCAACAGGAATGCAGACGTGTTACATACCGTGTGATAGGGCTGGACAATATGGCTGAAAAACAATATTATGATATTTTAGGTCACTGTATAGATTATTTTAAAATTTCTCTAAAATACTTTTTTTAAGTCAGGACAGACAGTCAGAAGGAATTGTGGTTTTATTTATTCACATCAATGTTTACCATCTGGAAAACATAAAAAGTGCATTTCTGCTGAACATAACAATATCCCGAAAAAAAGCTTTTAATTCTTAGAAAAAATACAAAATTACAAAAAAATCGAAGTGCGTGAAATGTAATTAGATTGTTCAATTAGATTGTTCAGTTAACTGCTCATATTCACAATAAGACATTATATAACTATGAACTATAATAAAAAAAAATACAAAATTGACAAAATCTGAGTGCCTGAAATGTTAAAAATATATTTCAAGTATTTAATAACTAGGTTATCCAAAAATTATATGGAGTCAAATTGCAGCCACATAGCACTGCAAAAAGATGCGTGTGCTGTAAACAAAAGTACATATATACGGCAAAAAGCTGATATTTTCTTTGCCAATTTTTTTTAATGTAAATATTTTTGTGATAGTTCTTTTTCATTTATGTTTTGCTTTTTCAGACACACATTTTTTTCTTTTTTGATGTGTCTTTGGAGTATTTCTTTCCTTTTGGGCTGTATTTTTCTTTGCTTTTCATTACCAGGCCTCTTTTTGAATTTTGTATCTGGGCGGGGTTTTGTGCGGGGTGTCTGTCACTGATCCATACCACCTGCCTGATTTGTATCTTGCATGTTTGCACATATGCGGCATTTTTGAGCATGTGTGCACTGCCCGTGCGTATATTGCGTTTTTCTGGCACTACCTGGTCTGCTTTTCCTGCCATTTAATGGCTTTCCATATTGTCTACGTTTACAATAAATTAATAAAATTAATATAACGATACATTATCAAACCATTTTGTATGTAGAAATGCATCGAATATAAGATAAAAATTTGATATATCGCCTAGCCCTACCGTGCGAGTGGCGCTCTATCCCACTTCATCTCGGAAGCAATGCTGAGTACTTTCCGCTCTGCATGTTCGTTTAATCGTTTTCAAATCCAATGAGTCCTAAAATCGTCGCACGTCGATCTACCATTACGGCATGCTAACTCTAATTAAGGGCTGCAACAAATCGCTTCAAAATGTAAATGATTTACTCTACTCGGCAACCTCGCGTAATGAGTCCTTGCTATTTTAATTGTGAGACGTAAATTCTTTATGCAAATAATGTCCCCTTGATGAATCTGCGCATCAGCAACTCTATGTTATTTACTCGTGTCGGTTCGATGGCCAAAATGAGTCTGAATCATATAATCCATTTTAATTGCGTCAGGGTTCATATCCCTGTAAAAAGAGAATCTTCTGAATGGCGCTTATATTCCACATGGCTTATGCATAAATTTCAAATCATGTCGGTTAAACAGCCACGGGAGAAATAGGTAATGATTTCTTGTAGGGAATGTGCTGTATGCTCACACGCCTAACAGTCATTCTGTTATTAAGCTCAAGGCCTGGAGCAAAATGTACCAAGAAGGAAAGAAAGGAAGTAAATGAACAAACAAGAGAGGGAGAAGGAGCAGAGAGAGTGGAAAGCTGGCGGCCCAAGGAGGCTATTCGGGGAGCGCCAAGGCGTTCAGGAACTTCAGTAGGTTGCTCTGTGAAACACTGTGCAGGAGGCCTGGCGATCGCAGACGTGGCGTCGGGTTCGAAAGCAGAGACGGAAGAGAAAGGACGAGGGCTGACAAGCGACCAAATTGAACTAAAGGCTTAAAAAACCTGGAAGATCTGGGTCTGTGGGCCTTCATTAGTGGCCCGTTCCCCGTGCGGGGTCAAACCAAACCACGTTATTTGTCACATCACTTGACATTTTGTAAGTACAGGTGAGTAACAAACTCGTGTGCACAGCCCCACAGCAGCAACAACAAAGAAGTTCAAATAAAGCAATAAAATAATAGTGCAAATAGGAAGTATGCAAAAGATGGTAATATAGATTCTCATGATGCATTGCTTCCCAAAACTGTAGTACTTTGTACTGCTAGAAATACTTTTTCTGATGCAAACAAGCAGAGTAAATACGAATTAAACTCGGTTGTATGAGTTTGAACGAATCGCTGTAATGATCACCGGTCACAGCCGGAGCGTGGAAACGCGGCGGCCGCTTTGCGCTCATCGCTATTCCACGCTCGTTATCCGGCCCGTAATGAGATCAGATAACACGGGCGGCGCTCGGAAAAACGCCTTTCACCGGGTCAGAAATGTGTCCTGCTGATGTTTATGCATAAAAACACGCACTGACAGGATAAAAGGTTTAATCTTTCACCCTGGAAATGCCGCTCGTTCCGAATCCTCGCTTGTGTGCTGTGCGCCTTCCCTTCTGGGCATCCCTCTCCGGACTTTTTACCGACAGATAATAAATGTTGTAATTTCCTTTCCGCCTTCGAGCCTTTGGAGCCAAAACACCGCTTTCTATTTATCTCATGCAATTAAACCCGGTGGACAAACGTCCCATTTGTCAGCGTTCCTGCAGGAACCAAGATTACCATTCTGACCACACGCCCCGTAGCTGCAGGCTAGCGGACCGCATTTCGCTCATAACCGTCTGAGGTTAAGCTGAATTATAAACAAAGCATTATGTCAAAAAAAAATTATATACCGCAAAATCTTCCGTTATTATTTAGGAAATATATGTGAAATAATCTATTTCCTGTGTTTTGACTAGCGGGCTGTGTTCCGTATTGTGTTTTCCACTCCCAAATGATAGATAATTATTTTAGTTTTGCAGACAAGCAACGGCCTACAAACAACATGGTAATGTGTTTCAACGGCGCTTCTCTGCTGTTTGTCATCCACTGTGACCTGAAAGGCACCAAAATCTGCCAGATAAATACATTTAAAATGTTAAATAACCCAAAACCTTAAGTGACATCACAAATGTGGCAGCAGGGGGCGTAAACGAGCGTGTGGCTCACGCCATCGCCTCTGGCGAAGTGAATGAATCATGGAAATTAAAAGAGGCTGCTTTTGCTGCCAGGCGGGGGCCACTTTCATCTGTAACTTTCTGGTGGGGGGGAGGGGCTGCTCACCCCAGACCTTTCGACAGTTCATTGACGTGCTTGTTCATTTCCTAATTGATTAATTTTAAGAGTGGATTAAGAAGGCGCTTCATCTTCCTTCATTACAGCGCTGTGTCCAAACTTCTTCCCTGCTTCCATGGAAAATCAAAGGCTGTTAAGGTACGGTTATACTCACACTGCTCACAAGCAAACCACTTCCCAGAATTCTAAGGAACATGTCAGGGTCTGTAAGCTGGGTGGATATACGTGTGATTACACTAGAAGTAAATATAGGAAAGAGAGCAAGATAATGACCTGTATTAAGGTGCTTCTGTACAGTAGCTCAACAAATTGGGGGGGGGGGGGGGGTCAGCTTTAGTGGCACTCACTCCCCACAGTAATGTTCTGAGCTCAGGTGTGTTGATACCCTGTCACCCTTTGGCAAATTTCCCATCATGCTCTCTTTGCCACTACCGATTTCAACCTTTCAATTAATCAAACAGATGAGTCACACCTCTGAATGAAAGTTTGTTCAAGTTCGCCCAAAGAAGAACTTAAAACCCAGAAAATAGCCATCCCCAGTGATGACTGGCACCAGCTCCTGGCAGGCAAACCAGCACAGCAACCCAGTGAGGTCCCTCTCGATAGCTTCAATGTGCTTTTCAGTCCAGCCCTTACGGAGGACTTTGGCACGTTCAAAGATGATCCAGCCCAGAAGATGAAGCGTGACCTCATCCGTTCTGAGCTCCCTGGGTTTGGTGCGGCCAAAACAACACAGCTCACATACTAGATTTCATTCTGCATTCGTTGTGAAAATGCAAAAAAGCAGGCAAAGTCAACAGGCAACAGGCAAAGTCAACACTCGTTACCTGGTGACCCTCGGTAGGAACGTCACTCGTTACCTGGTGACCCTCAGTAGGTTCTTCTGCTGGCTTAAAGTCTCCCCTGAATCTGTAGCCCCCCACATCAAGGGAGGGGGGGGGGGCTTATCTGAGCATCTACACCAGAGAACAGCTCTCGGCTAGGAAACCAACAAGATGGTGTACAGTATGACACAGCAACATTTTGTACGACAAAGTATTTATTTAGCGCACGTGTTCAGAGATGGGTCAGGCAAAATGACACTTCACTCATTTGATGAACATTTGTGTTTCATGCATGAAGAGCACAATAAACTCCAACGTTTTGTGAATTAGGTGTAAAATAATGATTACAAGTAATTTCATTCATGATTTAGATGTTTGAATTGTTTACGGTTTCCCCCACACATTTTGATAACGCAGCATGTCCCTGACCCCTCTCAGTCCTAGGAGCTAAAATAATAAATAACAGGCCACTAAATTTTTAAAAACGGGACCGAAAGCAGAGTGTCTCTCCCCTCCCCAGAAGAACCGGCTATAGAGCGTAGGACTCTGCTTCACGCCCTCATGGTGCAAGGCACAATTATAGCCATTAATACTGTTCCTTACACGCCACTGTGAAAAACGAGGGGGGGGCGCCGCAACCGCCACCGACGGATGAGCCATTATGAGATTATGAGATTTTACCAGAATGCTGACCGGACAGAGGGGCGTTTAAGATGAATTTTTAATGATGCTGGTGAGCAGAGTTACTGGATCCGGAAAAGTGATTCTGTCAGTGGGAGACTGCTCCCAAGCTGTGGATATTAAACCGCGGCATTAAGACTGCCATTAACGTCGACATGGGAATCAACGGGGGAGACCTCGGCCATCTCAGAGTCCCTGAAGTTTCCATTTCGACTGCTCTTATCTCCTCTTTTAAAGGGAAGATGTCCCAATGTATCACAAGCAAAGGCTATTTTTTCTTCTTAAACCAATATGGGGACTTGGGTTTCTCAAATAAGAGAAAATTCTTGTTGGCAGAGATGTAATCAAAAGTTTTTGCATGTCATGGTGTTCAGGTCCTTACCTCAGGCATCTGTACAGACCTTAATCTGCAGTCCTCCAAGCAGGACAGAGGAACTACGCAGCAGCTTTAAAACCCCGGGGCACAATTCTGCTGGGTGAAATTTTAGTAGGGAAACATAATTTAGTAGCATCTTGAAGTTACCCTGGATTTCAGCTGACTGTCTCCCAGTTAATCTCTGCGGAGACGGAGACACCTGACGAGCTCAGAGCACCTCGAAGGTGGAGGTCCTGATAATTGGGCGGCCTAACCTGCAGGTATTCGCCATCCTTCATAGTAGTGAGACGATTGGGTCGAGGCATCCAATAAGCAGGACCACTCAAAGATGGCCCAGCTCCGCCCCCCTTCATCGACTGAATCACCAGTAGGAGTTTGCCGGAAAGTTCTGAAAACCAATTTACAGAGAGAAGTGAACGGGAGGAGGAAAGACCTGGACATCAATCAACCTCCATCCCTCCCCCCAATTACTCTCAGCCGTTAAATAGGCCGGGGGTTTCCGATTGGCCTGTTAATGGAAATCGCAATTGATAGTTTGGGATTAGGGGCAGTTCCACTGGGACAATTAATGGGAAAGCACCCCCACTTGGCGGGGAGGGGACAGTTGCGGGGGCCTGGGCAGCTCACAGACTAGCTAATGATAGCGGCTGGCCGTTAACCAGGCCGTTAACAGCAATCTAAGAGTTATCCAAATGCCCTAACATAATGGCTATAATTCTACATTAACGGAAAATGCATCGTTCAGTGCTTCATGCATCTTGGGCCAAAAAGTTAGGATTTTGCGTCCTAGAAATATGCCTAAAATGTGCCCAGCATGTGATTTATGGGGATGTTTTTTTGCCAGGAGCCTGTGATTATGCTCTGCATGCAGAGCGCACCGTCCGCCACCTTGCCATTAATTAAAAGAAATTCTAAAGAGTTTAGCTGCTTAACGAGCTTGGCTTCTTATGCGGACGGCACGCTTAATTACGTGCAGGAATAATGATTACGAGAGGGTAAGTGTAATTGTGGCCCAAACTCTGCTGCTACAGGAGGAACGACGACCTTAGTCTGGGTATTACAGCAGAAACTGTCCCTAAGTGACTGAATTAGAGGGAAAAACAGAACGGGCCACCGCTGTAAGAATGACCATTAGCAGCCCCTGCTTCAGGACCGTGAGAGCGGCTCCAGCAGGAAATCCCCGGAGGAAAACGGAGAATAGAGGAAAACAGCAAATACAGACGTCTGCAGCTTGCTCTCAGCATCTCCCGTGAGTCGTAAAAAAACAGCAAAGGACTTTCCAGAACTACTCCATAGTAGGACATGTTGCTCCAAGAACGAGACACATCAGCATGACTAATGTACAGGCCTGCCAGCTCTCACGCTTTCCGACTGTCACGTTCACGCAAGAAATCCCATGGCAAAATCTGTGTTGTTCCACTATAAACAAAAAAATTAGCTGCATCAAAAGCACTGCGGTAGTTTGCAAACCCAATAAATTATTTGCAGGGTACTAAAATTGTCATATACCTGTAAATGTGTGTGCAGTCTTGTCTCAAAATGAAAATCTCACACCAGCCAGCTGACCAAAGTTGACAACCCTGAATCACACATCTAACTGTCTCTATTGGTCTTCTTTTAAGTCACAAATCTCAACTGTCTGCTGATCCCAATAACCACCGACAATGTTCACTACCACACAAGTCATGCATTTGAATGTGTCCCCCAAGATTTGGGGATTTGGGAGGCCCAAAGTGACTCTTTGAGTGAGGCCCTGTCAATGACATTCTGTTTCAGCTCAAGTTAAATATTTATAATTTTCCCATGTCTATAACTCCTTGTCTATTCGGGATCACATGGGATCCGAAGCCTATAGGTGCGAAGTAGAGAATGACCCAAGATGAGGTTCCAACCCATCACAGTGCACACTCACTCACACATGCACACCTACAGGCAAATTTGGTAACTGCAGTTAACCTTAGAATGTTTTTTGGAAATTAGGTGTAAAATGGGGGGAAACTGGAGTACTCAGAGAAAAGCCCACAACAACATGGGAAGAACAAACCCTGGTCTCAGATATGGGAGACAACAGTGCTAACAATTGTGACACAATGCCACCATCTATACTTTGATATAACTCATATTTTCTCATACAGCAGCTGCACATATCATGATACAAGACATTATACACGAGTGGGGGGGGGGGGTGTTTTCCTGTGATGTTCTGAATGTTTCCCACCACAACCAAACCATATGTAGGGATACAAACACTGTGCTTAGTGGTACAAGCTGCTCACTTTCGTTAATGACTCGTCGTCTCTTTGGCTCGATTCTCCCCTTTCCCTGCGTGTACACGAGGCACTGACTGACAGCCTATACCATAGATCTTTTAAAAATATATACATTAAAAGGTCGCGGAAGAGTGAAGCGTGTGGCTATGGAGATTTAGCGGAGCTGCCTGGTGCAATAAATCAATGAAAATCTCATTTTGATCGTCCCGCGTGGACAGGCGGCATCGTCACTGCCTCCTGCGATGCAGTGCATTAAAAAAGACATTAGCGCCTTTTCTCTTATAATATTTCCAGATTAGCGGTGCATGTGTTGCATATTGCCGCGATTACCGTGCCCTTTGTGTTAATGAATATTAATGCCAGCAACCGCCTGTCATTCTAACCGCGGACTGGGGGCTTTTGCGACTGCTCTGCTCCTGAATATTATTACTTTGCAGTTTGCAGGGAGATTATAGTGGCGCCATTCATTTCCCACCAGATAAGAGCGACAGTGATGTAAACCTGAGACACCGGAGTCAAGGTGCAGCTCGAAGAAGCAGGCAGCTATTTAACAGTTTATTGATTTTCTGGTGAGGAAATTTCTTCTCCACCTCCTGCTGAGATGTTTAAGCTAACTTTGTAAAGTACGCCCCCTTCCCCCCCACACACTTTTTGTTAAAACAACAAATTATCAAACTGTTTGTCTGTGATATACACACCTTAATTACAAATTTCCTGCAATAATCTGTCGAATAAGAAGTATCCGTATTATCATACTGTTTCGTTTAGAAAAAAAAGTTCAATAGACATTTCCCGATTTCACAGTGAGATAGCTGATATAAAATAAGGAAGGAAAACGCTGTTTTAAAAAAAAGTACAAAACAGCCGCACTCACTAGGCAGTAACGAGGTTTGTAAAGCGCCATTGAGTTGTAGGTAGGCTGTACCCGCTGAAGCAGTGTGTGATTTATAAGCTACAAGCCCACACATTCATAAAGGAGCGGTAGAGCGCTTATTAAGATATAATAAACAGCGAGCAGACAGCAGCAGTGACATTAGCATTTATATGCGTTTTGTATTGCTTTTAAGGGCAAGATGAATTGCATATTAAACTATTAAAGTTTGCAGGAGCCGCTTCCTACAGCACTATAATTTTATTTACAGGTAGTTTTCCTTCTTGACTTCTACATTTAAAGTAAATTTAGGCACAGCGAAGACATACTGTATGAAATTAAAATAATCACTGCTGAGATCGTGACTAAGAACGATCACCTTTCTGGCAATTTAATCCGTCCGGCCAAGACGTTGGTTATAAACTGAAACATCGTGTGTGGAAAATTTAACCTAACAAAGCCGTCATGACGAACATTCCGAACAGTCGATAGTGCCGGACGGATTAAAGTATCGCGAAAGCAACGAGGAACGAGGAGCCTTAATTACTCGTCCACACAGAACAAGATCTTATAGTAAGTATCCAAGGAAACCCCAACTAAACGTAATATGGAAACACATGGAGGTCAGACGCCTAACTGTGAAGTACACGCACGGTGGGAGACGAAGCTACGGATATTCCAGGATACGGGTTGGGGATGTTAAACGGAAAGGGGCCATTATTATCACTATCATTTACATCAGTGGTTATCAACCTATTTTGCACCACGACCCAATTTTTACCACGCCAGTTAAGTCATAACCCTTTATGAAGTATATATAGGCTTAAATTAACGATATGATCACGCGTGTAGCGAGCTCTGCAATTTACGACAATCGATTATAATTGCACTAACCTGATTGGATGTGCCAGTAAATTTTAAACAAAGCGTCTATGGTTTGGCTTTTTTGGATTGGTTGAGTGTTCACTAATCTTTGCAGACCCGTTTATAGCCTATAGGTTAATTTTAGGACTGGGGCTGGGAAACATGATCCTGGATCAGCGTAGGAACTTGTTGGTTTTAAAATGCTTACATTTCTAACTCTGTCTCGCGACCCTGTCACATATTGCCCACCCAAAATGGGCTGAGAATTGCTGATTTACATTCTGACTGATGGATTTGAATCTCACAAGCCAAATAATGCTGTACAATTTCATAGTAATACGACCTTAATTGTACGTTTTACAGAAAATGGCCAGATTAACACTTATCACAGACTTAAAGCAGGGTAACCAGGGGAGCTTCAACTATTGAAAAGATCAGAGGCTAAATCAAGTTTACCTGGGGCTTTTTTTTTAGGGAATAATTTAATTCAGGGATAAAATACTCGGGGCTATAGCCTTCAGTGACCGGGCGACGCCTCCGAGGGCAGCTGTGATACTGATACAGTTAGGCCTATACACATATAATCGCCATAGTACCATAAATAAGCTCCTTGGTGTAACTTGTACGTGGAGAAGGAAGGTCACTGCGATTATCTCGATTTCAGATGAAACAGTATATCTTACGCCTTTGTTGTCATGTACCGAATGGGAGACACTGGCATGCAGACAGCACACGTGTCATTCCAGCAATTCTACCGCTGGACTCTGTCACTGCATCAAGTAACGAGGTGATGCCCACATCTCTTTGAAATTCATCAACACATATAAACCTCGGGATATAGTGTTTATGCAAACAAAGTATATTCACAATTATATAAACGCCTGGGCGATCTTCTGAGTGGTGTTTCAGAAAGGAAGTGTTTCATAATTGCTCCCTGATTCTGATACAGCAACACATCATCTTCGACTTGAATAACATGAACAATTATGGTTGCACTTGCAAAGCGAATTTATGTACCTGTAGCGATCTGAGAAGGTTCCAAACGAATTTTACACCTTAAGTGTGAACAGCCCGTCTGCGTCTCTCTCGTTAACTCTATGGCAGCGTCTAGTTTGCTGTATTTTCCATCACTCTTAGTTTTTAAATGTTACACACAGATGCCGTGGTCCAAAACGCGATTCTTCGCTAATGCGAAGATTCATCTTTTCAATTAATCGGTTAAACGGGTATTCAAATGTGAAAGAATCGAACTTTGTAGATCCACGCGTGATACAGACACAGGTCTTAGACTCTAAAAAAAAAAATGAAAAAGGGAACTTTTTTAGAGAACTTCTTAGTAAATGTGCCAATCCCAATAACCTCTGCGAACTGCGTTTGTTGTATTCCATATGCTGTAACTTTGGTGTTGGTTTTTATCCCTAAATGAAAGAATTTTAGATTATATGTTTGCAAAATGTACTCGAGATTTTATCAAATTCTTGAAGCTGACTGATCGTTTATATCTAAAACGATAAAGCCTGATTATGTGATTGTTCTTCATTTTAATTAGACCGCAACCGATCGATATACATATAAAATATTCGGAGATGACCACTATAAAAATAAATATTAAAATATATAAAATGTAAACGAACAGTTCGATAAAATCGGTTTTGTAAACTTAACCAAGCTTCCCATAATTATTCTTCTCCATCCCCCTTCAGTGCAAAGTCAATGGAAGCTGTGAGATTATGACCACACTGTTACTGATCATTGTGAGGGTCATGTGATTACACATAAATCATTTTCTCATTGCCTTTTGATTGTGTTGTGAGAATGACCCCTCACCTGTTTGACTGTTTAACTGTACAGGCAATTTCCCCGCTTTGCAAATGAGTTCCTCACATATGCACTCACATATTACATTAGGCATCTTGTTGGGATGTAACCCAGGCTACATGATGTATTTTACAAGCAAGAAAAGAGGCCTTATCTTTGAAAAACTGCATCCATAAACCGTGTATTTATCCTTAATAACCCAGTGTATTTATACTGGTGGGGAACAGAGATAAAATATGTATATATCACTGTGGAACTGCATCAGACACACAAACACATTTCTCACTATCCATCTGCTGTCTGCCCTCATCCCAGCTCTTAGGATAATGTGATATAAAGATTTCAGGGTAATTTTCAGCCTTGCGAAAAACTAAGCAGAAGAATCTTGAGGGTGAACATGAGCAGGGCCCGGCTGGCCATGTGCTCAGTGTGTTTCTGTGCTCTCCTGCGGTATAAATACCGCACCTTCCCATCCTCTCGCCCGCTGCTGTTTCAGGAGTCAGAGAGCAGGCGCCTCTCTGAGCCTCAGCCCCTCCTGACTGCGGAAACGGCTTCAAGGAAAGACTCCGAGCCTCGTGCTCATTCTGCAGCCATATGCAGCCGAAGGAACGGGCAGGGGCTAATGAAACACCTCCCGCACGACTCGGAACAGACCGCAGGACCCTCAGATGGAGACGGCGATTGAGAACTGTGATGGGGAAGGTTCAGAAACGCAAATCTCAACATCTCATTCCAAAGCAAAGGGTGGCGGCGTCGGGGACGGGGGACAAGGGCAAGCAACGTCACTGGGTTTAAGACGCACCTACCGGAATTCTGCTCGAAGCCTGGGGCGTCAGCTAGAAGCTCAGAACGGAAAGAGACACAAGACAGGGGGCACCCTGGACAGGACAGGGAAGAAAATACCAGCCAAAGTGAGCCTTTAAGCCAGTTTATTAAATAACAAAAAATGTAAGATATACGTATATATATTGTAACTGTTTGTTAAAACATTTATAAGCCCTAGACATTTCTATGAGTTATGCTTTGTACACTACAGCAAAATGCGTACTTTCATGTCTGTAAGACTATAAAATGGGTTAGAAAACAGCAGAGTGGATAAAAACAGTCTGGGCATGATGCCCAGCATCAAGGCTGAACTCACTGGGTGTAGAGTGTGATTTACTATGATTTAGTGGCAAGAAGTGAGTTTATAGCTTATTTTCTTTAGCAAAGATCACCATGCAGCCCTAGAAAAGGGCCCAGATCCTGTGGTTTGTTTGAATGCGGGTGTTTATAGGATCTAGTGGACTCGTCTGCATTTAATGAGTTTTATATTAACAATAATATTACTCATTCATTAAAAGAGAGCGAAATGCAATCTGAGTGGGGTTTATATCCCAAAATCTGATAGTCAGAAATAGTGATTTAAAAGCCAGAAGTAAAAGTAAAATTGTTGAATGGATGCAGGAAGTTCCCATCATCCCATATGAGGCTGACACTTCCCAAACTCGGCCAGGATTGGCTGTCCCAGGAATTAAGAGGAAATCCAACCATTTGCCCCAACGTGGTGAGGATTCAGGTTAATCCATGACCAGAGACGCAAAAGCAAAGAAATAAAAGTGAAACAGAAACGTGTAGTACAATGTTCCTGCCCACAGGGCGCCGTGGCCTATGCAGTGCATTATGGGTAGGCATAATCGCCCAGCACCCCCGAGCCAGAGCATAATGGATTTTTAAAAGCTGCCGCTGCATCAGAAATGTTTCTCCTGACCCAGCGTGCCGCCATGTAAATAAAACTATTATTCCCATTTTCAGGTGCTCTGCTCTGAATTATACTCACCGACTCGACAATAATTACACGTGCGTCTGTGTGTGGGATAATAGCCTGTGGGGCTTTGAGCACTGGAACACATCAACAGACAGTGGAATTATTTAGAAGTGTTCTTGTGTGCTCTTTGAAGGTCAGAATCTTTGTTTGGGCCAGACAGTTCTGCAGGGCTAACTGGGAGACCCAAGTCAGGTCGCCATGACTGAAACATACAGAAGATCAGCACTGAGGCAGCCAATCAGGCCATCCGAGCGACACGCCTTTGCACAGATGTCACACTGACGGGTGACGGTCCTCGAGGGGTGACACCTGTCCATACGTCACCCTCAAACCTGCGGGGGCCCACAGCTGCTGTCAGGTGAGTCTGAGAATGAGGAGGAGGGTGACAGATGTCTGACAGATGTACTCATTCACACCAGTGAATAGAGGTGACAGGTAGCAGGCTGTCACATTGTGCGTGCCTAATGTCATTTGTGACAAGACCGCATGTTACACTGCGCCTCAGATCAGCTGACTCCTGCAGTGATGGCAGGTCCTCATCATAACCCATCTTACACCATCTCCCCTCCACCTTCCTGTACTCCAGTTATCTTCTGCACATAGATGTTCGCAGCCATGTCAATAATCTTAACTTAATCCGGTAGCGAAGTTGGTTCCTGGCCCTTATGTTCTCACCTTCTTTCGAGGGATGAAAAAGGCATTTTTAATCTGTCACTGGAAACGGACCCGGCTCTCTGTTGTGTTCTTATTTCCTCACCCCGCCTGCCTCCTGGTCCCTGGAACGCTCGTCCCAGACAGCGTGGGGATCTCCGCTCGTCTCAGATACGACAGTGGAGGTGGCAGCTCCGTGCCTGTCAATCTGCTGGCGATGTGAGCGATTACCGGCGATGTCATCGGCAGCCGCGCTCGTCCTCAGGGCCGGCGGTCCGCGTCGCAAGATTCCTGGAACCTCTACTGCACGTGTTGCGTCAGGAACATCATTATTTTGAATCAATCGTCATTTTAGACAGTCAAGTAAATTAAGCCAGTTTATTAAGACTCTTCTGATAAAGTGCCACATTACCCAATGTGGCACTTTAACATGAAACCGCCTGTCTAGATACTGTGTATCCTGGTGTGATGTTAAGTGGAATCTGCGATGCTCTATGCCAGAAGTGTGCAACCCAGGGGGACACGAAGAAATTGCAGGTGGAACACAGGAGAGGGAAAAAACAGAAATGGAGGTGGGGTTTGAGCTGGGGACAGAACACATTATGTGCCTGAATACATTACATGCTAACAAATTAAAATAATTAAAATGTATAAAATAGACAGGCCACATATTGAATGCATATTGAATACATTGGACTGTTGTGACTAGTGACAAAATGATACAATGGGAAAGGTGCTCAGTTAATTTAGAACTTGGTGATCAGTGGTCATTGTTAACACACCACACAGTGACATAGCAGGAGGCAGCTAATTCAGCACCTGGGGAGCAGTGCTTGGGGTACCTCAGGGTAGGTTTGAACCTGCAATCTTTCGATTACAAGTATGCTTCCCTAACCATCAAGCCAGCACTGCCTACATAATACTTACGTAATTGGAGGTACAATGGAGAAATTTGTAGCTGCTAGTAGTGTCAAAACATGTGATGGCAAAGCAACATGTGAAATGAGTATTAATAGAAAATATAACACTGCATATCTGGAATACCGTTTTTTTGTGTCTGTGTGTGTGAGGGGGTGGACAGGGGTCAGGACAAATATATCAGCCCTGTCACAAAAAGTTTGAATATCATTGCTCTATCATTTTTGTATTATCCAGAGCAGAGCTATTCAAATCACGGTCCTCAAGGTTAGAGCACCGTTGATTTTCCAGCCTCAGCCTGTCTTTACCTGTGAGCCCGACGTAAAGCCTCCAGCCAATCAGAATCAGTACTTATTAAACTAACGACCTGGGAGAACTGAAGATATGGCCTGGATTTGAAATCGAGGGCCAGAATTGAAGAGCCCTGCTCTAGAGCATTCTGTCCAGAAGATGGCTACTCTAAGATATTAAATGAAATGAAATTCGTCCATTTGTTTGTTTGTCTTCTGGTGAAAAGTTGAAGTGCGTAACTGACACATTTGCAGAATAAGAGAAATGGCTTCTGACGACAAGCCTCATTGTTTCTCTTTTGCCACCTGCTTGATAATGTTCCAGAAAGGTGTTAAATACGACTGCAGAAATTGTCCTTTTGTTTGTTAGCTAGTGACAGGGATATTTAGTGAGAGTCCCAGGTGGAAGATTGTCAATCAGCACATGAAATATGAAGTAATAATCTCTCCATCGCATGTGTGTATAAAACATTCAGCGCTTTGTACCATAGTGCCTCTGGCTCCTTTTATTTCGCGGCACTCCACCGCCATGATCAAACGCATTTTATCTGCGTTTAAGTTCCCGGGCCCGAAAGGAGACATCATTTTTTCTTGATGTGAGATTTTGACTTTTTTTAAATGCCATGACAGAAAATAGTGCAGGGCCGACAGTACAGTATGCATATTTCTTTTTATCTGTGTAAATGTTAAATGAATTTCAGACTTGAATAAACTGCACAGGCGAATCCCCCTTTTTAATTACAGGCAGATATGGTTTATATGAGTCAGGTGAATAGTTTCCTTAGCAGACTGATGATCCAGCTTTTTTATCTCACACATTAGTGAAATGGGGGGGGGAGGGGGGGGATTTTGTGGGTGCCAGCAGCACAGAGATGGGCCAGATACACCCAGCACAATAAACATTAAGTATAAACACCAGCCATTGATGTGCTAATTACACAGGACCAAATTTAATTTGATTCGTTAACAATGTTAGTCATTCATTCTTCTGCCCTTCAACATATCTCCTTATCATCACACAGTTCCTAGAGATGTGGGCAAGCAGTGCCTCCCCACACACACACCCACCTGAATTATCCAGAAGGGCCTAATATATTAATAATATAATAATCTGTTAGATACATTTCTGAACATATGCGCCACCAATAAGCTCTGTTTCTTTCTGATGCTGATGTTGCCCAGGAGCACTTAATCCCCCCCCTGCATGGGGCACCATATATATAATAATAATCTATATAATAATAATTATTATAATATAATCTATATAATCATTTATTTCTGGTGTATTCACTAACTATTATGATCACCAAGGCATCTCTCAGAGGATCAGAAACAGCCTGGAAGCCGGAATGACCTTTGATTCGCCAGCCAAAGTTTCCCAAACAGAGCTTCCCCAGTGCCCCCCATGGAGACGACACCGTGCTGCACCCCCTCCAACCTGCGTGCTGTTTAATAACTGTGCGTCCAGACTTTTTCACCAAACACTGAGTTAATCCTAGGCGTGTACTCCCCTATGACACCATGTCAGAGTTTCTCGCGAAACACCCACATATCTAAGAGGCTTTCCTCTGTCCTGCTCCTGTGAGGCCCCACTAGAGGGTTACTCATCAAATTACTTCAGGTACTTCATGCCCAGTTATCAGTTTTCCTCACACTTTTTATCAAATGTGTCTTGCTGGCAGTATTAGAAGAACAATGCTCTTAGACCAGTATCTTTTGTTCCTGTCTACCAAGGCTTTAAATGTAATCTTCCATCAGTATTTCGGAATGATTTCCTGGTGTACTCTAGCCCTGTATTAAGTGCTCATCTTGGGAAGTGCCACATTTCAGTCGACTGTCTTAAAGCACATCGGAGGTTGGCTCACCTCACAGTTGAACAAAATGCCGTTTTCATGAATGATTGTATCTTTTATCATATCAAGACATTTTCATCACTTCGAAGATGATTTTATAAAGCAGGTAGGCACACATAAGGCAGAACTAGTGTTAACATATGTAACTCTGTTGACCTTGAGGTCAAAGGTCAGATATTCTCCTTGCTTAACATTCCCTTTCCATTTGTCTATTTGCTCCAGTACCTTCTGCCATCATGGATGGATGGATGGATGGACAGACAGACATTAGTGATCCCAAAAGAGCAGGTTTCAGGTTTACAGTGGCACAACACACACATAAATACAGTAATTAAACAGTACCAATAAACCATAAACAGGCGCCATCGTGGGACAATAAAGGTTCAATTATTATTATCTGCAGACACTGTCACATGCCACACAAACCTGCCCTTTAAGATCACTTCCCTTTCTGCACCTTTCTCAGATGCTGGTAAAATCCACGTCTTCCAGTATCTCGTCTCCACAGGACTCCTGACTCCTTCATTTTGTGCTAAAAGTGATTCCTCTCCACACCCTTCAGTAGCTGTCAGACTCCTGAACACAATCAGCTGGTCATTTTTTTCATTAACGGGAACTTCACACTCTTGTGCTTTTAAGCTCTGGCAGTATGTCTTGCTCAAGCAGCCAAATTCATTTCTTGTGTGGTTTTCATTAAGGTTCACATGTACAAATAAATTTATTCTATTTGATGACAGACAACACAGAATTGTAAGCTTCAGGCTAGCACTTTTAATTGTGCCTTCCTGAACCTTTCATATTCATATTGTCATATTATATACAGGGAGCACATGGTGTCTGTGTTAACATTGTGCATTTTTCTCAATGGCTACACATTTATTGACGATCAGCAAGTAGCCGAAAGTAAATAACGCAAAGAGTCCATCTGCAAAATTACTCCTTTGGGAAAGAAGATGATTTCGGAATTGACAAAAATCCATATTTATACTGTTTTAAGTTCTCTGCTTGGTCTTGGGACAAAATTGGATATTTGCACATCATTAAATCTGTGAACTGTGTAGAATATCTGAAGCGTGATTTATTGTCTGTAGCTCTGTTGAAGAGTTTCTTATACTGAAATGAAGTAAAGTCCTGGTAAACTAGGAGAATATATAATACTGGGCCGTCCCAGTGTCTCCTTGATAAAGTGTTTTCCCTGCCGGTAGCTCAGCCGTACTGGGGTCCAGCCAGACCCGGGCGCAGGGCTTGCAGCTGGAATGTCGACAGGCAGACGGCAGAGTTTTCAGCAGCCCTATTCTGCTGGAGGTCACTATACTATCAGCCGTAATTAGCTTTGGAGACGGCTGTCACTCCCTTTCATCACTTCCTGCTGTTTGCCTTTTCTCAGCCTGTGTTTAAACAGCTGCTCTGGCCCTGGAGCCGCAGAGGCGGGACCCTGA
>JAABNX020000001.1:16078529-16092332 GCA_015163995.2 Mormyrus lacerda
GCTGGCAGGCAGACATTAGATAGATAGATAGATAGATAGATAGATAGATAGATAGATAGATAGATAGATAGATAGATGTTCTTGCTGTGATGCTAACCTGCGCTCGTTCCTGGCCCCTCACTGGAAGCTCAGCCTAGCTGCACTCGTGCCCAGACAGCTGTATACTCTGCTTTTCTTCGACCATATAAATAAATGTAAACGTGACCCCGTCTACCTGAGGATGTGGCTGGTCCATAGGAATGCCTGGTGGGACATCAAATATTTCAGTAACGTTAGATCTAACTGTCACCTCGCTCCTAATCTCAAGCCAGAAACATGCATATTGGATCAGTGAAGCTGATTTTGTACCACGGTCACGCATCAAAGGCTGCCTCGGTGCATCTATTTCAGAATAAGGACACATATTACAACAGAATGCAACCTGAATGATGATTTCCTGCCTAATGTCCATGTTCTCCCACCTCCTTCTCAGCCTGAACACTGCCCACACATGCTTATGAGTGATCATGTCATAACATCAGTGAACACAGGCCAGGAAAGTGCATCATGTTACCCTAACACCGAGCTTTTAAACCTGACAAAAAACCAACAGTGCTTTTAGGAAGAATCTGGTGCAGAATACTTACACTTGTATTTCAAATCGCATGCACCTCAGCGGCAGTAACTGCGCTGTGTCATATTTAATAAGAACATTCTAATTTGCCATTGCAGGTTTCTTTTCACAGAATATTAATACTCTGAGTGGATTGTGAGCATTGGGGTCTGAATTTTCTGCCATTAAAACTCTCTGGAGATGCTCTGATGAATATGGAACACCGGGAAGTTCCTGAGGGTCGACACGCCGTTAACACATGCAAGCCGGCACCTGTATCTCTATTTGGGGCCAGTTTGGGGCAGTTTGAAGTGCACCTCAGAATCTATAGCGTTCACTCAAATTTTGGCTGTTAATCAAGTGGAAAATTAAAATCTCCGCTGACTTTTGTCCTACTTCACCCCTCAGCCGGCCATCTACCACAAGGGCGGCAGGAAATCGGCAGTGAGGGTTTGGACCAGAGCCAACAGGGGTCCACGCCAGTGTGCTATGGGTTTCAAGCTGGACCTGAGGTCACTTTCAAAGCAAACACAGATTATTAGACAGCACTACACACGGTGTCCTGGAAAAGACACGATAAGCTAAAACAGGCTGTCAGAGAGCCAAACAATTCATACTGCAATATTCATGTAGTGACCAAGACAGTAAGTATAACAGCTGGGTTTTACAAGCCCATAAAGGTACCAGATGGGGTGGCACGGCGCCATATTGCTCAGCACACTTGCATGTTTTCACGGCATCGTTATCACAGTGATTCAGGTTCTCTGGTTCCCCCACAGTCCAAAAACATACTAAGGTGAACTGGAGTTACCAAGTTGCTCGTTAGTGTGTGAGTGTGCCCTGTGACGGGTCGGCGCCCTGCCCTGGGTTATTTCCTGCCTTGCACCTGTGGCCTCAGGGATAGGCTCCGCACTTCTGTAACCCTGTGCAAGGAAAAGTAGTAAAGATGCCCCAATGTTCTTGGTTGATCGTTTGAATATAGACAGTGTTAGTCAGTTATGGTCATGGAGAAGTCTGGGAGAGAATAAGGGGCTCAATTTGGCTCCACTTGGGTGCTAAGGAAGATAATCCAATCGACAGTGGCCAGAGAAGTGGCTGAGCTACGATTGGCTCTTACGGGACGTCCCCGTCATTTCCCGTCCCATCCCTGCCTCAGGATCCTCACACTCCAGGGGGTCACTCTTTATATGTAAATTCACTCACAACACCTACACACAGCACCTTGTTGGGGAGGGTCTTTTGGGGTGTAAAGGGGGGTGAAGAACTGTCCTTAATTTGTATTTGAGCTGCCTTTCAATACCCGGTGTATGTCTGCACTGTATCACATTATATTATTTTTTTAACCACTGTTTTGCTGAAACTGCGGAGATTCTGCAAGTGGATTCCTTACATCCACAAAGGATAATTGGGTATAGAAGATGGATGAATGGATGGATGCATGGATGGAAATGTGCCGATTTAACAGCATAGTGGCCATCTGTCTGTGATTTAAAATTTACTTAACTGAAGATATTGCTGACCAGTCCTCTATCTGTAGCAAAGTGATTGATGAATTTCAGACAAATACCCACATCTAAACCCACACCCACATGTAGCAGCACACCTAGAGGTGGGAGGAGCAGGAGCCTCACAGCACACACCTCAGTGTCCCAGGACCTGTCACCCCCCCGATGGCCACAAAGCCACCTTTTCACGCTGGTATCTGTGTCACATGTCACAGGTCACATGTCCAGCAGCGGCAGTGAGTGCCGCCTCCGTGTGTCTGTGATGGAAGAGGGATTCTGGGAAAGGGTGGACTGTGGTGTTACATAAGGCAAACCAGCAGGATGTGTTACTATGGAGATTGATCAGTAACCCTGTCTCCCTAGGTAATCGAGTTAATGAAAGGCAGCCAGCCTCAGCTTAACCAGCAGCTAGCTGCACTATTTTCTCCACCTATGGAACCTGACCCTAAAAATAACAGGAACAGTAATAGTTAAAAAAAAAAGAAAAAAAAAGAATAACATTTGTGTTATAATGTGTGATATAAACATTTATTAAATCAGATCTGTCCAGCATACTGAGTTGGAAATAGTCTGCTCTCTCTCAGACATTATTGCGATGAATTAAGGCTTCTCCTGACAGCACGCATTTGCAGGGTGATTAATCACACACAGCAGAATGTTAGGGAGAGCAGAAAGCAGCATCTCTCAGGTCGGGGGGGTGGGGAGGGGTGCCGTGATGTAAGAGGGAATTGTCATTCAGGAGTTAAAGGAACCAGTGCAAGCAGCTGCATCATTTGAGAGCAGATTAGGAGCGACGTGTATTTTTAATAATATGTGGCAAAGGCCCTGTTCTCTAATTCCCTACTGCATTTAAGATGGAAAACAGGGCCCCAGCCTTGCCGTTCTTTTAAGGCATCCGAGCCGAGAATGACACTTTATACCAACCCAGATCAATACCAATTTACACAGTCAAAACAGCAGAGAGACACACAAGGTCCAAGCATTTACAGGCTGTCACCAAATTTCCACAGTAGTTTTAGGACAACCTGACAGCCTCAGGCAGAAAAGAAAAGATAAGTGGATGAAGAATGTTTTCTGCGGCAAGGGCTACCTGCTTAATGCAGATATGAAGCGGCCAGGAAGTTTCTGGAAATGGTTACATGAACGACATTAAAGCAGCTGGCGATTGGTGTAAACAGCGAAATTATTCCTGCCAACCTTTTATTCGTAATCCAGAAATTAATTCATCACTAAATCTATGTCAGGCAGTCACCTTTGATGAAACTCCACATTCACTGCCAATTAAAGGAATTCTGAAACAAGTATCATCCTGGGAAAATGGTAACATACAGTCATGCAGGTGAAATGAGCGTAATTAAAAATGCATGAGGAGCAGAGATCTCAAACGAGCGCGATCTCAAGTGTGAGGACATGCTCTAACGTGAACAGTGGCGACTCCAGCACCGGAATAAAAATGGGAGACATTAATGCTTGTGGGGCCCCCCGTGATTCATAACACGCCTCCTAAAATCCCAGTGCTGTTTGCTCCTTAAAGTAGGTTATCGCCCGTACACACGCCAGGCGTTCCTGATTGATTGTCTCACACTCTGTGCCAGGGACATGGATACTTTGCCAATTTCCATGACTTCCATTGACTGCCGCCATCCCAGCTGTGATATGTGTCCCCTAGGTGGAGGTAAAAGAAAGATGAATGGTCGGCGGTGCTCTCAGAACACTCGATATCCTTTTTATTCTGCACTGTTCATATAGAATAATGACCTGCGAAAGTATTTTTGCTGAAGCTAAGGTAGGTGAGAAAAGGGAATATGGGAGAAAGGGCAGGGCTATCTGAGTGTGTTGGGGAGGGGCCATCTGAGTGCATTGGGGTGGGGCTATCTTAGTGTGTTGGGGCGGGGTCATCTGAGTACGCTGAGGCGGGGCTACCTGAGTGCGTTGGGGCGGTGCTATCTGAGGGAGATGGACTGGGCTATCTGAGGTCGAAGGGGTGGGGCCACCACAAAAGCAATGGGAACAGGCCCACCTTGGAAGGAGAATGGACAGGGCCATATTGAAAGAACAGGACCTTCCATGAAGGAGAAATAGCAGAGCCACCTTTGACAGAGAAGGGGTCATCTCTGAAGACTGGATCATCGGAGGAGGGGTCATCATTGGAAGGAGAAGAGGTGGAGCATCACTGAACGGGAGCATTGCTGAAGGGGTGGAGCATGGCCATTACTGAAGGGAGCGGGTCTTTGCAGAAGGAGAAGGGGTGGAGCCTCACTGAGGGGGCAGAGTATGGCCATAACTGAAGGGACAGGGCCTTTGCAGAAAGAGAAGGGGTGGAGCATCACTGAGGGCGGAGCATGGCCATAATTGAAGGGAACGGGGCTGGAGCACCTTAGTAGAAAATGGTGGGGCCAACTTTAAAGGAGTGCCAAGGGTAGCTTTTCCAGATACTTACTCCTCCACGGTGGCATTCGGCATCCTCTATGGCCACCACAGTATGCAGAGACAACGAACGGCTGGAATGGTTGGGATAGCACTTTCGTACACAGACGCCGATCACTCACCTCAAGGAGGCCATCTGGCTGGAAACATGCTACCCTCAGGCAAAGCGTTCTCCGACCGCTTGTCCAGTGCAGGTATCGTCATGATCTCATTTAAGGGGCTCCAGACTGGGAAAGTCGCCATTACAAATGTCTCCGTGGCCCGACACATGAGGGCAGAAACGGTCAGACCTTTGGCAGAACATGACAATGGGTTTGGGGGAAAATCAGCAAGCAGTGAGACCTGGAGAGTGAGAATTCCCGAAAACCCAGGCAGTTTGCCGCAGGCTAAGCCGAAATCCTTACAGTTCGTCAGGGAGCATACCAGGAAAACCCATCCAGAGCAGGTCACAGAACAGAGTCGGTGAGATGACAGGGTTGAATTTCCTTTGCAAAGGTTTCATTTCAAAGCACAGCTGATTAGATGAATTTCACGACAAGGTAAGTATGGACAACTGGGCCCCTGGTTCTCTATGTCAGATCTGTTTCAGTCTTACTCTGTCTGCAGCTGGTCTGTGGTGTGCAAACCTTAAACCACCCAAAGGTCCTGTGTTTTGTCCCTAAAGTGAAGGACCTGAACCAACGGCTGAACCTAGAAAACCTGCCATTAGGAATCTGAGGATGTCCTGCAGAACCCCACTGCAGGTGGCACCCTATAGTGACTGCATTGTACTTCTAGGTTGGTTACTTTCTTTTTTTTCTAACCTTTTGTAAATGGCTTGGTTGCATCAGGTCAGGCACACAGATAAAGCCAGCAGGAAGGAGATGGAGAGGAATGGCTACTCCTGCCCCGCAGACTCATGGAGGAACCGGCAGACATGGGCTCCTTTGACTACGACAGCAGAGAAAACAGCGCCAGCTGAAAGGGGCTGGGTCACCGCCCACTGCACCTCCGCTTCTGCCAAGAGGATTATGGGAAACGTGCGCAAACCCACAAAAGCACATACATGGACAGAGTATTCCAGCACTTTCTACTGTAATTATCCCTCTCATTTCTTTTTTGCTCTTATCAATAAGGCAGCAAGTTTGATAGTGATGAAAAGGTAACGGGAAAAAAAGGAAACTGGTGGAAACAGGGAAAAACAACACAAGCCGTCAGCTATTCTGGCTTAATGTTACACAAAATGTATTTGGTTAATTATAGCTCTTCCTGGTTTATATCACCAAAATCACCAGCAGTGTGATTACCATTACTCTAACTGGGGGGGGTGGGCAGTAACTGGGGGGGCCCCTGGCAATAACCATCTTCATGTAGTGGATTGGGAGATGATGTCCTGGACATAAAACAGGAGACAGCTCTATAACAGGTCTAGAAACCCTGCCCACTGTCCAGTTAGGCCCCGCCCTCCTTGCCTTGAGGGGTGAGGGGCACTCAGGTCGTAGATGGCCCCCCGATCTGGCAGGGCTCGCAGCCACGTCACAGGATGATGATGCATACTGCACCGAGGGGCCAGGAGAGCACTATGCAGAATTAGCTCCGTGACGGACGCGTAAATCTTCATGGCGTCCGTCAGGCTGCGATTACACTGTTCAGAGCCGTAAACAGAGGGCCCAACAAAATGGCAGCCCTGCTAAATCATCCAGACAGAACCATTAACAGCGCGGCCCTGTACTGCCCTAGCAGGCAGGAACCAACTATCATCACATATGAAAATCATTATAAAACTTTTAAGAGCCAGCTGTCTGTTAACTGCAAGAGTTTAGGATTAAAGTCTTTCTTAATTTGCACTGCTAACCTTTCTCCTGCAGGATCATGGTGACATTCACCACCATTCAATCTTTGCATTTTTGTGGAGCCCCCTGTTGGCCACAACGTGTCACTACACTAGGGTGTGGCCCAAAAGTCACTTTTTGATTGTGGCCCCAGACGCAAGAATCCTACCCATGCCTGCAGGAAAGCTCTTCTTCTTGTTATATTTTATAGTAAAACTTTAAAAAAAAAAAAATTTTTAAGTATACTTATTTAAAATTTTATAACAAGTACAGGTTTTTTGTAACTTTTTCGGAAGCTTCGTGTGTGTGAATGTCGCTCTTGTCACCCATGATGCTCCCCTTACTCTCCCAGCATTTCCCCAGATCCGCTCACTTCCGTCTTTAACATGGATTACACAGTGCTTGTGTCCCAGCGACGAGAGGTGGCGGCTTAGCCGCCTGTTAATTAGCAGCCGTGCCAGCCGTTGTCGTGCCTGGATGAAATCCAGAATAATTGGCTGCTCCGAGCCGTCAGGGAGCCACCGGAGGTCTGTGTAAAACATGCTGCCTTCATGCTCCGACATGCGGCGATTAAAGGCTCCGTATGGCACAGATTCGCTCTCAGGCTGCAGACCCTGGGCTCGCCGCGTCAGTCTCATTACAGCTGCGTTTCGCTGGCATCGCTCATTCAGGAACATCCACCATACACTCTGCTCAGTAGTTCATACGGAATTTCTGTAACGTTATTAATGTATCCATTCAGTCAGCCCGGGATATGCACTTGGGTGGTCGATTGATGGATCCAGAAGCGACGCGGAGCTGTTCTGAGATTCTCAGACTGTCAGGGAGCAGAATTTTAGGATTAACAGCGACACAGAGGAGCCTGAGGAGAATCTGAGCAGCGTACCTGAATGCTGAGCCATCCTTGTGAGATTTAATCATCTCCACCCTGAGATCTGAATGAAGGTCTGCAATACGCCTGATGTCGCTACGTGACACTGAGCCCTGCCCTCTGTCTCTGTCCTGTCAGGTTGAGTAATGGCTGACTTTGGTTTCTACTCCACCTGCACCCAGTCACTGTGTCCCCCCCTCCTCCCATCTGAGCCCTCCCCCCCAAGCTCCACTTTGTTACCTAGATCTTCGTGCATTCACCTTTGACAGGACCTCCCAGCGAGATGAAGCCACCCCACCCACGACCGCAGGTGTGCCGGCTCGCTGCCGCCGCCGTAGCTGTCTCCTCTACACAGGCGGGCCTTATCTGCTGCCAGCACCGTGGATCACAGCATGCCGGGCCGTTTCTGGAGCTGCTACGTTCCGCTGGCTCACCCTGAATACTTAGGGCTCCTAGACCTTGGAAGTGAGCGAGAGTCACCCTGAAGGGTCTGAATCCTGCCCAGAGACCTCACAAAACACCCCCTGCGATTATCATACAGCTCTGTGCAGTCCCAACCCGTGTGCACGGGGCAGGAGAGAAGGTTCAAAGTGTATCGGCCAGGATGACAAGACAGATGACGGAAAGAGAGGGTCCACAGGGCCTTGTTTTGCTGATCATTGCACCAGTATTTCCTCATTGACCAAGTCACTCTGTCGATCAATAACTCACACGGAAAAATCACAAAGGTAATTAATTACCATACAGAACATTTAATATGCTGCAGATATAGAGTGTTTAGTCTAATACCGTTATTCATAAACTCCTCGATGCTGAGCTGAATGATACATCGATCCTCTAAAAAATGAACACGCCTTTACATTTTGTCCCACAGTGACAAATTAATTATTCTAATTGTTAATAATGCCACTGTTTTACACCAGGTACGGATCCAGCGGTTGCAAAGCTGTGGACCTGCTGATTTATATTTGCTAATGGCACCTTCAAGATTTCGTTTGCAAAGGAGCATCAAAGACAACAGATTCATCTTCCCATCCTTTGGGACGCACCGTAAAAAAGGCATTTAGCCTAACATTTTCTGCCTGCAGTGTACAGAGCAGACGGATTATCCCATTTTTCTGATAGGAGTCAAAATTCACTAAGAAGTCACTAGGATTCAATTTATTCTGAAGAGGATTCTCGCAATTAGCAGTTGTGTATTAAAATGCTGGTCAGGCGGTCTGGGCTGCACGGATACTGTGAAATTTACGGCTCGTTCTTAAAGGTTTTTATTCCTTAGACAAAAAAGGGAGGAATATTTTGACGCAACAGTGACATTATGAGATGTGGTCTGCTTAAAATAATCAGGGCGGTTTGATAAGGCAGCCATCCAAAGCTCAGCAATGAAAGAAGAGACATGAGTGTGTTGCAGTTCCACATACGACAGGTAGGGGGTGCCATCATCAGCACAGGTCAGACCAGTCAAAACTTGCTTGACTAAAAATGGAAAATGGGTACAAAGCAGGAAGGAAAAAACACATTTTAATACAGTCTGCTGGGAAAACGGTGATGGATAAGGATGATGGAGCACATGACTTCTCACTGGAAGATGTCTCAAGTAATAAGGTGCCATTTTGAACATCACTCTTACATTCTCCGCAATGCAGTACTGAACAGGCACTCAGAATAGGGATTTCTGTGTTATTTTTTCTAGTTTATTTGGGGTATGGTTGCTACAGAAACCACGGCTTTGACAGCATTCATGACTTGAACATGATTATGGGGTTGGCTCTGATTATGAGATTACCTCCTATTCAAACAGGTGTTCCTTTAGCACCAAGTAGCACAGTTCTGTGCCAAAGGCTGAGCTCAGGGTTGGGGGGGCACATGAGCACTCTCCACTCGCAATGCACCAGTAAAGTAGCCCGTTAATCAGAAATGAACTCAACAAACAATCCCTGGTTCCCAGTAACGTGTGGATCCTGTCAGGTGCGATTGCATTCCTCCATTCTTGCCCAAACCAGTCCACACCCAACACATTCCTCTGTGCAACCCAGCTGCCTCCTTCACAACTTCTGCAATTAAGTTTTCTAGCAGCTGGAGTCTTCCAGAAGATTGTTTTCTGTTTTTCACTTTTTTGCTCTAATAAAGCTTCCACCGGAGCAAGAAGCGAAGATAAACAGGCCGAGTCGTCGCGTTTTTGTGCATAATTAGTAATCAGACTACGTGAAAAGCCGCTTTTTTCAGTGTTGATTTCTCACCCCTTCTGTGAATGCACTTAATCATGACATTTACGATGATTAAGCTCCACTTTCTTAGGGTCGCCTGAGACAAGCGGCTGTTTTGTTTCGGCTCAGAGATCTTGAGAGGAGCTTTTGAGGTGCGATAAGGGGACGGAAGGTGCCGGAAGCGTGCCGGGTAAATCGTCAATTCCGTCATGGTGGGGTGTCCCTTCACGGTGGGAAATGTCACAGAAATGTGTCGCCTTATTACCCTGGAGCTAGGAGTGATAATCGAAAGCTGATTCCTGCATGTGGTCCTGGAACGCAGAGCCGGGCCAAACATTCCCACACCATTACCATCCCATTGCCTTGATCCATACGCACATGCTTCCAGGAGACTTGGTGCTACACCCTGTGGGACAATACCCCGCATCTCCCTCCAGCCCACCACCTTAACACTGAATTCATCACGGTGCTATCATGAGCAATTCAAACAAACTGAAACTACTCCAGCAGGACACCCCGGAGTCCCAGGGGGAAAGACTCAATGCGTGATTAACAATTGTCAGGAAAACCCAACGTCATTTAGGTTGGCTGTTTGTTTTCTGGATTCACAGATGGGAGAATTAATCACCAATAAACACTCAAAGGAGCGACACTTTGAGAATCAATCGTGAGCAGAGCATGTGTGCAGTTCCACCCGAAAGCCAAAAGGACTTTGGTAGCATTTAAAACCCTGATGCTCACCTCTTCACTGCGCTTCTTTAAATTGTCATATACAGACAGCCCAGTAGGATCCAGAGTTACAAATGACAGATTGCATTTTAAAATGCAATCCGAGTTAAAAAATTTGGAATTATACAGCTGTGTGCATGTATATGTGTATGTGTTTCAGCAAACCAATATGCCCTCTCCAACACATTTGTAAAATCCCAAAGGAAAACCCCATTATTTTAATTGACGTCCAGGCAGGACACTGTACACTGTCTGCGTGATGTGTGTAAAAAGAGAGTGGCCCCGTTCACAATCAATAGCAACAGCACAGAGGAAGACCCACGTTATTGACTAATGATCTGTCCATCTTGTACTCTCTCCCTCTATCAGTTTCCAGTGCATCTAGATTGCTGTTGTTCAGCGGCCCAGTGCCAGAGGGCAGGATTTTCCAGGACATGCTTCTGCGTAACATTGATACGGCGCCTCTTTCATGTTTGCTGGGCTTGACGAAAGAGGGAGGTGTTGTAACCCCCCCATAGAGGTGATGTAACCCTCACGTGAAGAGGAAGATAACAGACATTCCAAAAATCTGAAAGCATGACAATGAGCACAGCCCAGATTTATCAGGGATAAACAGCAGTCATTCCCCGGACCGTCATTCTGCCCCGATCGTTAGGACCGGACTTGGCCCCCCTCCCATCTCTTAGCCGGCATTATACCCTCCCCCTCACCTCTCATACAATTACGCACCATAACACCCAGCCAAGTGCAGGCTCCTCCCTCCCGATGGACCTGCGTTAACAGCCCGCTAACATCTGGCCAATTGCTTCCTATTTGGACGCCTGGAAAACGGCCCTCCAGAGCAGGCTGACCGGTGACCTCCGCGAGATTATGAAACCGCCACGTTACGTTGCAAAAAAAGGGGAAGGAGAGATATTTCTGAGAACTGCACAAGAGCTGTTATATTCCCTCAAAGTTTGGCCACTCTTATAGTGAAGGGACACAACTGAAGAGACATGGGGGAGGGGGTAAGCAGAAGGAGTGAATTAGGAAGGGCTCCAAGCTCAGGATGGTGACTTGGGGGGGTCACAGACAAGCTTGTGCATGTTAGAATGTGTACAGCACCCCCAGTGGCTCAAAAAAGTCACCACGCCACTGGGACTTCATCTCGCCACTGCAAAGGTGTATTATTACCTTCTAGTGACATAACCTGCAGACTCTCACCCTCCACATGGAGGCGCCGCACCTTTCAGGAAATCCCCTGGAAAAGACATCTAACGAACTGAAATGGGGAGGCGGGGGGGTGGGGGGTTGGGCTTGTCAGGGCACCTACTATATCTGCTGAAGGACAGAACATAATTAGTGAGATCAGGTGAGTAATTACTAAAGTAGAGAGCTTCAGCACAAAGACCCAGAGAAGGCGACTTACGTGGGGCCCAGGCATGCTCAGGAGCATCTCGCTCTGTCAGCTGACTACCGTGCTGACGCCTGTTTCCACAGAAACCAGATACTGTCACAACTTCCACTTGTTCTCCATCTTTATCACCCTAAATATCCTTCATTAAGCCATCTGCCAAGCACTGTGCCTGATAACCGTTCCCTGGTGATGGATTAGGAAATCCCTAGGGCCATGAGTCCCTGTTCCCTCCGCCCAGAAAGTTTCTTTCCCTGTTTGCCCCACCCTGAACTTGCCAGCCGCTCCCCTGATTGGCCAGCAGGACACATCAAGTCTCACAACTTGTCTGTCGAATATCTGCTGCACATCCAGTGTGGGTTCACTTTGCCTGGCTGTAATTGGCCTGAGTGCTGGTGATTCGGAGGTGACCTTTGCAACACAAAAACAGCTATGAGGTTTAATTTGTTAATTTTGTGCTGCTAAGATGCTCAGGAACATGGCTAGAGGGTGAGTAATGGATGAAGGAGGATGACTCACTTAAGCCAGAGTGAGGATTGTTACCAGCTGCCACTGAAGACACAAAAACGTCACTGTCACTGTAAGGCCTACAAAGAAAGAGCCACTTTGCATGTTTGCTCTGTAATGTGATCTACATTAAGGTCTTTTCACAACTGCATAGATCCAACGGCCATGCGCGCAAACTGGTGGAGATTGGTGTGTGCATTACCACAGGTAAACATTCAGCACTGGGGGCTGATTTTGCGCATAAATCTCTTACTATCTTATTTGTTTCTTTACAGCTATGCACCATTTTAACTAAAAGAACAGTGTTGCCCATCCATCTCATATAATATTCTTTCATATATGTGTACAATATAGATTAGCATTAATAAATGCAATTTCAGCTGAGTTCTGACAATGCTTAATAACCTGTGGGAATCACCTGGGTGATGCATTGATATTAAAGAGGTTTACCATTCTGCAAACTGTAAGATGTATTTATCGATCGCTGGAATTATTTATAAATCCTTCGAGATGCTTTGTTTTCCTGAGAAATACCCTTCACGTTTTAAAAATAAGTCATGTTGAAATTGCAGGCGGCATGTCAGGGAACACCCACAGACGTTTAAGGCATGATGCACTCGAACATGGCTACAGGTCAGCCGACACGCTCCAAATTCACAGGACAGCAGACAGGCACCTACATGAAGCAGACCTCCCAGACCAGAGCCGACATGAAGCAGGCCTCCCAGACCAGCACATACATGAAGTGGGCCTCTGAGAGTGGCACTTACATGAAGTGGGCCCCCAAGACCAGAGCTGACACGAAACAGGCCCCCCTGACCAGAGCTGACATCATGAAGCAGGCCTCCCAGAAGGGCACCTACCTGAAGTGGGCCAGAGCTGATACGAAACAGGGCTCCCAGTCCGGCACCAAAAACACTTAGGCCTCCCAGATTGGAGCCAACAGGAAGCAGGCCTCCCCAACCTGGCGCCTACATGAAGCGGGACTCCCAGACCGGGACCAACATGAAGCAGGCCTCCCAAGCTGGCATCAATATGAAGCAGGCCTTCCAGGCCGGCATCTACACAAAGCAGGTCTCTCAGGCCGGCACCTACATGAAGCAGACTTCCCAGAATGCCGTCCATGTGGTACTGGCCTCCCAGGACAATTGATCGCTATACATTAATCTCCATTTCACACCACACTTAAAACCAGGCCAAAAAATTATTTTTTTCCAATAAAGAGTCTTCCAGAAAGTAATAAACAGTCATTTAAGAAACCATCCATTGGCATATATGTGATGGACTTTTACCCTTTTGCTATTTGAAGTCGTCATCATGTGTGGTTGTCACTGCGATCCGATCCCAAGCCCCCGCATTACTATCCTCCCCATGCCCCAGATCATATTGTGTAAATCTCCTGACATCTGTGAGACTCAGGAGCAACCCTCCGCGTTCGCCTAATCCCGCAGCATCACATACTGGCGACACAACACTTCAGTGTGCCCCTGACTCAACTGCTGAGCCAGGCATCACTGGGCCGCGGGTTTGCAGAATCTGCCAGTGCACAATTGTGGCAATCAGACGGCTCTTCATGAGGAGGGAGGCGATTATGGCGTGCCATCCAGAATTACGGAGCGTTTCTTTAAAGTCGCCAATTAAAAAGGCATTCATTCACCAGCTGGTACTCAGACAGAAAAAAAAACCCACAATAATCCCAATCGTATGCAGGCGCTGGCACTCACCACAGCCTGAACTGGGGGGGGGGGGGGGGGGGGTTAT
>JAABNX020000001.1:16095268-16116278 GCA_015163995.2 Mormyrus lacerda
TGACACCACACTGCACATGCTGAGCACAGGGTAGACTGAGGCCTGCCCAGGCACAGTGACACCACACTGCACATGCTCAGCACAGGGTAGACTGAGCCCTGCTCAGGCACCAAGTGTCGCAGTGCATGCGGCATTTTAATTCCCATAATGCCCTGCAAGCATCACATGGCCCGACCAAGTGGAGGTTGAGTGCATAACCTGTCATTTTACTATGCGGGACAACACCTCGACCTCCGTGCTGGGCTGGCCGCCACGGTGCAAGGGTATGGGTGCAAGCCACGCTGAGTAGAGCAGAGCCAGGGGTCGGAGGTACGCTGCCTTCATTCTTCAGCTGTGACTTAAACATCACCTGGACATGGGGAGGCGCCCCAGTTCTGTTGCCTGCAGGCTGACGAACCAGGCAGAGGATACTGGAAGCTCCTCGTGTTGTACACACGCCATACGGCAGGCTGTGCCTTAGCAGCCGTATTTAGAGAGCAAGTAACAGTAAATACAGTACATCTATTTCCTGCCAGGAAATGTGGGCTGTTTTCTGTTTTAAAAGACTGTGTAATAAACTTTACATGAATTTATGGGGCGGCACTTGGATGGCACACAACCTGATGCTGCTTCGCTAGTGGGGTATGGGGGGGGGGGGGGGCCTGTTTGAGACATAGGGGGTTGACTCAGCGCTCAGGGTTGTATCAGAGCCAATCCCATGGGAACACTGGGGAAACAAGCATGATGGGTCATCCCACCCCAGCCCAGAACACAGCGATTATTCAGGAAAAAAATGGCACCCACACCAGGTCAGTATGCATATTCATGTATTTTAATAATTAAACCCACTAAAAGTTGCGTTTGTACAACTTTGAATGAAAGGCACAGGAAAATCAGACTGCGCTGATTGTAATCGAACGAGAAATTACAGTACAAAAGCAGACGGTCATTAATGTGAACCAGGCACACCAGGGCTGGGGGGGGGGGGCGGGGGGGGAGATATATAATCTATTCTAGCATCACGTTTCCAAAATAAAGTTTATTGCTTTTTCAGAGTGAGCAGGACGGGACTCCCCTGAGCTCACAGGCGGTAGAGCATGACATCCGATACTTCCGCCGTTTTTTCAGAGTGTCTGCGGTAGTGGTTTCGGGGGGGGGGGGTGTCTCATTGTGGTTTAGGATGATGCTGCAGATCTTGCTAGGCTGCAAACAGACCGAATTACTGCAGCGCTTTACGTGAAGTCCCCCCCTCTGAAGCCCCCCCCCATGACCCACACTGTTGTCAAGGCATCATCCAGGACGACCCACTTAGCCAAGAGCGAGAATGCCGGGCCAAAAGCCCCCCCACGGTTTGGGCGGGAGAGCAGAGTAATGCAGGTGATTTATCAAAAGTGTGGGGGGGCCTGAACATGCTTGGGGGGGGGGGGAGACAACCAAAGCCGTCAAAGTGTCACTGGAGTGCAAAAGGAGAAAGACCTCACACACACCCAGAGGGGTGCAGACCTCAAGATGCGCTGGCGCAGGGCTCCTCCACAGGCTGGGTAAATGCGAGGGAGTTCTCATACAACACGCAACTCCTTCCTTAATTCCTGATTCTTTGGTGTATGCGTCTAACGTCTGAAATAAACGGGGCTTCACAAGTCCAGAATGTTCTTTCTATTATAAACGCACTTCTTGATCCTCATCGCTTTCCTTTAAATGATTGCCTGGTATGAGAATGGTCTTGGTGGGGGGCTGCTGATTTAATGCGAGCCACTGAGGGCAAGCTCGAGATCCAGCTGGATTCCTGGAACAAATTGTATCATTGTATCATCTGATTAGAGTCAGGAGGGTCCTGCCTATTGGACACATGGGGGTGGGGGGTTATAAACATGTGAACTGGGTACGAGTGGCTTGTTAGGCATGGATATGCTGGTACAGCTTAGGGTTAGTGCCACCAGTGGAATTCTGGGAACTGAAGTGCACCAGAAAGTGGACATCCTGCATCAGCCAACAGTTCGAGGTCTGATGTGAGGCAGGACAGGGAACAGTGCCACCTTCAGTCCAGTGGAGGGCATACTGGCTGGGGCAGGGGGCGTGGCCACTCCGTTCATTACCTGGCAGCGCTGAGCAGCTGCTCGAGGTAAACACGCAGGTCCTTGGCGGCCCTGAAGCGGCCGTAGCGTCTCTTGGGGTTGGCGCACTCGTCCAGCAAGGCCTCCAGCTGTCCGTCCCGTGCCACGTCAGCAGGGGGGTCGTGCAGGAGCCCCCCCCGGGTGCCGCGCCACGTGGCGTAGCGAGACAGCAGGTTCTGGCAGATGGCATAGTAGTTGTGGTCGACGGTGACGCGCGAGCACAGGGCGTCTTTGGAGAAGGAGAGGCATGCCTCGCGATCACACTCCTCGAAACGGCTCTCGTACCACACGTCGAAATTCTCTGGTTTGTCTGCGGGTGAGAACATGGGGAACATCTCAGATCATGGGAACATGTTCTAAGGGCAAAACGAAAAAAATGATTGGGTCAGAGACATAACCAATCAAATTGTAGAGACAACCAATCGGATGTCTTAGTCCCTTGTGCTCTAGTTGCTTGGACTCATCTCCTCTACAGTCTGATTGGGTCTCTCTCTCAATCAATCGTTCTTCACTCTGCATTCAGAAAATTTTTGTGCAAGTAAAACTCTTACAAGCAACATCTCAGACCCAAAATTAACACCGAACAGACCGGGAGAAAACATTTTCCCTGTAACCCCCTTCATTGTTTATTCTTTAATGTTTACTTCTGACTTATTCTGCCGACGGTGTGGAAAGAAGCATCCTGCTGCCACTTCCTGTGAAGCCTGGCCTACGCTCAGTGCTGTAATGCATCTTCGCTGATCTTTTTGCCGCCTACCAGATAATTATGGGTATGTAGCACAGAACAGAGTGACAGAAATCAGACACCTCATCATCCACATGAAGTCCGCATCACAGGAGCGTGGTTTTAGACCTGACCGTGGTGAGTGACGGGGAGACAGAGGCAGGGTGCTCAGGGAAGCCGACTCCGCTTTCCGATAGGGCACTGGAGCAAATCCCTCAAAGAGGGAGACATCCGTGTCCTCGGATATCCCTGGGAATAATTTGTGGGAGTTACGTACATCTCTGATGCACACTGACCTTAGCTTGGCCAAGCCGGTCGAGGATGAGAGGAGGCAGAGCAGCTAGAGACAGGCGGTTCGCCACCTGTGGAGTTTACTAAAATGCAAACTGGAGCAGGTGACACCCGGCAGTGCACGCATGCACCTCATTTTGGATTAGAGCTCCATTTTGATCACATGACCAGATTAGGAAGAACCTGTTTACACCATTAATAATGGAGCTTTCATTGTAGCTGTTTTGCTAGCTGCCCCTAGGCTGCTCCATCCCGGTGTTTCAGAAGGATCCTGACAGACGGCCGCCGAGGGCCTCGCCGGCCGTCCTTAAAAGCGGCAGCCCTGAGTATATCGTACCGCAGATAATGCGCCGCGTGGCTGTGAATTCGGCACGGCCGGTGTTTGCGCCACGCCATAATTCACTCTGGCGCCATCCCCGAGTACTGCAAAACACTGTCAGTTTCTGAGAAGTCTGACTTTTTAAAAACAGGGCTATTAAACGTGGGACAGGCTGACCCTGCGAGCAGCAGCCGCAGAGTGCCGGGGTCATAATGACACATGAACGGCTCATGGAGGAACACGCCGCAATCCAGCGGGAGCAGCACATCCGCGCCGGGGGGACCTCCCTCGGCCAGCATGTCCATAAGCGGCGTTTCCCCCCGGACTCCGGGCACTCGGCCAGAGTGCAGTCTTGCACAAATACATGATCACACCCCGCCCACCAAATCCAGACGATTCTATCAAAAAATGACAGCTCCTGCAATAGTACTCAGGCCTGACTGAATCTGACGGACAGCCGTGATGGGGCTGGCTCTTTCTGCACTCAGGTAGAGTCATGCAGGCCTTCTCTTTCAAATGGGGGTATCCACTAACCACTTTGAAAAGTCGTCAACCTTCACAGGAACATTTTTTGGGACATGCCAGCAAATAGGGGGTGGGGGGTTTTCATACATTCCACACAAGGTCAGTGATTAAATGGCATGATTCAGCACTTTGCGCAGAACAAACGAATTACTTGTTTCTGAAAAAGCACCCCCTCCTCATCTCAGGCGCCTGATGCATCCCCTGAACCAAACCCGTCCTCCGTGCTGTTACACACCCCCCCCCCCAAGGTCCCACACAGATGCTGGTCTGTCACCACAAGGTCGTCAGCTTGGAGTCCTGTGGGGGTTCTGCTGAGGGGCACGGGAGCCTCCCAACATGACTGTATGACGCACGGCCCGAGTGGGGGGGAATCGAGTGACAGCAAGGGGGCGTGATAAATATTCACCACACACATCTGGTGGCTCTCTTGGACACTCGGACATGTGTAAAAATACCCCCCCCCCTCCCCAGGCCAATGACAGCCCCCAGGAGTATGCAAGGTTGTCACAGTAACTCTGACTCCCAGGGGACAGGGTTAGCATTAGCAGACGCCCTTCAAGGCTACATACAGGGCACACTGGTCTGACCAGGGCGCAAGACTCACAGGAAGCGGCTCTCATGGGATCTTCACAACCGGGACAATTAAGCTGTTTCTGCTTAGTCACTAATTCATGTCTGAGTACTCATACCACTAAAATGGTATATAGACAAGTCCTTCATTCTCCGGAAACAGACTCGCTTCCACGCCTCTCTGTAAATGTCGCCGAGCTCGGGCATCGGCTGGAGGCCGGGCGGTAACACCACACTCACTCTGTCTTATCAGCCGCTTATCAACCACCACCACGTTCTCTGCATCCACCACGATGACTTTGCCGTCGCGGGGGCCCACGGCGAAGTTGTCGAAGCTGACGTCGAGCAAGTAGAGCGCAAAGTCAAAGTCGTTGTTGGTGAGCTGCTCGGCGATGTCCATCAGCTGCTTGGCCAGGTCCACGCGCTTCCTCCAGGGGGCGTTGTAGAAGCTCCACAGCTCCTCGCCCACGTAATTCACCGCTACCATTCGGCCACACGCACCCAGGTACTTTGCAAAAGGCCAGCCCTCGTCGGATGGGAAACTCTGCCAGAGAGAGAGAGGGAGACAGGAGTGAAAGGACAAAAGAACAAAAGAATGAATGCCTGAAGGTAGGAAGGAAGGGAGGAAAGGAGGAAGGAAAGAAAAAAGATGAAAGGGACAAAAAGTGATTAAAAGGAAATAAGCAAAGAAGGAAAGAGAAACAGAATGAAAGAAGAAATGGAAGAATGATAAAACAAAAGAAGAAAGGAAAAAGAAAAAAAAAAATGAAAAAAATTCTTTGTGTGCTCCTTTGCCAAATGTGCACCGCGCTGTGCTTCAAAGATGTGGGACAGAGGATAAACCTTGTAGAGGATATGGGGAGGGGGGGGGTCAGCTGAGCATATTACCCCCCCTGGCAGAAGCAGGCCAGCTGGGGTGACACACAGGCTCTGGGAAACCGTAAAGCCTCACGGAGGAGTGCAATAAAAACAGTGAAGCACCACAATGGTGACACTCCCTAACCCTAAGACAGGAGGACTTTGAGGGGTTTGATATTAAACACAGTGTCGGGACAGTGAGCCGATTATACAGAGGGTGGGTCCCGGGGGGTCCCACCCAATTAGTGAGAAAATTAACTCCTATGGCACTTAATCAATAGGGCAGCTGCCCGCATGATAATAGCAGCTCGATACAGGCTGTAAACTTTCTGCTTCCTGCTGAAACAACCTGAAAATGAGCCGGTCGGCTCCGTAGCGCAAACGACATGGACATGGCTGAACCGAGGACCATAACAGCTATTCACAAAAACGACAAAGTTTATAAAAGAGGATTTAAAGGCCACAAACGATGCAAATACATACGTGACTGCTAAGCAGGCACAGTAATGCGGCAGAAAATACTGGCAGAAAATATTCAGTAGACTAAAGGAATTTACGAGCTTCAAAGAACAAGCGAGCAAAACTGTGAAAGTCATGAGAAGATAACGCAGCGCAATCTGCAACAGCGTGGCTACAGTGAAGCAGACAGACAGCGGCTCGGCATCTGTGGGCTGGATCGTGGGTTTAGAGCAGTAAATAAAGGCAAAGAACCGCCGCCTGACGCACTCTCAGTGGTAAGGGGAAAAACAAGCAGCCGTACAGGTTCGCGTTTAATCAGGATGACAGGAAACCGGCTGGAAGCCACAGGAAGCCAAAGGAAGCCCAAGGGAAGCTACGGGAATCCAAAGGAAAACCCACGGGAATCCAAAGGAAAACCCGTGCAAAGCCAAAACAAACCCATGGGAAACCCACGGGGCTGGCTGCAAAGACAGGCCGCTCAGGTGAACTACAACATGCAAATCACTTGGGGGTGAGACACGCCTCGTAATCTGCAAATGCCACTTTCCGGATAAGCAGCCAGTTCCGACAGACGTCACTAGGATTTGCCGGCATCCCGGCACGCGCCCAGCTTCTCTCTTCTGGACCATTGCACTATGCTTGCGTCAGATGAAAACAGGAAAAAAATAATTCAAACACATATTCCCAAATCAGCTCCCCATCATGTAAACAGTTTCCTTTCATATCCCGCGACGGAGATCTGCTCGTTAGGAAGTCTGTGTGAGGCGTTCTAAAATTTAGCCGCAGAAGAGATGTACTGGGACGGACACCTCAAATAGTGAGATGAAAACAGCACCAGTTTGCCTGTTTGGGTTTCAAAGTCTCTCTTTTTTTCCCCTCCTCCAGTTTCCATGGATCATAGGCTGACGGATGAGGCTTGTTCTCGGTTTCTGATTAATTTTCACGTTTCCCTACGCTCCCCAGCGCCTTTATCTGGAGACACGCAGGCCCTGAACTCGCCAGCTGACGCTGGCAGGAATCCCTGAGTGGCCAAGGGATAAAAGCTACACAAGCATACAAACGGCACAGAGCGGGAATCGCCCGTTTAGGCCGCTGGGACTTTTCCCAGTTCCTTTAATTAGGAATCCAATATGAAAAGGGAAAGGGAACGAAAGTCAGGGCGTGTGGGTTTGTGTGCACGATGTTTTTATACTCCAGAGAGGGGGGTGAACAGCAGCAGGAGCCCCCTCCTACTCTGGCCAGCAGCCTCAGCTCTGAGCGACAGGCGCTTAAATTAGGCCAATCACAGAAATAATTGGTTCAATTGAGCACTCATGCTCCCTGGCAGAATGGGATTTAAAAGCTGCACGTATGCACGGCTCAAAGGTAACGAGGGAGGGTATCCCAGATTTCCCAGGAAAAGAGGAAGCAGGATCAATCACTTATAAGAGTCACGTTCCCACACGTGTGGCATGTGGGCACCATCATTCTTCACCCTTTTGATATTGTGTTATTTATTTTTTTATTAATTATTGGCCATTTGAAGGCGGATGCAATGATCTCTCTAATTAGACCTTTAATCTGTATATCCAGGTTGTCCCTGATGCTCATTACTGCACGCTGCTATCATCCCCATGAACCAAATCAAATTTAAAAAGTAACTTCGAGCTAATCAAACCGTAAATAAGCTACTGACTGCATTCGCGCATGTTGCTGATGGGGAACTCGGGCTACGACCCCCCCAGTCTTTTGGGGCGCCGAAAGGCGAGAAATCCACCCAGGGGACATTTAACGACAGACTGGTCAGGGCACGAGGTACGAGTCGATGTTATGGATGAAAATCAGAGGGGGCGGGGTGGGGAGGTCGGGGGCTGGTTGGAGGGCGTGGCCCATACACACAGCCAGGAGAACCATACATGGTCCTACAGAGCCAGGAATAAAATAAGGCTGCGGAAAGGGTCCATACTCCCCGCCCCCCACCACTGAACATGTGAGGCTCCTGCAAAAATGTTCAACCGGCAGCCAGTTTGATGACTCTCCCCCACGGGGAAGCCCCCCACGCTCCCAGCGACAGGCGAGGGTTGCCATGGAAATGTGACTGCAAGAGTCGGAGACCCTGGTGACCCTGCACGGCGTCGGACCCGCTGAAGGGTCCCCTGGACCCGGTCCGTTTACACGGAGCAGCTGGTGGCGGGTGGCCTGCAGGCCTGGGTAAACACAAGCTGCCACTGCTCAGGGGGGACATTTTAATAATCTGTCACCTCCCCCCGGGAAGCAGCTGTGGGCATGACAGCCACCGTTCGGGCGTGTAAATGGAGCCCATCTGGGTCCAGACTTGGAGGGGGGGTATCCGACCCATGAAGAATATTTTCATAAAAGATTGCCATCACGTGCCTTTCTGAGAAGGCTCTGCCTTAACATGCAGAGACGCATGACGGTTATTAAAGCGGCTCAGCTCTGCCTCTTTAACCTGTAGAGTGAACATTTACGGCTCAATTAAAGGTCGGCAAGGACACGAGAAAAAATGTTTTGCAAGAACCGCTAAGAGAAATATGGATTTACTTCCATGTTCATGATGGAGAGTCTTTTAGAGGAACATACTGGCTTTCATCAAGCGGGACCACTTCCCAACTGGAGGAGTCACACATCATGTACTGGTCCCAGTTTTAAAGAGCCTATAGGATTACAGGACCAGAACTCATGCCTCTCCAGGCAGGAATCATTTCCTACTAGCTGGCAGAACACCAGAGGAAATAATTCATTATTAATACAATGCCAAAATATACCTTTATCACACAGCTAGTAAGCTATACTTGAACACACACACCACAAAGGAACTTAAAACGTAGAGGCTGAGACATCATTGCCTGTCCTGCTGCTCAAGGTCCTTCCAAGAAGCCCCCAAAGCTGAACTGTCTTCAAGAGCATTCTGAGAGGTTCCTGGCTCATAGCCGAGCAAATCCAGCTTCTGAGAACGTACAGTTGTGCCGTTGTCAACCAGCCATACAACAACTTGAAGTATTGTTCTTCATGGACAAAAGGGGTCCCGTTTCCCACACGGAAAAGCAGGAAATACCTCCACTAAGCCGACTGCAAAGGCTGGAGAAGCGGCTGATTGGGGTCCCACGTTTGCTCAGCAAACAATCCAGGGGTGTTACTCAGATGTAAATGAGGGCACTGGGCAAACACTGCCACGGGGTAGGAGGGAGAACGTAACATTAGAGAAGATGCTTGGAGCAGCTCCCCCTGCAGGGCTACGGAGAGCATTGCATTTCCACAAACATGTTCGATCTGCAACAGCCAGATCTGGGTCACCATTTGCTTCCAGTCAAAAGGAATATTTTGTTTACCTCAACGAGCAGGGGGAAGTGTGGAGTATCTCTGCCAGTAGTCTCATCCGAGAGAGCATCCTGACCCAAACCCGGGGTTCCACACAGTTCACAAGTTCACAGTCAAATAAACAATTCATGACTCTTGTGCACTTAGCAGGAATGTGAAGAGGCACTGTGGTGTAATCCTCTGAGACACCACGAGGGCTAAAAGCCCACGGAAATCTCCGGAAGGACTGAGAGGGATCAAAGAATTAAAACTTCACAGGCTGCACATCCAAAGGATGCAGACGTCCTCTCCCTCACAGCATCAGAGAGTCAGATCCCCATGTGGAACTTCTATGGTCAGTGTTAAGTTAAGAGAGCTAAAAACCATCGAGGGGGTCCAGCCCCACCAAGAAGAACAGACCCGAAAACCGACACAGTCACAGAGAATGAATGTGGCAGGCTGACCGGCTTCCTCTGTGTGATGCCCTCCCCAGATCCCACCACAGAGAAGCACACACGAAGCATGTGTGAAACCAACACAGCCTAAAAATAAACCAGGAATACTAAGAAGGTTGCCGGGGAAACCACTCGTTCAAACCAAGTCTGGCAAAGGAGGTGAAGGGCAGCAACCCTGTAATTTAGACAGACTGACAACAACAGGCAGGCAGGCAGGTTCTCCTGTGAAGTTTCGCCTCTGATCAAGGACAGGCCTCACGATAGCATATAAAAGCCTGGCCCCAGTTCACGTGGAGCTGGCTGATGGCAGGATGGAAACCGGACCAGACGTACCTGGAACACCAGCGGCTCCGGATTAAACGCCAAGGTCATCAGCAGCTGCATCCTCTCCGTGTCCTTCAGGTTCTTCAGCAGGAAGCTACCCGAGTCTTTGGTCTCGGCGTACCTCCTGACCAGTCGGTCCAGCAGCCTCTGGGAGGGACAGTGCACCAGATCCGACCAGCCCTCCACCACGTCTGGGGTGAGCAGCCGCACGTCCCCATTAAGCCGTGCAAACTCCGTCTTGTACATGGCCTGGACGAGGTCGCAGCGCGGCCGGCCTGTGGCTCGCTTGCAGATCTTCTGGTCAATGTCAGCCAGCTCTTGGTTGGAGCCCAGGCGTTTGAGGACCACGCGCCTGGTGCCTTCCCTTGGCTCACCATACTGCGCAAAGTAGACATTCTTGACGTTGAAGACGTCCAGGAAGCGGAGGCGGCCCCACGTCTCAAAGGACAGCTGCCCGTTCATAAACTTGCGACACCAGCTGGTGCCGAAGCAGCCGGGACACTTGTTGAGGCCGAGGAACCGGCGGTCGGCCAGCTCGTTCTTCTGGAAGGAGGCCAGCAGGCTGTGGGTGTTCATGAGGAGCACCACGGACAGTCCCAGCAGCAGCAGCAGCTTCAGGCAGCGGTAGAGACGGCCCAGCTTCAGGGGCACGAAGCGAAGCATGGTCTCACATAACACTGGGGGGAGGGGGGAGGCAAGAGGGGCAACAACAACGTCTAGCTGAGCCTCACAACGGCACCATGGTCACAGGCTCGGAGAACACGTGTAGCACGTTACCAGGTCACAGGACGAATGTGCCAGTGAAGCCTTGCCCATGAGGAACCTCAAGGTCCATCGCTCCTCCCCGCCTGGTCCGAGTGTGAGCCTGCAAATGGGGGGGGGGGAGAGAGATGGGTGAAGGGGTAGGAAATAAAGCCCAGTGAGCCAAGAGTTAAGCAAACCCACTCATACAGAGCAGAGCCCCATCTGCGTTCCTGAAAGGGGGGAATTCGTTAGTGCTTCAGCACAAACATGAGAGGGGAAAAATCCTTTTGACCTTTGATCAAAAGGTTCCCTGGGTCCATTTTAAAATGCTTTGAAGCAGCCTTTTGGGGTGTGGGGGGTGCTGTCACAAAAAGGGTTTTGGGGAGGGATTTATCCCCTCATTAAAACCGATAATGGGTAAACTGGACTGAACCTATGGCACGACCCTGGATAGGACAAGTGGGTACAGAAAATGGATGGATGGACTTACACACTGAACCAGACCAAAGTCAGCACCACAGAATCTTCCAGGTGTCGGCGTCGACACAAGTGAAGGGCAAGACCGCAGCACTGTTGGATGTCGCTGCACAGACTGATTGGCAGTGACTGACAGGATTTTCTGGTTATCCTTCACCTGAATACAGGGCAGGCAAGAGCATAGATTTGGTACAGACGGTAGGGATGTGTTCCTATCAATATTGAGGGACTATAGTGTCTGTTTAGGGGGAGCAGGGGTTTCGAGGTCGATTTGGTCCCTAAATGTTGATACACTTACGACCTTAACAGCATTGTGTGTCTGTACTCTCAAGCCCCGTTAAATCAAAGCGGAACCAGTTTGGAAACAGGACATATCGAAGCTAAACCAGCCAGGTGCACGTCGTGCATAAAGGCGGGATTCGCAGTTACTTAAACGTTTAGGATTATAAAGCCCCAACCATTTTACAGACACTTCACGAGGCGGATGCTTCCTGTCGAAAATGCTGCGTTTTCCAACAGACAAGGAAAACAGAGCCGTTACATGAGAATTACAGTGGGGAAATAAAATGGCCCATTTTCCTAATCGTGCTGGTGTAATTTCATCGGATTTTCGCGCTAATGCGATTCCCCTCCTAATTGGACACTTGTTGGCGAGCTGGTATCTCGACGGCTCTGCTTGTCGGTTAAAAAAAGCCCCTAACACGATGTGCTAGTTACACAAACCAAGAGATCTGCGCACCGAATAAAGCGCCGCGGGTCGGGACTGCTGGGGCATCGGGGGGGAAGGGGGGTCCAAGAAGAATGGAGGCAGACAGCAGGTCTCTCGCTCTCTTACATTCATACATAGGCCCATACAAACATGCACACAAACGGAATAACTGTACACATCAGATGCAAGTGTTTCTAGCTTTGGTCAACTGGTTGACGCGAGATTTTCAATCCGAAACAAGTCTGCATACACATTTATATGTATGTAACAGTTTCATTACTCTGTAAAAAGTCTGTAGGGTTTGCAGACTACACGCAATGCTTTTGTAGCTAATGTTAGGTTTATAATGGAATAATATAGATTTAACGTAAGATTTTTGGGGTGAATTTGCAACCCCGCATACTGTAGCACCGCAGAAGCGCATGTCCCAGCATGCCCCGCGCGCAGTTGTAAACACCTACTCCTTGTATTATTGCTTTTATTGTTAATGGTTATATTTCTTTATTGTCGCGCGTGTGTTTGCCCGTATCTTGTGTGTATGCTGTCCGATCCGCGTGTGTAATTACCTTACGTGGTTGGGTGTCTGATGTAAAGAGCATGTTCTTCCCGGCAAGTGGGTGTCCGTAACTCCGCGATGCTTCGGACTGCCTTACGTTACAATCCACATCGCCGACAGACATCACGCGAAATAATCAGATAATCAATACATTATGGTTGATGTTTGTTTAAAATAATTGATGCATTGTATTTTATTCATGTTTTATTGATTTTTTTATTCATTTGTATGTTGTATTTTGATAGTAGTCGTATCTGTAAATAGCGAAAGCGTTAGAAACGCTTTATTTTCTTAAATATTATAAATTTGGCAGTCGAGCAAATAACATTTATTATTATTTTTTCTTTATTCGCGTCTGTTCACGGGTAGTTTTATGGTGCTTCAAATTATCAATTAACTAATGGAAGCCCAAGGACTGTCAGCGTTTCCGCGGTGAGAAGCTGGCTGCAGTAAGCGCAGGTTACGACGCAACTGCTCAGAGGCGCTCTTACCTCATTTCATGTTTCAGCCTATATATGAGCTGCCTGGCTTCGCCAAGTGTATTAAAAAGCAAACTATTACTGAGTTTGGGGGAAATAGTGTAGGCCTACCTATTATTTTCCCCTTTGATTGAGTAAACGTTTTCTGTCATTCGAAACGAAATGCACAGCTTAAATTTTCAAACTCTGGTTCGTGGCCGCCATTTCTATTAAGAACGCCCCGTCTCATACACGCACAGGCACACAGACAGGAGCCAAAACCAGCAGTGCAGACGAAATGGGAGAGTGTCACTGATAACGGAAAGTTACTGGATTTGATTTCCAGTACTTTTTTCCCCTATTTCTGGTCAAATTTCCTTAAGTGTAAAAAAAAAAAAAAAGATCGGACGGAATCGCCGTGAGTCTGTCTTTTGTGGGAATGAAGTACCTTCAGCTCTGCCGTATCTTTGACAGCATCACTGAAGTAGACGGCAGGATGGACACGGGAATCCAGCAGTCAGACTCAACTCGGCAGCTCCGCATCTGGAGGAGCAGACCCCAGAGGAGCCGATAAGCCCACCCGGACAGGTGACGCTGACTGTCAAAGAAATCGTCTAATTAATGTCCATCATCAAAGAGCAGCTGGTGAGGCAGAGATAGGAACGGCTGGCAAGCGCTCCATCTCTAAAGGTGCTCCAGCGTCAGACAGGAGCCAGCAAAACGGGCCCCAGAGGAGGAGACGCGGGACAGTCCCGGCTGCTCAGGATGTGACAGAAATGACAGAGCACCTTGACCTGATGGCTATTATAGACAGCAGACAGGTCTGTCTCCTCAAGCTTTGCTCAAATCGAGAGTAGATTTAATTACTATAGTCTACTTAAGGCGCAAAAACTTAATGTGAGGAGGATTAATCTCAGCCCATTGAACCCCGCTCTTCACACTTCTCCTTTGAACGATCATTAAACAGACCGGGTTCGGGTTTAGGAGCATCAGAACTGAGCCAGAACCAGAGACAAGTTCCCACACGGGGGTACACGCCTGCCGATGCTGCCTTTCAAACGGCGAAATGTGCAAAAGGTTCATTTCGCTTCAGACTCGTCAAGGTTATCATTTAGTGGAGTAATTAAAGTCTAATCAGAGAAGATTCAGCCAGAGCAATTATACATCCGAGTCGAATTAACGAAAGAGCTGAAAACAGCGACATTACAAACAGCAAACCGACGCAGGAGCGCGGTTACACGCACCGTCTGGTTACAGTTATTCTTGGATTCGGCGGCGTGTTTGTTTGCCCATAAACGCGTATGTCTGCCACAGATAGACTCACCGTCCCACACACCGTTTCCCGTTAAAATGTCATACTGATTACCTACTTTGCCGACTATAAAATTCAATGTCTTTTTTTATTCATATTCGTCTAACCCACACACTGAAACGCTTCCAAAGAAAGCGTGTCGGCAAAGAACGATACATATATTCCGCTATAATGAAGTGGCTATCCAACAGAATACTTAATTTCTACATTTCAAAGAGTACTGAATCTACAAGTTCATAGCTCAAAAATGGGGATATTGAGTGTATTGTCCATCAAACCACATCTGCTTTCAGGTTAAAGTGCAACTGTGGGTTTTGGCATTTATGCAGAGAAAAAATCCTAAGAGAGAGAAAATCCTAAAACACAGGGTTCAAATGAGAGATGATAGAGTCTTTGGATGTGGCGGACAAGGTGTCATAGCTGCGATGTTGGGATTGGAGCGCTAAGATTAAAAGGTCATCTCTGTCGCTTGTGAGCAAACCCCGAAGCAGGGGCGCATTGCGAGCAGACGGCGCCTTTTCAAAGCCCGGAAAGGTCAACTTGCAGATCACTTCTACGCGGCCAAAATGTTACAGCAAATTGTGTTTGGAGATTAAATAAATGCAATTAAACTGCCTTTTCCGTAAAGTCATACTCAATATTTTACCAGACCGCAACTGCCTTGCGATTAAACACTTCTTTGACACGGCCGTGTCTGCCCATGATACTCCCCATGCCCGCACACCCTGAGCCGTCCCCCCTCAAGCTAAAGAACCGGGACACAGCAGACTTTTTGTTCACTACTTTCGCCTCTTATTCGTCTCTTTAATACCTCATTTTAACCGTTTGGATCGGAATGGCACGGATTTATCGGCTGCAGCTGAAATAGGACTAAATAAAGTCCACCGATGTTTGCTGCCGAAATGCCTCGCTAGAAAGTAATGAAATGAATTAGATATTTTTCTGAAGAATCGCGCAGCGTTTTAACAACTGAGGAGACAAGTAACGCGTTGATCAGATGTATTTAAAGGATTGTTATCAAGCCGAAAACAGCAGGACTTTCGGTTGTTAGATTTATATTTATGTCATATATCCCTTACACTGAACTAACAAAACATCGCACAGCGATCTGATATTTCATCGGACGCATAGTTTCAAGTGCACTTGGATGTGCAGTGAAATAAAGCACCGATCGTGCAAATAAACAGATAAGCGGCAGAAACACTGTAGGCTATATAAGGACCCTAAACGCCCTCATTTACTTACAGGAGCTGTAATCAGAAGCAGTATGAGATCCACCGGGCAGTGTGTCCTTCTCGGGCGGCGTGCGGTTTGCACTGTGCTCTGCCCGATCTTCTCTCAAACACCCTGGATCTGATTACTTTGTGGCAGAAGCAGTGAAACACGCACATGGACGCTCAATCCTCGGAGGAGGAGAGCAGGATCCCGGTTCTTACAGTCACATTCACATGCAGCTCCTTTCCGACGCGTTCATTAAAAATCCCTGTGTTTGTATCTCTCCGTTTGCGTATTTCCGTATTTCCTCTTCTCCAACGGACCTACGCATCCCTCTCCAGATTCCAGGTCTCCTCCACACACAAAGCCTCCCAACCAGCCTTCTGTGCCGCCACACTCATGTTTGCGACTCCCGTGGTCCCTTTACGTTAGCGGTTTCTAGGCAGTCGTCAAGGCATTGAATAAACCCCCCAAGACCTGGGAGTGCACTCTTTCAAACTCGTTTTTCTCCACCATCCTTATTTTAAAATTTGCGCTCGGGTCTCCACGTCAACGCGTTAATGGCACAGACAAACCAGTTGAAATACAGTGTTAAATATTCACATGGTGTGAGATAAGCGTTGGTCCCCGTGTGGGACAAATCCTCAGGTCCACAGTTTTAAAGGCTCATCTAACTTCCACCCACTTTAATCGTGAAGGTTTATCATGTCTGATCGCCTGCTCGGATCATACTCTTACATTTGCGAACGGAGTATTATGATTACAAGTAGGCCGAATGACAAAAACATAGGTAATTATATAGCTCATCTGGTATAATCTTGGAGGAAATCGTTCTGGAGTTTATCGTTTCCTGTATCTGCAATTACTTGCGTCACTGGTGTTACAATCGAAACAAAAAGAAATGTTTTCACTGTAAGGATTTGTGTTTAAAACAATTATACAAGTGATTTAAATGCAATAATTTAACGAAAATTTAGGTAGGACAAAACATAATTTGTGAGTAAATTTAACGAGCAGTGCGCGTACATTCTAAATAATGGGAATAGTAATTTTAAAAGTTCTGGTTTTCTTGGGTCGATTAGAGTCTAAAATTATTATAAATGATTATTTATGTGTCAGTATTCTCCTTCATAGACTGCGTTGCATTTTGCTCCCACGGGGGTTCAAGGCATTTGTATATATAAACTGTGTTCCTATGCTTACATCTAGCGGCAGGTTTGGTGAACTGTCACATAGTTTAAAACTGCTCATTTCGGCTGTAAACCCGAAAAGTATCTGCAATGTTAAATTTGTAGAGTGTACAAAATGTTTGTTGTTCTCAGGTAATGCTGATATATTATAAACCTGGTAAAGTTTTCGGACCGTTGGTCGGGATGTTTTGTTAGTTGAGGATGATTATGAGGTTTATGGGTGCCTTATTACATTGCGTCCAGAGATTGTTTATTGTTTAAACAATTTGGAATAGAAATCGTGTTCATTATTCGGTCAAAGTCAAATTTATTTAGTTTATTTAGTTTAATTAGTTAAACACGATTGTCCATTTTTTGGGGGGGACTACCGTTGCATTGCTGAATAACAGCAGCCCGTGAACAGAAAACAAGCGCTTTGAGGAAGTGTCACACTCTTGTGATGCACTGATCTCCCGAAAGTCTTTGCAGCTTCTCACTCAGATGTAGCTCCTGCAGCATTCAAATGAATGCATGCAGCGCACAGAATAGCTGTCACCGAATGCACCTGTCCTGCTGTCTGTAGAGTTTAGCTGGACAGAAGATGCCCACGGGTCTGGAGAGGCACCGCAGGGAAAGCACGGAGCTTCTCCTGCTCGTTGCCTTACTGATTCTCACCATTTTAACAATGTGGGTGCTTAAAAAACGCCAAGTGAGATTTCTACACGAAACTGGAGGGGCTATGCTCTATGGTAAGGCGCCCGGTGGCGGCTTTGCATATGCTGCAGTCACTCAGGCTCATTTTCACCACGTCCTTTTTCAGCGTTTTAAAGTTTTAAAAATTGCGGGTGATGTAAAGAAAAAATTTAGAGCTTTAAAAAAAGCCATAAACGCGACTTTTGACAAAGTAATCAGTCTGGTATTCTCCTGTTGGAGGTTTATAAGTACAGGGTGTATGAAATAAAAATGCAGCCTTTTACACTGTTAGGTCGTATTATTTTCTGTGAACTAGGCTGGTCAGTATAACTCAATGACTCAGTAATAGTTTCTCCGCCTCATTAAACAGCTTTCATATAGACCTTTAGCCTGAAGGCTACACTTCCTCCTCTAACCCCGCTTCCGGCTTCGCTGTCTGCCTCTGCACCACCTTGCACACAGCTCCCATGTAATATCAGAAATAGGAAGGCTGCAGTAACGTCATGTCTCGGTGGTGCCAACAGTGTGGTGCTGCACACTGATAGTCAGCACACTGGCCTCTGCCCAGCAGATGTAAATGCCATTTTTTTGCCGGTTGCAGATAAAATGATCATCACGCCACGGATAGTGGATTGTGACGAAAAGGCTGCACCACTGAGCACAATAGTTAAAATCTCCCTCTGGCTAGCGGCAGTGTTTACCAAAACGTAAACCTCGTATTTACGTGACTACAAAAGGTCACCACACTAAATATTAAATACGCGTTCCTCGTTTACGAGCTGCCGAAGCAACATGTTCAAGTGACCTAATTAACGGGGGCACAGAAACCCGCCCCCTCCTCTGGTGTCCCTGCTATGTAACTCAGTATTAAGTCTGGTGCTTCTAAGTGCATGTTATTTTTTTGTTATTTTTTTTTTCACGTTTATCTGCCTACGTTGATCTTGCTTTCAATTTAAGATAATTGGTTTTAAATAAGCACTTTGAAAAAGCACCCGACAACGCATACCAGCCCTGATGTAAAACGCAGAAGCTATGACTTGACTTTGTGTGATGCCTTCCTGCTAGCTGACAGATGGTTTAATCTCCTGGAAAGGCATTTGAAGGTTTTATTTTAACACATAGGTTTTATTCTGGGATTAATTCTGAAGCTGGCAGCCACCCCATGGAAGAGGAGCACCGGGGAGATTCACAAGTGTGTAAATCTGAACACAACCCCACAGTTCCTTTTGGTGAATGTCACCGAGCGCATTCACGAGTATTATCACGTGGGAGAAGTCACCCCAAAGCCGCAAGCCCTGCCTGCAGGCTCCATCCTCCATAAGGTAAAGTGGCTCTTCTTCACCTGCGGCTGTGGTCTTCCAAGATGACTTGTGACCTCCCTAGTAAAATTTGGACGTTTTCCCTACACGTATTCAGTTTTCTTTCCATGACCTGCGTACACGTGTTTCAGATGAATAATACTCGGATCTGGGTGAGCCTGAGTGAAACTTATCACTGCACATTTTCATAAACAGGATTAGATATTTATAATATGGTGACCACAGCAATAGTAAAGCCACGACTACAGTGTCCTACCTACAAGCAGAGTGAGTTAACCTCAGTCAATAAACATAAATGAGGAAGTTATTAGTTGTTATTATTATTCCCCAGACAAAGTAATTCACATTCAATGTAATTAGTGAAAATTAAACTAATTTTAAAAATATAATAAAAAGCCTATTTATATTCATTATTGGTGAGCCCAGCCATCAACCCCTGTTACAGCGACATCACATCAGCAGATTAGAGGGTTAAATGGTGGCACGAGCTGCCCGTATCTGCGGAAGCAGGGGGCACACTTTCTGCACGTCACTGTCACGGACACGATCACCAGCGTCGGCACGAGCTGCCCGCATCTGCGGAAGCAGAGGGCACACTTTCTGCACGTCACTGTCACGGACACGATCACCAGCATCAGCGTTCGTGCATTTCGGCGCTGCGGCTTGGGCAGCACGCTGCTTTACAGCATCTCTACCCAGTGCATGTGTATAAATACATTCTGTTCACTGCATTTTGTTTATAAAGTTCACATATGAATATAATGGAGTTGACGCTTTAACTACACTGGCAGTCAAATTAAAACGTTACGCCTGTGTTCAGTTTGTGAGCCCTTTATCCTGCACACAAGTATGTGATTATAACCTGCTAAATGCACGGTGTAAAGTACAGTGTGAAGATGGTGGCTTCTCCCCTAAATGAATGTAACCAGTCGTTTAATGGTACTGTTACGCCGGCGTGGCATGGTGCAGGCAGGAAGAGAAGGGAATGATCCACTGGTGTCTCAAGAGATAACGGGGTAATTAATGGAACAGAACACGCTGAGGTAAACTACAAACCAAAAGGAGTATGACAGGCCAAATAGCAAATAGGAAAAACAAGAAGTAACTACAAGAATCAATAGGAAAACACAAGTGGGAAGCAGAGAGTAACAGAGGAACCAGAAGCAAGCAAGGGAACAGAGTAACAAACACATAGTAACTGACATTGTAACACAATGACCAACCAAGGAAATGAACATTAATACACAAACAGAACTGGGTAACAAAGAAGCAAGAGCGAAGCGTGGAACAATTAACCAGTCAGAGAGGGCACAGGACAATGAGCAATCAGGTAGAACAATCGTGAGGCACAGGGTAACAGTAAACGGGGATCTAATGAACTTAATCATGGAACCAAGAGACCAACCCAAAATAGAACACAAACCAAAAACTAGGAACAGTAAAACTAAAGTAGAAAATGAACACTTGGTAACAAAATCCAAAAATTACAAATAAATGCAGAAAGCTGACCTAGAACACATGACCAAAGGCTTTATAACCACACACTCAACCCACAGAGCTACACAGCTGTCTGGAGAACAGGGAGGACACACTATGTAAGATTAGGAACTAAGACAGAGGGGAAAGGCAGAATGACCAGCAATGCCTGCAGGCCAAATGGGGAAAGGGCGGTGTCACCAAGGGCAGGGTTGTGTGGTTCTGATCCCAACATTCTACATTTCAAGAACAGAATGATGTCGCATGTATTTCAAGACAAAGCTTGCAAACTGGTGAAAAATGACAAAATATTAATAATGCCAGACCATCCTGTTTGTCTGGTCTTTAATATAGGGCTGTGTTATTAACTTGTTCTTTATTTTCTTGCACTTCGCCCAAGTGTACAAGAACACTGCATCATTTGCTTTAAAGTCAAAAGCTTGTGTTTGTTTTAAACCTGCTCCATTTCCGGCTGAGGTTGGCTACACCTGAAACCAACACTGACGTTCAGCATATCTTAGGCTTTGGCTTGCATGGCGCTTTGTCTGGACTCTTCTATGAATGAGAGAGCACTGTCCATTAGCTACCCCTAGAGGGCCGCGATAAAAGCAGCCGAGATCTCTGAGAATCACGCTCTGTCTCCCTACGGCCTGCATCTAAATAGCATGAAAAGGCTCAATCAGTGCACAGGTAGCGAGGACTCGCTAGGATAGTTTGGAGATGGTATTTGAGTGATTAAGTTCTCACACAGATGGGTCCAAGCAGGGAAAGAAGGATCTCATTGCAATTACTGTATCCTTTTGAAAGTTCGCCATTCAGAGACGGGGCTGTAGAATCTGTGAGCTGATTAGCCTACTGCGGATCTACTGAAAAGCCGCACTAGTGTGTGAATGATATTTTATACTATTGTATAAAACAGCCGCACTAGTGTGTGAACGAAACTACTAGGATATAGGTTTATATATAT
>JAABNX020000001.1:16126183-16140329 GCA_015163995.2 Mormyrus lacerda
GGCCCACGCCCTTTAGGGGCCCCCAGAGATCTGCTTTATTAATAATAACACTGGTAGGGGGGCCCAACCTCATATTTGGTCATAGGGCCCAAAATTGCTAGCGGCGCCCCTGTTCTGCAGTAAGAACCATAGATACCCCATTATTAAGCCCGACATCCTGACGTGGTCTCAGGCCCGCTGGGTGGGGGAGTCAGAGCCAGGAAGGGGCCCAGGTGGGAGGGACTGTATATCGTGAGGCAGCACATCTCCTCACCACCCACCTCCATGTCTTTCCGTGTCTCTTAAAGTGACGGTGCTGGCCATCTTCACGGAGCTGCGTGTGGACTCCGATCTCTACATACTGTTGTTTGGCGAGAGCGTGCTTAACGACGCCGTGGCCATCGTGCTGACATAGTGAGTACGGTGTGTCACTCACTTCTTGTCACCTGTGACTGTTTGGACCAACAGCACATGCTGTTACTTCATACCACCTGTGCCCACTCTGACTAAACAGTATGTGATCTTCCTGTTTTCCTTCCCTTTCCATTTTTCAGTCACCCCCCTGAGAGGTGCGGCCACACCAATAGCTGTTTATTTGGCCCGTCACCCTGAGTATCACTATGCTGGCAGCCCGGTTTAGACCCAATGTCCCTTCTCCCTTTCAGCACCATATCGACCTACGACACGGCTGCGGGAGGATCCGCCTTCGATGTCGGCGCCTTCTTCCTCTCCGCCGGACACTTCGTGGGAGTGTTCGCCGGCTCCTTCACCATGGGTCTGGCGTACACCATCATCACGGCCCTGATATCCTTTCCGTGTCATGCGTGTCACGATTCTGAGGCACCGACGGCAGGACACGCCCCCTTCAATCAGAACAGACAAACGTGAGAGCAAAGGCTTCGCCATCCTGCCTGGGAATCATGTTTGCATAAGCAGGTCGTTAATCAGACTCTAGCTGATAATGACGTTCTGAGTAGCTGTGGTGGTTCTCTGTGTCTCGAATCTTGACACAATTAGGATCTGCTACTAATTGGGTGCAGTTGCAGAGGCCAAGCACAGACAGTGTGTGAATTCAGGGTTTACACTGCGTCACACCCTCCTGTCTGCTGCCATCTTCGTCACTTGTGGCTCACTGGGCCAGAAAACTGGTTACCCACGAACAGAGATGCAACCCAGATGCGAAAGGCTATGGTAATCTGCATGCAGATGACTAAATACCATAGGCTCATTTTCCTTGTCACTTATCCTTTCATCACCCTCTGTACTCCTTTGTCTTGTGATGTAACTGCGGGGTGCAGGAATTTGGACTGTTACCATCAGGGTTACTACTAACAGCACTCCAGGCATCAGGTCTGTCTGCTTATCCTGGTTTCCCCAGCTGCAATTTTGCTGGTTTGCTTAGTACACATATACTCTATTGCCAAAAGTATTGTCACACCCCTCCAAATTATTGAATTCAGGTGTTCCAATCGCTTCCATAGCCACTGATATATAAAATCAAGCACCCAGGCATGTAGACTGCTTCTACAAACATTTGTGAAAGACTGGGTCGCTCTCAGGAGCTCAGTAATTTCAGCCATTTCAACCGTTTCATGGTACCATGATAGGATGCCACCGGTGCAATAAGTCCATTTGTGAAATTTCCTCGCTACTAAATACTTCACGATCAACTGTTAGTGGTATTAAAACGAAGTGGAAGCAATTAGGAACAACAGGAACTCAGCCACGAAGTGGTAGGCCACGTAAAATCACAGAGCAGGGACAACGCATGCTGAAGTGCACAGTGTGTGAAGTCGACAACTATCTGCAGAGTCAATAACTACAGACCTCCAAACTTCGTGTAGCTTTCAGATTATCTCAAGAACAGTACGCAGAGAACTTCATAAAATGGGTTTCCATGGCCAAGCAGCTGCATCCAAGCTTCACATTAACAAGTGCAATGCAAAGCGTCGGATGCAGTGGTGTAAAGCACGTCACCACTGGACTCTAGAGCTGTGGAGACGTGTTCAGTGGAGAGACAAATCACACTTCTCTGTCTGGCAATCTGATGGATGACTCTGGGTTTGGCGGTTGCCAGGAGAATGTTACCTGCCTGACTGCATTATGCCGACTGTAGTTTGGTGGGGGGAGGATTATGGTGTGGGGTTGTATTTCAGGGGTTGGACTTCGCCCCTTAGTCCCAGTGAAAGGAACTCTTAATGCTGCAGCATTCAAAGGCATTTTGGACAATTTCATGCTCCCATCTTTGTGGGAAAAGTTTGGGGATGGCCCCTTCCTGATCCAACATGACTGTGCACCAGTGCACAAAGCAAGGTCCATAAGGACATGGATGAGGGAGTCTGATGTGGAGGAACTTGACTGGCCTGCACAGAGCCCTGACCTCAACCCAATAGAACACCTTTGAGATAAATTAGAGGGGAGACTGTGAGCCAGTCCTTCTCGTTCAACATCAGTGCCTGACCGCAGAAATGCTCTCCTGGAATAAAGGTCAAAATTTCCCATAAACACACTCCTAAACCTTGTGGACAACCTTCCCAGAAGATTTGAAGCGGTTATAGCTGTAAAGGGTGGGCCAAATCCATATTAAAGCCTATGTATTAAGAATGGGATGTCATTAAAGTTCATGTGTGTGTAAAGGCAGGTGTCCCAATACTTTTGGAAATATAGTGTACATTGTATGCAACTACCCAGAATGCATTGTGTCACAGGCACACTGTCTGTCTGGGTTACTCGCACTGACTGGTTTTCCTTGACCCAGCCGTGGGCAGTACGTGACCAAGTTCACTCAGCTGAAAGAGCTTCCCCTACTGGAAACTGGGCTCTTCTTCCTGTTCTCCTGGAGCTCCTTCCTGTCAGCAGAGGCCTGTGGTCTCAGTGGTGAGTGACCCCTCCCTCCAACATGGCATCCCCCAGAGACCTAATGATCATTCAGCTGTAAATATTACAGACTGATTTAAGAGGCACACAGACAGGTATGGAATGGGGTCCAAATTAAAACTGAAATGGGACACAAAATTGTAGGGCAGATAAAGCCAGATAATCCTGTGTCTAATAGTAGTAGTGGTGCATTGCAGTGTGTGTGCAGCTTGGTCTTGTTTAATATCCAGCACAGGGCTCTAGCTAATCAGGCCTCTCACTTTAATTAGAGCCCCTCTGCATGGGTCAGCTGGGCTGTCTGTTTAATAAGTTTCTCTACAGACCCCTCCCATAAAAGATGCCCCCCCCCAGTCCGTGTTAATTGTATTTTCATGAAATTTTAATACTTTGTCTTCAAAGTGCACTGAGGCTGTGACCTTTTCAGGGATATGGTTTAAAAAGTGCAAAGGTGGAACCTCGCTTTTCTTCTCAAAACCTCTGTTTTCTTGAATCCTGTGATATATCACAGCACTCTGCCCTCCTTGTGCATCCTGTGTGACCACCAGAGCAGCAAGTGGTGCTGACATTATCTACTCCTCGCACCCCCAGCATTGTATAGTCTGCACCCCATTGATACAGCAGAGGCTGCAAGTGAGCTGTGGTTCCTGGCTCCCACCCTGAAGGGGCCCCAATGCAGCCCGGATACAGCCCTCCCCTCCTTGCATCACATTAAATGCCACTCCCCTGTTTTTGCAGGCATTGTGGCGGTGCTGTTCTGTGGCATCACACAGGCACGCTACACTGTCCACAACCTGTCCTCTGAAGCCAAAGTCCGGACCGCGCAGGTGAGAGCTGGCATACACAAATGTACACACACATGTCCAACACGCCACATATACATACACACAGAAACGCACACACACGCGCATACACATGTTCAACATGCCACACACACACACGTTCAACACGACACACGCAAACGCACACACACGCATGTCCAACATGCCACACACACACACACACACACACGTCCAACATGCACACACACACACATGTCCAACATGCCACACACACCACACATGTTCAACATGTCACTCGCACACACACACAAGTCCAACACGTCACACACACACCACACACGTTCAGCGTGCCACACACAAACCACACATGTTCAACACGCCACACACACCACACAGGTTCAACATGCCACACACAACACACACATCCAACACGCCACACACACATACCACACATGTCTAACATGCAACACACACACACCACACACATCCAGCATGTCACACATGAAACAGGCCACACATCACATGCACCACACACACTGAAAGTCACACATACACACTTATAGGAATTATTAGCTCGGGTAAATTTTAATATTTCCACCAATATGTTTTGATATTCATTAGATTTTAATGAATTATTATTTAATGCTGATTATTAATCAATTGTTATGCCAAATGGTTGGCTCCTCCAAACTCAGTTGCGGAATCCCAGTGAGTCTATTAATGTGAGACTTACGTGGGATTCACTAATTACCAGTATCGCTTAGTAACCAGGGTTAGATGGGCCGTCCAGCGAGCTGCATCACCAGGTAATGTAAACGGTTGGTAGCAAAGCTTCCCTCACGGCCGATGACAGAGAGTCTCGCAATATTTCAGGCGAGTTTGAGGCTTCAGAGCCTGTAGCCAAATCGCACAGAGGCAGGGACTATTGTGAGCACTCAATGAACGGAGGCTGAAGTTGTATAAGAGACATGCATTTATTCCTAACTAACAGTACAACTAATATAAGGCAAACATTACACTTAACACAAACAACAAACACGAAATAATGGAATAGAAACAAACAATGTAATTATGGAACTGCAATGACCGGATTTAAATAAGTAACCTTAAAAAGGAAATACTGTTCTGCAAGCAAGCACAGTTTGTGGAAACACGACCCTCATGTAGCTGGTTACCAGAACAGCTTAGGTTACTAGAATGAAAGGAAGTTGGTTTACTTGGTTGCAGAGTGGGGGGGGGGTGGAGTCTTGGTTGCAGAGGCTGATGAGCTGACAGGATGATGGCACTCAGGAAGACACGGCGTTTTGAGCAGTTGTTGGAGTGGAGCCCCTTCTCTGTTGGGTAGCAGGCCTTCACCGGCAGGCTTCAGGAGGGCTTCTTGCGGGCTTCTCTGCTCCTGGGCTGATGTTCTCCACCTCTCTTCAGGCTGAAGTTCTTTCTGCTCTTCCCCTTTGTTCTGAGGTGCCAGGTTTTCATGGTGTAAAGTTCATGAATAGGGATGACCAGGAATTCGACTCCTGGATCAATGGCTGACCATCCATTTGGCGGGCTTTCAGAGTGGGTTTGTGATTACTGATGATTTTGATTCATAAAAGTATACACTTTTATGGTAAACGCTGACTAGATTTGGATCAGGAGTGATTTTCCATCAGTTTGATACCAAACATGCCATACCATCGTCTGTATATTGAGACTAGGAGCGAATCAATATACAGGGTATACCAAAGCCACACTTAAAATGGACTCTCTTTTAGGGTGTTGGGTGAAATGGTATGTAAGGTAGGATGTCTGGGGAGGGGGTTGCGTGCCAAGTCGAGGGACCCCCGTCCTTGAGGTCCACTCTGCTGCCCGTAGGTCGCTAAATCTTTGGGCAATAAAAGTTGGAGTGCTGGCCTCCCTTGTCATCTGTGTGTGTTTGGGTGTGTGTGTGTGTGTGTGTGTGTGTGTGTGTGTTTAAGGGGTCACCAACCCCCCTTTGGTGCTTAGGTCAATGTGTACCTCACGTACCAGGCTAGGACTTGTCTCAGGCTACCTGGAATTTAAGCACTGTGATATGTGCATTTGTGATCCTACACACTACAGGCCACACACACACACCACACAAACACTATACACCTGCTGCACACACACAAGCCACATACGCCACAAACAATGCAAGCCGCATCTACACGCATGCCACACACTGCAGGCCACAAACACGCACTGCAGGTCACACACACGCCACACACACACGGTGCAAGCTATACACAAACATTGTTCCCCAGTGTGTCCCTGTACTCTCCTCCCAGGCTATGCCCATTGCAGCGTGTGATTGTGCTATTGCAATGCAGGTGTGTGCTTGCTACGTTCCACTGTATGGGAAAAAGGCTGAACAATAACACCACAATTAAGATGCCAAATAGCTGGGAGCCGCCGCTGCTCAGGGACCCCCCCCAGCAGCCGGGGTAAATTAACTGTCAGGCACCAGCTGATTTGGAGCCGAGTGTTCAGTGACTCCCTGCGCAGTGCTCAGCGCCTTTGCCTACCCGTCCTGCGATGCTTGGCTCTTACGCATTCAGGAACACAAATCAGTACTGATCATACAGTTCATGATTATTTTCTTGACATGAATATTCTGTTTGCTCTTAATTAATTGTCCTCTAATTCTTAGAAGCATCAAACTGATGAAATGACTTTTGAGAATCGGAGGCTCAGAAAAATGCGAACAGACGCACTGTGTTTAAGAGTGTTTGTGGGGTCACTAACCCCCCTTTGGTGCTTAGGCCAATGTGTACCTCTCATACCAGGCCAGGACTTGTCTCAGGCCACCTGGAATTTAAGCTCTGTGATATGTACATGTGTGATCTTACGCATTACAGGCCACACACACACCACACAAACACTACACACCTGCTGCACACACACAAGCCACATACGCCACAAACAATGCAGGCCACATCTACACACATGCCACACACTGCAGGCCACACACACGCACTGCAGGCCACACACACGCTCTGCCGGTCACACACACGCCACAAACACATGGTGCAAGCTATACACAAACATTGTAACCAAAGACATTGGACCAGCATTTGAACCAAAGGCGATACAGTTCATGGACAAATATTGATATATTTGTTGTACATGAGCATGTTAATATTGAATTATGTTCCTGAAAGGTAGGGTCTGAACCAGTTGTGGCTTTTCAGTGATGAAGAGATAAGAGATCCACTATCTGGCTCCAGGAAACTACTCATGGCTCAGAGTGATGTGACAGGCTAAAGGGACAGAAAAATCTAACAAAAAGGCCCTTGAAGGCTGGAAGTCATTTCATTGGAAGACAGATACCATGCAATTGGTCTCAGTTGCAGACAGTTGGAGAGTTGCAGACAGGGTAGATGGTGGGATGGATCTTACTGTACAGATGACACTGTAGTTGTGATTCGCTAGGCCGGCTGCTTTGAGCACTGTTTAAAACTGATCCTCCAGCTAGGATGTTGGACATCTCTGGGTCCTTAGCTCTTGAGGCTGATCCTCCAATTAGCTGTGGACTTCCAGGGTGAACTTGACCAGGGTGCTTGTAACACTGTCTTCCTGGCATTGCAAGCAATCTTTGCTTTCATTTTGGAGACAGACATCATCCCAACTGATTGTAAAACGGGACTTGTTCTCCCTATCTGGAAAGCGAAGGTTGATCGTTTGGATTGTGGCAACTACAAAGGGATGGCACTGCATTGTGTGCTATAGGGTCATCTTCAAGAGGATCTGTGATCACATGCTTACCCACCAGCGACTGGAGTAGTCTGGTTTTATGCCTGAGAAGTCTACCATAGACTGCATCCTGGCACTGAGGGTTCGAGCTTAAAGGTGAATATCGGCAGGGTTTCTTTACAGCCTTTGTCGAGCTTCGTAAGGCATTTAGCTGCTCTGTAGGATATCCTGAGATTTTGTGGGATTCCCCTAAAGTTGCTGGACATCATGAGCAGTCTGAACACTTGTACTAGATGGTGGCGCAGGCGGTACTGCTATTACTTGGCAACCAGAGGGTTTCAGATTCAAGCCCTGGTTCCTCCTGATCCCATCAAAGTGTCCTTGAGCGAGACACTGAATCTCAAATTGCTCCTGTTGTGCAGGTTGGTGCCTTGCATGGCAGCCTCCTCCACCGGTGTGTGGATGAGTGAATGTGAGGTATGTATTGTAAAGAGCTTTGAGTACTTGTAGGAGTTGAAAAGTGCTATATAAATGCAGTTCATTTACTATGAGTGCTATGGAGACAGAATGTGGCCTGTGTTGTACCCTAGAATCAACTGGGAAGATCAGGGGTGTGTTTTTGCTTCTACTCTGTTCAATGCTTGCATGGACTGGGTGTTGTGCAGGGTCGTGAGGGCCAGCAGCTGTAGGGTATCTGTTGGTGAAGAAAGATTCATGCTGTGATGATGTTGCAATCATCATGGAGTCAATGGAAGCTCTAATTGGGGCTCTTGAGAGACTGAGTGTGAGTGTCTGGGCTTGTGAGTGTCCTGGATAAAAACCAAGATCCAGGCCTTTAATGACCTGTTGGGCACAGCCATCAGCAGTGTGTCTGTCTGCAGAGAGAATTTCAACTGTGTCCAGAGGTTCACTGATCACAGCAGCAACATTCATGTCTCCAGTGACTCTACCTATGAAATCAGTAGATGGATTGGGAGAGCATGGGGGTCAAGATAGGGGTGTGTGGTGTTCCCGATATCATTGCAAGAGGACAAAGGTCCCAGTCCTTAGAGTCCTGGTGCTCCCCATTTTGCTGCATGGCTGTGAGACATTGACCCTATCCACTTACCTGAGACGAAGACCGGACTCTTTTGATACTGTGTCTCTTCAGAGAATCCTTGGGTAATGCTGGTTTGACTTTGTGTCGAATGAACAGCTGCTCAGGGAGTCCCGAATGAGGCCTATCACCTGCATTGTGAGGGAGCCATGTGGCGCGGTTCCCTGAGAGTGATCTGGCTCGCAGGATCCTCATTGCTGAGGACCCCAGTAGCTGGGCCAGGCAAAGGGGGCGCCCCTGTAACACCTGGTTGCAGCACATAGACGACCTTTTCCGGCCGGTGGGAATAAACCATGTGTTGACCTGGGGCGTTATCAACCGGGATCCCGAGGTGTTCTGTTGTGTGGTGGGTGCAGCAACGCGCTGCACCAGTGCATGCTCCCCAACCTGACCTGACCTGGGGCGAACTGCCCATTTATGCACTTGTCCTCGTCAGGGTCTTGGAGGCTCTGGAGTCTGACCCAGGCAGCTCAGGGCATGAGGCTGGGGGTAACTTTTTAACATTTACATGAAAAAAACCTCCAGTGCTCATCTCATTAAATGTGTAGCATGACAAATATGTATCCAAATAACATAATTCTCATTTCCTGGTTGTACCTGTCTGTTATCTCACACAAACACCCCCCCCCCCCCCCCAGCTGTTTGAGTTCCTGAATTTCCTGGGCGAGAACTTCACCTTCTGCTACATCGGTCTCGCCATGTTCACCTTCCAGACGCACGTCTTCCAGGCGTTTTTCATCTTCGGGGCCTTTGTATCCTTCCCTGTGGTACCTTCCAGAAAGATGCAGCCTTGTTTAGCTGTTTTTTTCAGTCTCGTTCTATCTGTTAGAGTGGCCCACAGAGCAGTTTTTCTTACTATTTTGACATTTTAATGTTAAAGCAGTTATCCATCTTCCAGCCACCTACCCTGAGCTGGGTTACCGGGGGCCTGGAGCTTGTCCCTGAGGCAGTGGGACGCCCTGGGCAGCATGCCAGTCCATTGCAGGGCACACACATAACCAGACACCAGGGGCAGTTTAGGGACACCAGTCAGCCTGACTGCTTGTCTTTGGACTGGGGGAGGAAATTGGAGAATTCATAAGAAACCCACATGAAAGAGAGAGAACATGTAATCGCTGTTTTTAGGGCAAGCCTGGTGAGTGGCATGACACCATAACCTTACAGTATAGCAAACAGGTGTAAGACGTGGATCCCCACATAGACCTCGAGGAAGCCATGGCGTCACACATGCCTCCGTGTGTTGCTGAGGTTGACGGCTCTGACCCTGAACAGACGATCACTTATGTGGCCTTGAGTCGCATCCACACAGCTGTCCATTGTGCTGGCGAGGGCCTGTAACATCTACCCCCTGTCCTTCCTGCTCAACCTGGGCCGGCAGCGGCGGATTCCCAGAAACATCCAGCACATGATGATGTTCTCAGGTACGACACCTGCTGGGCCTCCCCACTGACATGCACCCACGTCCTAAACTATTCCCTGATGACAAAATGCAAATCCGCCATGACGAAGTTTAATTAAAATGCGGTTTGTTGATTATCTGACTTGTTAATAAATAAAAAATTATGGTGAGGGGAGCCAGAGCTGCTCTCGAAATGATTACACTCTGGGGAGCGAATGGGCTAAGAATGCAGAAGCAATAACATTGTGTCTTTCAGGACTTAAGCAGACCAGGGCTTCAAAGTGTGGAAATGTAGGGGATTTAGGGGAGGAGCCTGGGTTCAGATCAGGACTGTTCACCATTTAGGGATGAGGGGAAGGGATGGAAATCAGCAGGACAGCTGACCAAGGGATGGTGGCGGGGGGGGGGGCAATTAAGGGCTACTCCGCTCATTAGCATTTTTATATGATTAGCTGTTTATTAGCTTCTGGCTGAGTTGCCCATAGTCCTATGCTCCACATCACCGCCCTAGTGGCTAGCCACTGACATGACATGCCCCCGTCTTGCAGGTCTGCGTGGAGCTGTGGCGTTCGCCTTGGCAGCTCAGGACACATCCACAGAGGCCCGGCGGGCCATACTCAGCACCACACTACTGGTGGTTCTGGTCACCGTGTGGGTCATGGGCAGTGCCACCGTGCCTATGCTGGGCTGGCTAGACATCCGGTAGGTCTTGTGGCCGAGCTCCGGTTTGCTCCATGTGTGCCCCCTGTTAGTGAAGGTCGTTGCTGCTCTGTAATCCAACTTTATTAAACCTCTAGGAGGAACTTGAATGGCTATGGAGCTTTTTAAAAGGTCAAGTTGCAGTACAAACAAATCTAGCCTTGGGACCATAAGTTTCTGCTCGAGTTGCTGGCTTGCATCTGGCTTCACAGCTCTGACCCCCCAGTGGGGTCTACTGGAGATTATGGGGTGCAAGTACTGTTGATGGGAATGGTGGCCTGATTGCCAAGCCCATCTAAGCAGCGTGTTGTTCCAAAGTACTGTATCGGCCCTGTAGAGTCCAGGAATGCCAAGATTCATGTTGAAATGCCGCTCCTGACCGGGGCAGATAGTTTCCCCCAGAGATGAACTATATGAATAATGACATTATTAGGTTCCAGATGCAGGCAGCGGCCACTGTAAGCCACCAGGAAAACATCCCCAAATCACTGCGATTCACGAGGCACGGGCAACTTGGCAACGTTTACGCAGACAGATCCGTTTATTAGGCGTCTCCCGGGACAGCAAATCCAGAGCTACGGAGATTTGCCAGCTCAGCCAGGGCAACATCAAGTGATGGATAGCGAAGGCGGAGCCAGAGTCCACATGGGCCCCTGTAGGCAGGATTCGCAACTCTGTGGAGCTTTCCTAACACGTACCCCGAGTAAGAGGTCCGCGCTCATTCCTGGGGGAAGGGTTTGAACCCAGGCTGCCGCACAGCATGGCAGGACATCTCTGCTGTTTGCTCTTAGAGTTAAAGAGTTGCTTCTCTGTTGATGGTTTTATGAACAGCGTGACACCAGGACACACGGGAAGCTGCCATCTGTTGGAGGGGTGCCAGCCAATCAGCGATTTGGGGGCTCCCAGCTGTTGATAGGATTGTAATCCTGCCTCCAGCATGGAGCAGGTAGGGCTGGCGCTCCCCATGAGCTTCTCTGAGGGCTGCCGTTTATAGCTTGATATAGGTGCATTCAGGATGGCATCAGTCCTGCTGACATCACACCAAAGCCATGGGTGACAGGACAGTGATACTGCACATTTCTCAGCTAGGAAGTCTGTCATTAAAGTGACGTTTTCCGGAAATACTGATTCCGGCAGCTGGACAATTATGATTCTGGCATGCTGGCTGGAATTTCTATTTTTTCCGAAGAATCCCCCTACTGCGCCCCCCACACCAATGTGATTATAGTTTGAATTTTTTAGTTTAGCTGTTATTTGTCACGTCCTGCCCATCAAATCCACCAGACCCTCCTGTCTCCGCCCTGTCATGTGACCCCAACAAGCCATGTCCGTTACTCATTTCTCTTACCTCTCACACTATTCACTCCTCTTGTTATGCCCCTTGTTTGCTCTGTATAAGCACTTGCCACTCCTGTGTTCACCAGTCCTGTCACTGAGGTCATTCCATCATGTTGCCTGTGCCCTTTCCTGTTCCACTCCTCCTGTTTTGATCCCTCGCAGTCTTTGTTTTGCCAAGTCCTTTGTTATTTTGTGCCGTGACATTATTTTTATTTTATTTTCAATATTCATTTGTAATCCAGGTTAGTTTTAGTTCATTTTCAGTGTGATTTTATTGTTTTTTGGAAGATATATTTCTATTTAGTTTTGTAATTTAGTGGTGCAGTGGTGGCATGGTGGTGCAGTGGTTCGCAGTGTTGTGTCACACCTCTGGGACCTGGGTTCAAGTCTCTGCCTATTTTACATGTGTTTAGAGTTTACATGTTCTCCCCATGTCATGGTGGGGTTTTTTTCTGGGTACTCCAGTTTCCCCCCACAGTCCAAAGACATGCTAATTGGAGTTACTAAATTGTGTATGCGTGAGTGAATGGTGCGTGAGTGAATGGTGCGTGAGTGTGCCCTGTGATGGGCTGGCTCCCCATCCTGGGTTGTTCCCTGCCTTGTGCCCAAAGCTTCCAGGATAGGCTCCAGACCCCCTGCAACCCAGAAGGATAAGCGGTTTGGGAAAGTGGATAGATTTTAGTAATTTTATTTCTACGGATCGACTGAAAGTTGTAGAGCAATTTTGTGCCTGATCTTCAGAGACTCCTGCTTGAATACACAGTGCACATTATGTACTGATGTCCTCAAAATGGGCAGAACATGTTCCAGGTATTATTAATGGTAATTGAATATAAACAAATCATTACTTTTAACGATATACATAGCAATGGAGAGTATTTGATGTTTGTTTTTATTTCAGCTATTTTTGGAAGCCTTATTTAATTTTTTCATTCTGTCTTTTATTACATTTCTCGTGTCTTATGTAATTTCAGTTCACAATAATGTGATTTCATAGTGGTAGTCTCCGTTATCCGTAATAACCCTACCCCACGCTGGCTGTGTCCTTCCATCATCTGTGCATATGAGCACATGTCTCTCAGGGGGGCTCTGACCCTGTTTCTGGTCACAGCATCGCAGCCTGTTGCCAGATGGGAGGGGAGGGTCTGGCTTCAGAAAGAGGCACCTGCAGGGGGCGCTCACTTGCACTATGACACGCCACAGGGGGCCTAGTAGAGCACACGTCTGTGTCTGTAGGGCAGAGTGTACGTTTGCTGCCCCCATGTAAGGTCCTATTTTTCCCTGAAGCCGTGTTTGGGCTTCTGCCATTACGAATGACCACAGGCAGGGAACTTGAGATTCCCCCTTAGGCTAAGGGTCACAGTGTCAGGAGGATGAGTCACTGCTGGCTCGTGGGTGACACCGTATGACACCTTGGTGACATTCGGTTTCACCAAGCTGGGAGGTCATCGTTAAAAGCTCGAAAGGCTGCCGGGGACCGTGACGCATGACCACGACCCCGTATGTTGGGCCATTTGGTGAATTCAATGCATTCTGTGCAGCAGCGGCCGTTGCCTCATTATGGCCCGTATGCTGGGATTTTGGAGGATACTTGGAATTTATGGAGGCACACACTGCGACGGAGGTGCGAAGGGAGCTTAACAAGAGCATGAAGTGAGGATTACAGGAGTGTATCGGGAGCACAATGGAAGTGTAACATGAATGTAACAAGGGCATAATGGGAGCATGATGGAGGTGTTATGGGAGTATAATTGGTGTTATGGGAGTGTAACGGGAGTGTGATGGGGGTGTTATGGGAGTGTAATGGGAACATAATGGGGGTGTTATGGGAGTGTAATAGGAACATAATGGGGGTGTTATGGGATTATGGGACTGTAACGGGAGTGTAAATGGGGTGTTACGGGAGTGTAACAGGTGTGTAATGGGGGTGTTATGGGAGTGTAAAGGGAGCGTAATGGGGGTGTTATGGGAGTGTAAAGGGAGCGTAATGGGGGTGTTATGGGAGTGTAAAGTAGCATGATGTGGGTGTTATGGGAGTGTAAAGGGAGTGTAATGGGGGTGTTATGGGAGTATAACGGGAGCATGATGGGGGTGTTATGGGAGTATAACGGGAGCATGATGGGGGTGTTATGGGAGTATAACGGGAGTGTGATGGAGGTTTTATGGGAGTGTAACGGGAGTGTGATGGGGGTGTTATGGGAGTGTAATGGGAACATAATGGGGGTGTTATGGGATTATGGGACTGTAACGGGAGTGTAAATGGGGTGTTACGGGAGTGTAACAGGT
>JAABNX020000001.1:16141726-16161894 GCA_015163995.2 Mormyrus lacerda
TACGGGAGTGTAACAGGTGTGTTACGGGGGTGTTATGGGAGTTTAAAGGGAGCGTAATGGGGGTGTTATGGGAGTGTAACGGGAGTGTAGTGGGAGGGTACAGTACAGTGTGCAATGCCTGAGACATGTGACAGAGGGAGGGTGCGGTTCACCTGCCAGCATCTGACCTGAAGCAGAGGAATCTCATTTTAAAAAGCCTGATATGAAATACGTACCTCAGAGACAACAGCATTTCTGCTGACTGTGACGTCAAAGGTAGAATCATTCCCCACAGATCCGGTTACACTGTGGGATTTATCTCAGCTGGGAGGACCTTTGTCTTATTAATGATCCACAAATATAAAGTCTGAAAGGAGGCAGTTTCAAGCTAAGTTTGCAGAGTTCGTGTAAAGACGCCGGTTTCTGTGAGTCCAGGATCTGACAATAATGATCTTACAGTAAACACCTACCAGAGGGAGGTGTCCTGTTTTAACTGGTTACGGCTTTAAACACGCCACCAGCATGCTCTGGGCTCTCCTGACGACACCCCACTCTCCCATTCACGCTCAGTAAACTGGATCCCAACACCAAGAAGAATCGCCTGACCCAGTATTGCTGTGAAAAGCTGTTGAGGTGAAATTAGAGGAGTGAGTTGAGTGTGTGCCGAACCTGGGAGTGTAATTTTTATTCCTCTGATTCTAAAAAGGGCCACAGTGATGTTACCGACAGAGGAACGTGGTCTTCCAGAGGATTCTGTTTGGGCCCTGGCCAAACACAGCCTGGCCTCACAGGCGTAACCAAAAAAGAGTGACGTTTGAAAATTGCTCCCCCAGGCCGTTAAATCATCGCTATAACTTTGTGCTACATGTCATTAATCAGGGTGACCCATTTATAAACTGTTTGTTGACAGAACAAAATGAATAACTGTAATCCTCCGGAAACCAGTGCTTTGTCACGAGCATGATAACGTTGCCTCATCCGTCAGAGGCATTCCGGGGAATCTGACAATCATCCTTGGAAACAGAGACCCCACTCCCCTATCTCCAGGTCGTGCTGTGCCTCTGAGGGGCGGGGCTTCATGCTGACTCCCGCCCCCTCACCCAAACCCCACTCCTTCAAGGCATTCATTTTAATCGAGGGCTTCAGATGTGGGATTTTACTCAGGAAGTGCCTTCGTTACTGCAGTTTCCTTACAAAGATTTCCTGTGCTAAAGTTATGAACCTGGTGGATCGTCAGCCCGTACTCATGGGGCCTTCCCTACAGCCCCCCTGCTGTCGTCCATCTGGTTGTTTTTAAACATCTCCCCATGGAGAGACTGTTCCTCACAGTATGGCCACTTTCAAAAGTTAGAGAAAAAAAAACGCTAATCGACCGGATCTCAGCTCCCCAAGGTCGTCTTCCTGATGTTTCTCACGCTTTCCTGAGTTAACAGTGCCTGTCGGCAGCAGAACATCCCGGATTCCGAAGCGTTCTGTGAGTCAGGCCCTATCCTCTTTCGCTGGGAATCACCACGTCCCCCCCCGAGCTCTGACTCCTTTTCTGCTGATTCACTGGAGGGAACACCTACCCTTGATGTTGAGTGGTGCTCTCTGGGGCCTTGGCATGGAGCCATGTGCCTGACAGAACATCGTGCAAGTGAGGTCTCCTGGTTTAAAGTATTCAGGGGATCTGCTTGGCTGACATATTTAAAACCCCACATGACTGCACCCTATTGACCCAGGCTCGTTACATTTCCTTGATTAAAGGTGCCCTCCTCTGACCCAGCTTATAAAGTCAATGGAAGTTCACTCCCTTAATGAAGAGCCACTTCTCCTACTTGAGGGAACATTTCCTGGGTCTGGACTGCATCCTTAGTGCCTTTCCTGAGCTGTACAAGTTGTGAGATATTTAGGACACTTTCCAGGCAGGCAGTGGATACCGCCCATCCCTTTAAGGCCACCGTGTAATGACAGTCACACCCACGGACCTAAGGGAGTTATCAGGTGTCAGCATTTACACAGATTTTCCAAAAATATGACCTACCTATGTTATATATACAGGAGTATATCATATATCTGGGGCTCCATTTATTACAGGGTTTTCTTTGACATGGATTGAAGCGTTTACGGTTGCCGGCATCAATTCTCAGACATATGGAAGTTAACCCCTCAGGGGGTCCGAGCTGATGGAACAGCTTACAGGTAATGAAGAGAAATTACATTGAGTCCACTCTGACATTGACATTAATACACGCTATGTATTACTTTAAGAATGGCTCTTTGGGGACTGTAATGTCTGCACATGAGTACTTTTACCAGCGGTAAATGTTATGGAGCAGAACGACAAGAAGGGTAATGTATGAGAGAAACGGCGAGCAGCTGGCTTATGATGGGAAGGTGCATTTTGAGGGTGGCGTTCTCAGAGGGCATCAAGGCTCAGGAAGACGGACTGACCTCTGCGTGTGGCACTAGCTTGAAGGTATTAGGGTTCAAACGGTTTTCGCTCAGAAAGCTGTGCGCCATCATTACTGCATCACCACTAACTTCTTGAATGATTGTCATGTATTTTCTTGATGCGCTCGTCTCTTTGACTCACCCGCACTTCTCAGCGCATGAGATGGAACTGAATAGTAAAGACTGTCATGCGACGTAGCCTGCAGGCTGTTCACCGCATCGTGAGACATCACAGGGAAGCTGCTTTTCGGTGACGCGTCACTGGGAACGATGCATTTCACAAAGGTATCGTGGAGAATGGTGACATTTCACTGGTGCGTCACAGGGAATCATTTCACCGAGGCATTGTGGGGAATAATCACATTTCACTGAAATGTGGCGGGGAACAGTGAATTTCACATGTGACAGGGAGGAGGGTGTCTGTTACCCGTGGGTCAACATGATGATGGCAGAATTATATTATTTTATTAATTTTCTCGGCAGGGTGGGAGTGGACCCTGACGAGAGCCCTGGGGAGGCACCGTGCAGCCAGGTAACGTGACAGCGAGGCGTGTTTCCCGCGACATGTCCGTCCCGGCCTGGGCCGCCAGGCAACCCCTCGCTTTAATCCGGGCTCTGGTTACAGCCAGCTTCCGGCTCCAGGGTTGGGGTGACACTACAGCATTTTATGGTCAATGTAATATTAGTTGTGTTGCCAGTGTGAACCATCAACTCATCTCCGCTGTCTTTGAATGAAGGAACGTTTCAGAAGTTTCCATAAAATGATTTCCTCATAGTTACTCGAGTAGATATGAGTGTCGATGCCCGTTACTGATTCCGGGGGCATCTTCAGCTGCTTTGCGCCTCCTCGGATCGGGACCTAATCCTTCAAAGGGCCAGTGCTGGGCTATTCACATGGAAATGGAGCATGTAATCGGCGCCTCCGCTGGGCTTTGCAGGGGCCATTTTCACAGTCGCCATCCTGTTTGGCTCCCGACCTGCCCGTAACTGTAGCCTCCTTCCCATTGAGAACCCCTGGTATCTCCGCGCGGGGGTCACCGGATATCCTGCACTCACCCGGATTACGGCTCACAGCTGACCCCCCGGGGACACCGCACGCCACTCTTTGTACCGCTGTTGCTAACACCGGCTCTCCCATGCTTCTTAGGCAGCCGTGGAGGACTCGCTCGCGGCGGCCCCGCAGCCCCAGGGGCCCTTGACGTGGCAGCTATGGAAAACCCTAGACTACAGGTATCCTTCAGACATTCTCCAGAAACAGGGGCCCTGCCCGCGGACAGCGGCGGCTAAGGTGACGTGTCCCGGGTAAAGTGACAGCCCACGCCTGTTAGGCAGGGATCAAACCCCATCCCCCTGCCCTCAGAGAGACCAGTCAGTGTACCTTCCTGAGTAACATAAGCCAGGTATAATTTAAATGAAACTGTTCATTTTGTGTTTCTCGAAACCATTCTGTTTGCTTTTCTCCTACATTAATACTACTCCAGTTTACCTTGCTGTCAAAACCCTAGTCATTGTTTGTATTTCTCAATGTAAAGTTTCAGGAGCCATAAAGAGATACTGGCTCCCAGCATAGTGATTTCCTGAGAGGCTGTCAGGTGCATATAACTACTATACATACTATATTGTGCTAATATGGTGTTTAAATGATCTAAAGGTTGGTGTAAAAATATATTATGCCTGCCAAAGTGTGTGAGCTTAGCCATTTCAAAACCCCTTCAAAAATCACCCCAGTATTTGCAGCAACCGGCCAAAATACCACTGCATTTTTTTACCGAATCGCTACCCCACCTTGTTTGGCTGATCAATACCTCATTGAGTTCTTTAAATATTTAAGTTAATTAATTAAATGAGCTGGCGCTGCGATAGGACCTTCATGCCGGAGATCACGCATACAGAGCTGGGGGGGGGATTTTGTGATAACCAAAGTAATGCCCCCTTGTTCTCATGTAGCAGGGCCACAGGGCACCTCGAATGAATCCTTCATCACCATTGAGGCAGCGCTCCAAGAGCAGCAGTTTATTTCTAAGCTATTCAAAATATTTCAGCAGCAGCATTTATCTGGGGACTAACTAGATAGCTATTTCATGAAAAATGTCGTGAAATATTAAAAGTATCGCAAATAGCTGTAACGTCACAGAATGCAACCGGAGGTATTTCCTCTGATTTTTTTCACTTGCTGCTTTGCGGCCCTAATCAAATGGCACCCTAGGTGAGCCCCAGGCTGCCTATAGGGCAGGACAGCTCTGTCCAAGAGCAGCACATCTTCAGAGCTTCGGAGTTGGGTCCATCATCTCTGACATTTAGTTGTGGCTTTCTAGACACTGGAAGAACTTTCCCATGTACAATGGAAAACACAGAGCTTAGGCTGGGAATCAACATGGGATGGGGAGTTAAAACAATATGAGAAGCAGCACCAGCCATTAGCCAATCAGGCAAAGGGTCCTGCATTGGGGGTGGATCTTTCATCCCGATAAAGCCATCAAAGGCATTCTGTCTTCAGTGTCTGGAAGTCATTAAGACCTTTGTGTCCTTACATGCTCCCCGAAAATCTGCATTCCTTCCCTCCACTCACCACTGCTGACATAGTTTAGTCACACGCTGGGCCTCTTTACACCTTTCAGCCACTCGCTCATTCATGCCATGGTGGGGCACTTTTCACATAGGGGATCACCTGCACAGCATGATGGGAAGGGCGCTGTTTTGCCTACCCGCCCAATCCTGTTGTGACAAGCAGAGAAATGTTGCAATAGGAAGACCTGAGTTTTATGAGTGATTATGTACATGATACTGGTAGCACGGCCTTACTATACTGTACTCGTCAAGGGTCTTTTTATTACTATTGGTGATTTTGTGCTGTCTGAACGCGTGTCTGCCTAAGGAGTTCCAACTTTTCCGGGTAAATTATAGCAAAGGCTGTAGAGTCTGTGGAACTTTACCCACTTTATTGCTCAACCTACCCTAGAATAACGGGAAAAACCACATATTACTAAAGAGAAACACGTCACTCTCAGTGTTTATGCTTTGAAGCCTTTTCATTGAGATCCTTATTGGAAGTGATGACAAGACAAAAACAGACTAGCTATTTAAATCTGTGAGCTTCTGACTGACATAGTCATGTGACATGGGGAAAATCCATTCTGTTACATAAGAGTCTTGTTTTTTGGGATGGTGTGGAGAGCACTGAGTTACGGCAGCATGCCAAGTGGCACCTCCTGCAGATCTATGGCAGAAAGACACACACTGTGCCTCGCAGGGTTCAGTTCAGTCCCCATCACCCATTTTTCTCCTCTGTCCATAAACAATCTCTTATTAAACCTATAAGTACTCTGTTTCTTTTGTAGTATATTTTAATGCCTCTGACTTAATCAGTAACTACTTAATTTGACACATACAAAGCGTATGAGCTGAGAGAATGATCGACGTACGTGAGACCCAAGGGACGGTCTTGACCCGTCATGATGACTTGCTCTCTGCTAGCATTGATTCAGGAGCATAGAATGGCAGGAAAATGAAGGCCAGTAAAAATGGACAAATTATTTTCTAACAAACAGGTTGACAGAGGTTTGAGCAGAGCGGAGTCTTTCTGCAGGTCAGCAGTAGATCAAATGTTAGCAGCACTTAGTTATTAAATACCCAGAGCAGCAAAGGACTGCTCTCCTAATGGAATACTTCTGCTGTGTCCTTTGTCAAGGCAGAGACGCTAGTGTATTTTCAGTAAAAATCAGGAGTTGCATTTAAAGCCGTACTTAAAACAGACATCATTTCTTGTAGCATTTAAGCACGCTAACTGCCATTTTCCGATTAGGATTCCTTGTTTTTACACAGTGTCCCAATTTCTGTTGTTACATATTACCTTAGATAGCTTGACCCTTGATGTGAAGAGTGAGTCAGTTTCCTTACAGTCGGCTTTGGGATTCTTTCCCAGGACAATAAGTGTTGCTTTCTGTGCATTCCTGGGCTGATTCACATTCACATCCCTCGTTGATATTTTCATTGAAGGCAGCCAAGGAGATCACAGGGAACATTAATTCCATGAGAGATAACATAATCTCAGGTCGCATGATCCCTTCTTCAGTAGAACCCAAACTGTACATGATTCACACAGCTGCTGTTCTTGGACCTTGCAGCCTCCGCTAGCCAGTTAACAGGCAAGTCAGACCGTCCTTACACCAGGCAAGCCCCAGATAAAATTCTAAATTATATGCATGTTTGCTGTTTTAACCCTTAAGGCCCTCAGCTCTGAGGAAAATGGTGAAGGATATAAAAAAAAGAGCAGATCTGTAGATTTAGCCCATAAACACAACAAAAACAGTCAAGGTGATATGGCAGTGTTGAGCGGAAACAGCTGGTGACAGTGGAGTTTTTGCTCAGTTCCTGCTGGTGCTCCATTTGGGGCAGCATTGGGGCTGTAATACCCTGTTTGGGCTTAGGGATATGATACCACATTTTGCCTACCCCATCTAGCTCTCCATGACACAGGGATGCATAGGTGAGAGCGAGCTTGGCAGCGCAGACCAGCAACCTGCAGCAACATCCATGCAGCTGGGGGTTAAGGACCTTGCTCACAGGCCCACAGATCAAACTGGAGACTTTCCAAACAGGCACAGGCTTAGTCTGCTAGGCCACACACTGCCCCTGGTTTAGGGTTAGCATTAGCATCATAGTGGCCAGTTTAGGGTTAGCATTGAGGTTATGACCTCTGCTCTTTGACAATGTGCCTATGCTCTACATGGTGACTGACCTGTGGCATCATCGCCCCACTGGCCTCCTGAGTGACACATCTTAACTGCAAAACAGATACCTGCAGCCGGCGCTAACGCACAAGGGGCCTCCTCTGACCACGACGCTGCCCCTGTGCTGTGGACCCCTGGCCAGGCTGCTGACCAGCCCGCACGCATATGAGGTACGCGCTTACCCCGGTGCTCATCCCATGCACAGAATGCATGCAGCCCTGCCAGGGAGCGGAGAAGGAATCATATTTTACACGCACTCACCGATATTCATACCTGCAACCTTGACAGAACCAGGAACAACTGAGGAATGCGGATGACGGCAGCTCGGGGAAGATGGACAGAACAGAAGGAGGACAGGAGTCTCCCGGAGAGGCGGAGGCTTCCACCACGCAGCAGGACGACCTTCTGGAAGGGGACCTGGGCCTCGGGACAAACGCCACTCCCGTCTGGACAGACTGAAGCGCACATCTGAGCGCACACTCCCAGAGCTTTGGACTCCCCACTGTGCCATTTATCACATCTAACCCACTGCCAAGCTGATGACTGACATCAGACCACAAACCCACCCACAGTGGTCTGTAAAGGCCTCCCCATACCAACAGCTACATCAGCCCTCCATTAAGCATAGTTTTCTTATTTAAAAGTGCCCCACCATCCGTTTCATGCAGTTGTGTCACTGTCCCTTTAAATGGCAGCAGAATTGAATCAACATGTGATCCAGCTTCCTTTGGAAGAAACTGCTCCTTTTTATGTCGGTTTCAAAAATATGTGGGGGAGAGTTCATTGTCATAGTGCCTTTAGCATGAGGTTGTGTCGTACACATCTTACGAGAGACAGTGTCTTTGCGTAGTCCATACTTTTCCAGGCGTCTTACATTTAAAAACATGCAAAAAAAAAATGCTTGGTTGCCTCAGCTGCGAGTTCTTGTCGACATGGATGGAGGGCATGGTCACCTGCAGCTATAGCCAGCGGTCAGTCACAGAGGTCACGCTGTTTTACACATTAATACTAAACCATCACTTTACTCCTTCACATTTACAATGCAATAACATAACATCTGATAGGTAACACTTTACTAAAGGGGGCACAAATAATGTATTACTTAATGCATTAACCAGAGGCCAAGTGTTAGTAACGCAGGCATACTGATCCCATATTCAGTCATCACTTATGACGGTTCATGTACTTACTAAATTTATTAATGATTTGTACTTGAGTAGAAACCGAGTTAATGAGTTACTTTTGCCACCACAAGTGTTACTCATATAATGACAATGCAAAGTGCATATCATGCACAAATATTTGAGTATCAAAAGAAATGTCTGGCAAATTGTTCTGTTATTTCTCTCTAAATTCTCCACGTGACCTATACTACAGGTTGCACCAGTATACACATGAATAGGCCTACATATTTAACCTATGTACGATGACAGCTGACATATTTTTATTGAAATTGCGACTTGGCATTTAAGAAAATGAACATTGTTTGCATTTTAAAAAACGCCTATAATTCTTTCAATTGCCTCAGAACATGCCATTTCGTAGATCTTGTTTAAGAGCGGAAACATAAGAGCCTCGGCGACAGGAGCCAAATCTAAATGATAAACTGAGGTTCGGTAATAAGCAGCAAACACACTGAAACAGATGAAACATTTTTTTAATTCGCGATTGTCTCTCAGGAACAAATTGACACTAGCTTATCAAACAAAATAATTTTCCACCTACAGAAACAGTTTTGAAACCCAATAAGTGAATAAAAACGGAGACGAACGGAGATAACCCGTAAGTTCAAACGGCCGCTTTATAGGCGATATAACATAACCAAAAACTAAAATTAGTTTGCGGCGTCCACCGCGATGAAACTTAGGTCCTCCCGTCACGTGTATCAACAGTCACGTGCTAAAAATAATAAATCCAATAAAAGAAAGAGCACCCCCCCCAAACTGCCCATCAGGGCAGGCTGTCAGAGCCTGGGAGCCGTGAGCAAGGACTTGCTGAGGTCTCGGGCGTCCCCCACCGCCCTAACCAGCTCGTATCCCAGCACCTCCATGGAATGCTTGCAGTATTCCTCCACCTGCCGGATCTGCTGCGGGCTCAGCACGGTCCTCCAGGCGCTGGCTGCCTGCGTGGCGTTTCTGGACGACACGATGAAGGGCTTGGACGAGGAGCCCGTGCCGCCGGTCATGTTCATGGCGAAGGCCTCGATGTCGCGGTTCGCAGTCAGGTTCACGAACCCGTAGACGCTGCGCAGAATTTTGATGGGATTCTCCACCAGATCCTCGTAACGCACCACCATGTACTTCCCTTTAAGCCAGCCGGGAGGTTTCAGAGCGGCCTGCAAAGTCTGGAACGTCCTGTCGCAGATCACCTCCATCGCCCCGATGGAGTGAAAGTCGGGGCCGTCTTTTTTGGACGCCCTGTGCATGGGGTCCACGAGGGGCACCCGGTGCAGCTTAGAGTCTCTACTTCGCACCACCTGCAGGTTCTCGCGTATCAAGCCGTGCCTTGATTTGATCCGGGAATTGGCTACAGCCCTCGGATCCCTCACGAGGTGGATCACCTTAAGGTCCAACGAAGGATCCTTCATCAGCGGCGCTAAGATGCCGATGTCCAAAATGCGCACTCCCTTAATGACCACCGTGCGGTACTTGAGGCATTCGGCTTCCAGCATTCGCAGGCTTTGGGACGGACACTTCCGACACACTTTCTCGTCCACCATGCCCACTCTGTCTTTCCTATAAGCAGAGCAAAATGGGTATGAGCAGGTGACCTTATTCAGAGTGGCCCCAAAAAGCCCCAGGGATGTAAGGTTTTTGCCCCCCGGCGTGTTGTAGAGCTGGAAAACGGAGAAGTCGCAGCGGTACAGTGAGCTAAGCATGTCCCTAGCCGCCCCCTGGAGTGAAACCGCGTCTCCCGGGTAGAGCTTCTGCCAAATGTGCCACATGGGTTCGTATAAGAAAAACACCTCCGGGTTTTGGTTAAAGAGCTCCCCGAAAAACGAGGATCCCGAGCGCCAGGTGGTGAACACGTAGACGAGCTGCCTTCTCCTGTCCACCTCCTGTCCAGAAAGAAAGCGGGGCTGGGGTGCGCCTTCCCGGGGCACACTCGTATTCAGGGTGGCGGCGCCGCACTGCTGCGGCTCCTTGGTCCACTTGTAGCTGGCCAGATTGAACATGGTCAGAAAGAGCAGCAGCACATACGCCAGGAAGACGATGGTTCTCTTCCTGCGCAGCACCTTCATCACGACGCCGGGCGGGCCGATCACTTTCGGCTGCTTTCCATAGGCTGTGAACTTTCCCGCGGAGCTACCATCCTTCTCCCAGGGTTCACTTAAGGCAAATTGTACCTACGGTTTGCTTCTCTTCTAAAAGAACGGCGTAACCGCTGGTGTCACCTCCTCGTGAGGGTGCGGCGTATTTAAACGGCGATTGGCGCCGCTGCTGTACAAAGTTGCGTCGAAGAAATATACGTGGATTTAGGATGATAAAGGAATCGGAGCTGGCTGCATCCGTGCTGCGCAGACGGAGATTGAGTAACATAAATGCATCAGTAAAGCGCATGGACGCTCTCTTCATGCACATTCCGTGCACACATTTCTGAACACTTCAGATCGCGTGCAGCGAATCAGTCTCACTATCAACGAATCACTACAAAAAGTGAATAGAACCCTGTCATCGCGTGCGCCGACCTACGGCAATGTCTTGAATAGATCCACGTCATTTAAACGGCCGCCGGACCGTTCATCCGCAAATACCAGAGAGTTCTGATAAAATACCTCATACCACCGTAAACTAGCTCATTGAGACTGGACCGATTCAATCAGCGGTCAAGGCAAAAGTCCCTCCCCTCGGCTGTTGCCATTGGTGGATGCTGCGTAGTTGGCATTACAGACGCATCCCTATTGGCTGCTTGTCGTAGTTATCGTGTGGCGTAGCCCCCTGTACAGTTAGAATAACGCAGAGTATGCCACCAGTTTTTTCTTGCACCGCATTTTTTTTGCGTGCATCGATCCATCCGTTCAATCATCCATACATCTAAGCGATTCTAACCACTTGTCTTGGTCAGTGTCTCGGGGGATGACTACTTCCAAAAAAGAAAAAATAAAGTAAAAAACCTATCTTGTTCCCATTAAGCAATTTTAATTTAATTTAATTTAAATAGTTATGGGAAATTTGGAAATGTCACATTTGATTAATAAATCAAATAATAAATAAGTGGTGACCCTGGGGGGCATAGGAACTTATCCCTGGTAGCACTGCTTGGTGAACACCCTGGAAAGGTGAAGATAGCACCTACAACCAGGGATCCCAATTCAACTGCGGGAGGAAACACAAGTCCTGGGAAGAAACCTCTACAAAATGGCCACAATCAACTGTGTCGGCCTTTTAATTCATATATGTTTAACAGACACCCAGAAAAGAATCTTTTTGTGTTTGTGTTACATAACAGTAAAATGCATAAAGTTTCACTATGGCTAAATTGTACCATTTTATTCATTTAAATCCTCAAGTTATCATTTCCTGGTTTATGTGGGAACGTCTGGCGCCTCTGAGTTGAAATCACACGGCCTGATCTTCAGTCGCTGAATTGCTCAAACGATCCATGAAGCTGGATCATACAATGCAGCCCTTCTGTTCTAAAGCCTCATGCTGGATTTGCTGCTTCCTGTCAACTTCAAACGCATCTCTTCACCTGGACAGTGTAGTGCCTCTTGAAAAAGTGCCTTTGTACTCAGTCCTCAAAAAAAAAACACCCCCATTTATTTACAGAGTCATTTTATTTCAGCATCCAGTGGAACAGTTGAGTTCTGTCCATCCTTCTCTTCCCCATGCATCTGGAATGTGTAATATCTGCTTTGTGTGACGTATTGTTTACCCTGCGTGGTGTGTTGTCTGTTCTGTATGATTTAATGTCTGTTCTACGCAACATACTGCCTCTTCTGTGTGGTGAAATGTTTGTTCTGCATAGCATTCTGTGTATTCTGTGTGACGTAATGTCTGTTTATCTTGTGGTTTACTTTCTGTCCCCTGTAGCTGACTGTCCGTCCTGCGTGGTGTGCTTTCTGTTCTGCATGACATACCGTCCGTTCTGCGATGGAACTGTCTATTCTGTGTGGAGTATAGAATCAGTATCATGTCAGTGGCAGTTATTTTGGTTGACCTCAGCAGCCATCAGGGGGCACTGCGCAGCAACTGATGAGGGAGGCCTGACCCCTGTCTAATGTTTTGTTCTGGTCTGACACACTCCAGGGTCATTTAATTAGGCAGATTGAATTGAGACACTCTCTCCAAGGCTCAAGCTGTTCTACCTTTCAGAAGTACCCAAAGACCTTCAACCCAAACTTCACTGCTTCACCTGGTTCCCTAGACTGCCAGTATGATGTCTTGATTTTGTAGCAAAGAGAGGATGAATTTGTAAAGTAATAGTGGTCTGAAGCTAGACAATTAATTGTGCACCATTTTGCAGACTAGTATAAAGGAATACATGCATAACTTATTTTAGGACTTAGTTAATAACATTTTTTTTTTACCAATTTCGATTTTTGTATTGGAAGCCAGGGAACAGGCTGTATACCCAGATCTATACAAAACAATAAATAAAAGCTATTAGCTAAGTAGTATTACTTGTATGACTATGTGACCTTAAGCGGAGCGCCATCTGTCGGCTACGAAGTGAGCACATTGTATTCATTCCATACTCGCTTCACATACAAATAAACAAAAGCATTTCTTCAGTGAATGGGGGCGTTATTCATGGACTGAGAAGATAACTACACTGCCCTGATACGCTAGTCCTGCAAACCGATCGGTACACGTCAGAACGGGTGCTGAAAACCAATGGAGTCATTGCCAGTATTATTGTCTTATGCATTGAAAAAAAATCACAATACCTCGAAGAGAAACGTCACCTCCCATTTACTTGAATGAGACCTCAGAAGTCAAAATAATCGTCACTCGCCAAACGGTTCCCAACATTCCATATAAGTAGCTTCATTGTTGCTTCATCCTCCCTTTGTCGTCTTGCATGGAGGGGCTGTGGTAGGCGGATACACCACGCCACCTACTGGAGGGAAGCATTACTGCAAGAGGACTTCACAGTCCACTTGGCTGCGTTGGGACAGCGTCACAAATCCGCAATTATTCAAAGTAAATTATTATTATTATCATTATTATTATTATTATTGTTGTTTTTATTATTATTGCCCTGCGATGGGCTGACCCCCTGTCCAGGGTTGTTCCCTGCCTCGTGCCCATTGCTTCCGGGATAGACTCCGGACCCCCCGCGACCCAATAGGATTAAGCGGGTTGGAAAATGAATGAATGAATGAATGAAGTATTATTATTATAATTATTACTTTATTATTATTGAATAGGCAGTGACAGGTCGTGAGAGTGCTGGTGCTGAATCAGTGTAGGTGAAAATCTTTAAAGCGCTTGCTTGTGTAACGGAGCGAGACAAGGCCCATGTAATCACCTGCATCATCCATTCCCTTCGGCGCCATTTCTTCTGAAGGGGTGATATTCTTCTTTTGTTCTGAGCCATGGAGACTCTTAACATGGTTCTAAAGGCTTGATCATTCCTACGAAATACCCTACGATCTAAGATGAGGCTCATTCCGTCTGTGTGAAACAAAAAACAACCAGAAGCAGAAAACAAAATGGGTCGTCTGATCAAGCGATACCCTAATAGACTGGAAATGGAAACATGAGCTTTTTCTGTTATTATCATAATAAACCCTTGATAATTATCTAATATGTAGCCTAGTTTATACTTCTTTATGTTATATGGCTAAAACTCTCTCTCTCTCTCTTTCTCTTTCATTCTCACACACACCCACACTAACACAATCACCCATATTAGTCATTTCTGTGTCCTGACAGATTCACGTCCTTTCTGCCCGAGCTAAGCTGTGGAATGAAGGTATGTCAGCGATTGGTGATGTCAGAGGAGTCGGAACGAAGTGCATGACAACTACAATCCACCTGGAGAACATGCTGTAGAAGAACGCAGTGTTCACTCTGTTGACAGCATGCTGCCAGGTTTCCATGGCAACAGTCTGCAATTTCCAAGTGAAACAAGCTGCCCAAGTCAAATAAATAAATAAAAACCAAAACCATGCCTGATTTGAAATATCTGCTTCAAAAAAGATTTTTGAGAAATTAGTACAAGGTGCTTTAAATGTAGCCTACATACAAGTTTGTTGTACTTTAAAAATGCACAATAAATCATATTGTCAGGTAACTACAATACTGACACTGCCATACTATATTTAAAAATATAATATTCAAAAGGAATCTGTGTTGAAGTCTGCACCAGCTGAACTGCAAATATGGAAAAAACTTTAATCATAACACTTGCAAGGCCTATATGCATTCAATTAAAAAGAGATGTAAATTAATACAATAGTGACATTACAGTCTGTCTGTCACGCCGGATCTCAAAGCAGATTTGTTAGTCGTATACATTGTTTTTTTTTTTTTTTTTTTTTTAAATGAACTTGTACCTTTGAAAAAGGAAGTTGTATGTATGGTCAATTGGGTATCTTGACTTCAGTCATTGACTTAAGCGCATCTTTAAAAAGACATTTTTCAGGACGAGTATCTATTTTAAAATGAAGATAATGACAGACGGCCCATTAAGGTGAGAAAGGTGTATTGCTCATCGCGGGCGGCTGGTAATGTGATGCTTTTAAGAATTTCAGATGCGTTACGTAAGAGGCTTCATGGCCGAGCTCCAGCATCGGTGCAGGTGGATGTGGTGCGCATGCGCAACACGACGTGTCTCCATCATCAGGACCAGATTGCGTCGAGTGTCTGGCGCCAGGATGGCACTGAGCGGAGCGCCCTGAACGCGCGGAGACCTCCCCGTATTTATAACCGCAGTGCTTCATTCGAGGAGAGCCAAAGTCGGATTACCATCTCCATTTCTGGAACAGAGGTTTAACACGGATCGTCACATGCGACACAAAGGGCAGTGATAATAGCTGCATCTCGGCACCGTCCGGGATAATAACAATCCGGCAAAGCAACACCGGGAATATAATCAGGGATCTGTCCTGCAAACCGCACCGGGGCTCTGCGCTCGCTTATGTGGGATGCACATCAATGTGTTGCCGTACTCGCTGTCCGTGGTAATGGCTGCTCTGTACCAGGGGACGGACGCGTCCTCACCAGATAAGTATCTAGCGCTCAAAGACGTGAGGGAAGTGAAGGAGGAGACGACGCTGGACGAAAAGCTCTTCCTGCTGGCCTGCGAAAAAGGTGGGGAGGGGGCGTCCCCAGCGGAAATGGGCATCCCCGAAACCTCGCGCGGGGAAAGCGAGGCGCAGATTCCCATTGCCTCGCTCTAGGGGGTTGTTAAGGATCTGCATCGCAAAGTGTGCAGTGCGGTCATCACTAATATATGCCTGCTTTTTAAATTGAACTGTAATAACGATTTATATTTGACGTTTTCTGAGTTCAGTTGTTAAATAGTTTGCAGTTTGAAATAACCTGGAAGAGTGTTTATTTGTAGAGAAAGTGGTGTAGGCCTATGTGTCAGAGAGTACCAAATATTCTTTGAAAAGTAGATTGTCCTATAAACTAACTCACTGTCTTTTTGCCGCTAAATGGATTTCTGAGATATGAAATGATTGACAGTGGGATTCATCGCGTGAGGTTAAAACAGGCTTTTGGATTTTTGGTATAGCACTAAATTTAGATTGTATCCTCCTAAGCTTCACTGACTTGGAAGGGGGCTTGCAATGGAATTTGTTTTTTATAATAACGGAGATTTATGCTCTGCAATGTTTAAAGCAATATGCTGGAAATGCTGTGTGCACTTTTAAGTTGTACTGGGAGCACTGGTGTCTATAGAGGTACCTTAACTGTGTCAACTGGGAGGTTTTGTGTCCTGACAGGTGGATGTTGTTCCGGTTCACTATGCAAACAGAGGCGGTTGGCTTGGGGCCTCCTTTCTGACATCGCGTGTGTCTTTGTGTAACTCAAGGTGACTACTACATGGTAAAGAAGCTTCTGGAAGAGAAGTCACGTGGGGAGCTGAACATAAACTGCGTGGATGTGCTTGGCCGGGACGCCGTCACCATCGCAATCGAGAACGAGAACCTGGACATCCTCCAGCTGCTGCTGGAACATGGCTGTCAGGTACGGCTCATGTGCGCGCCTGTGTCCTGTGTGGCCAACAGGAGGCAATGCTGATCTACACCACCATGGGTGCCATGACAACATTTTACACACCTACAGGTATGGGAACATAGCCACTCAAGCAGTTACAGATTGTGTAGTGTACATGCACATAGCAGATTTCTGAAGACACTCTAGGGGTCAATTATTACATCACTTCCTGGATATATCTGAAGGCTGGTCACCAGGTCTGCAGACTGAAGAAGCGTCTTACTGAAACATCAGCTCATCTTCTGCAGGTCAGGGTTGTTCCTGGCTGTAAGGCTCTCTGATGACATCAGTAATGATCCATTTGAATAACCTTTTAAGAGGAAAACCTTGGCAAAGCTTTGTCTTGGTTGCAGTCTTGTGTGGGTAATTGTGTGTAAACTGGTAATGTCTGCCATTCCCCTGGTGCTGAGCTCATGATTAATGTTTTCTCTCTCTCCCCTCCCCCCCCCCCCCCCGGCCAGGCGAATGATGCCCTTCTGGTTGCTATCGACTCTGAGGTGGTGGGTGCCGTGGATATCCTGCTGAACCATCGGCCGCGGAGATCTTCGAAGCCCTCCATGGCGGTCAGTCTCCCGTCCGGTCAGACTCACCGTGCAGCAGTGATCTCATTATATGGCTTTTTGTGGGCTAAACCGGAAATGTTATCTAATCAGTCACTATCAGTCGCCGGTACTTCGTAAAGGTTGGGCAAATTCATTTTTAACTCATTTTCAATGAGCCGTCGTGTGAATTGCACCTCATATGCTTCTTAAAGTATGGTATCTGTTTTTAAGGAGCCAGGGACTTGTGTCCTGTACATAACGAATGCAGACAATGCACATTTATTAGATGCTACTTGCAAAGTAAACTCGTGTTGGTTAAAGAACTATAATCAACCATTAATTACCTATGGGCTGGAAATAATTTGCTGGTGAAGCAAAACAAATCTCCCATTTTCAGAAGGAATTTAGTGAAATGTTAATTAGTGTCATTAATTAGTAACTAGGCTGTATGAATAATCACATGCTCCAGGTTTCCTGGGTGGATCATGGCTGACAGTCGTGGAAGATGCAGGGTTTGCTAATGAGCATCGATCAGGTGGGACCTATCAGAGTGGGGCTGCTGATCAGGTGGGGAGACTGCGGGCCCTGAATTCTGCTCTGCCTCCCCACGTAGAAACTGATGCAGCGCATTCAGAACCCGGAGTACTCCACCACCATGGACGTGGTGCCGGTGATCCTGGCAGCTCACAGGAACAACTACGAGATCCTGACTATGCTGCTGAAGCAGGACATCTCCTTGCCGCGGCCCCACGCCGTGGGGTGCGAGTGCACGCTGTGCAACGCCAAGAACAAGAAGGACAGCCTGCGCCACTCCAGGCATGTCTCAGGGAGAGTGGGCAGGGCCAAGGTCATGTGACAGAGTCACTTTCCTGAGCTCAGTGTCTTGGAAAGCAGGGTATCCTCCTGCTGGCCCCCAGAAGACCCCCTTTTGCTCGATCACTTGTCATGGGAGGTGTGTATTCACCCCTCTTAATTACATAACCCAACCCCCCCCCCGATATCTCACCCCGCAGGTTCCGGCTGGATATCTACCGCTGCCTCTCCAGTCCATCTCTGATCATGCTGACGGAAGAGGACCCCATCCTGAGGGCTTTCGAGCTGAGCACCGACCTCAGGGAGCTCAGCCTGGTGGAGGTGGAGTTCAGGTGAAGCCCTTCACTCATGCTGCTGTGGCGGCTCAAGGTCACACACGCCCCCAAAGAGATCCTCATATGGTCGTCATTCACAGGCTGTATAATCACAGGTTCAAGGGACCCTCTTAGAGCTCTGAAGTGGGGGGGGGGGGGCTGGATTTTGCAGATGTTTGGGTTTTGAAGTGAACTGAAACCCTGGACAATTACTGTATGTGCTCACTTTCAGCAAATAACCCGAATCAGTGTTTAATCAGCCTTTGATAACTCTGGAATGTTTATGCTCTAGAGAATAATGCAGGACCAAGATTCTGGTGCCTGATCTCCAGCATGTTCCCGGTTGGCCTGCTACAGGCTGTGTCAGACTTTAGTTATTAATGTGAGCGAGTGTGTTTCCAGAGTGTTCCGCGGCCTCAGACCCCAGCGGCGTTGACTCAGAAAGCCTCTACTGATCCACGTTTTGTTCCCGATGCAGGAACGACTATGAGGAGCTGGCCAAACAGTGCAAGATGTTTGCCAAGGACCTCCTGGCTCAGGCGAGAAACTCACGTGAGCTGGAGGTTATTCTGAACCACACGTCCAGCGAGGACCATGTGGACAAGCGGGGTCTGCTGGAAGATCGCATGAACCTCAGTCGCCTCAAGCTGGCAATCAAGTACAACCAGAAGGAGGTAGGCGGGGCAGAACCACCAACTGAGTGAGAAGAATGGCTTTAAGTGTTAAATGATAGGTCATGATTTTATTAAAATGTAAATTTTCTACAAAGTACAATAAGCTGAATTGAAACCGGCCATTCGAAATCAGATTCCACTGACCCCTGAGATGCTTCCAGGAAATTATGTAATAATTGACCCATGGAGTGTCTTCATGTATCTGCTGTGCTGACCCGATTTTCACAGCCCATCAGACGCTGAAGCCAGGGAAAACAACACCTTTTTCTTACCGTGTTTCACACAATTTTTAAAATTCTACACGGTTACATAACTGGTGAATTCGGTTGCAGAAAACGCTGGAGTCTCCCTGCGTCTTTTCAGCAGGAAAATGGGAAATTCAGCCCACATTTTCTTTGATAAATAATGTTAGCGTGCTGTGGGGGGAGTTGGGCAGCCAATCTACCTTGAACCCCCAGAGAATATTTTTCTTCCCTCCAGTGTCTTCCGGCGTTCTTTCTTTCTTATGCTAACATTCCCCTGTTTCATGCATCATATGTATTATTCTTGCTTTGGGGAGACTGTGTTGTGAAAGGCTATATAAAAATGAATTGAATTGAAATTTCAGTGTCTCAGTCACCACCCTCCCTTGGTTCCCAGTTTGTGGCCCAGTCTAACTGCCAGCAGTTCTTGAACACGGTGTGGTTCGGTGAGACGGCCAGCTATCGGCGGAAGCACACCTTCCTGAAGATCTTGACAGTGCTGAGCGTGGCGCTGCTCTGGCCCATCCTGTCCGTCTGTTACCTGCTGTTCCCCCGCTCCCGTGTCGGCTGCATCATCCACACGCCCTTCGTCAAGTTCATCATCCACAGCGCCTCCTACTTTACCTTCTTGTTGCTGCTCAACCTCTACTCGCTGGTCTACAATGAGGGGAAGAAGAACACAATGGGGCCGGCGCTGGAGATGATCGACTACCTGCTCATCCTCTGGATTGTGGGTGAGATAGACCCCCACCCCTTGTGCCTGATTCCTGACAGTGACACCAGAGGCACTACTAGAGATTTTGGTCCCCATAGTAGCATATAATATTGGGCCCTCAACCACGACCAATCTAGTTGTGTTCCAAATTTGTAGGGCCCCTGTCACATCCTAATTTCCCCCCATTTACAACACCCCTGGGTGACACCATTACATACCAATTCTTTACCGCTTCTCTCTGGTCTTCTGAAAACTTTAAGGCCTTAAGACCCCGTGTCCCCTGTTCTGTGTAATGTGACCTCGTGTCCCCTGTCCTGTGTGATGTGACCCCGTGTCCCCTGTCCTGTGTGATGTGACCCCGTGTCCCCTGTCCTGTGTGATGTGACTCTGTGTCCCCTGTGCTGTGTGGTGTGACCCCGTGTCCCCTGTCCGGTGTGATGTGACCCCGTGTCCCCTGTCCTGTGTGGTGTGACCCCGTGTCCCCTGTCCTGTGTGGTGTGACCCCGTGTCCCCTGTCCGGTGTGATGTGACCCCGTGTCCCCTGTCCTGTGTG
>JAABNX020000001.1:16161994-16173296 GCA_015163995.2 Mormyrus lacerda
TGACCCCGTGTCCCCTGTCCTGTGTGATGTGATTCTGTGTCCCCTGTCCTGTGTGGTGTGACCCCGTGTCCCCTGTCTTGTGTGATGTGACCCCGTGTCCGCTGTCCGTTGTGATGTGACCCCGTGTCCCCTGTCCTGTGTGGTGTGACCCCGTGTCCCCTGTCCGTTGTGATGTGACCCCGTGTCCCCTGTCCGGTGTGGTGTGAGCCCGTGTCCCGTGTGATGTGACCCCATGTCCACTGTCCTGTGTGGTGTGACCCCATGTCCACTGTCTTGTGTGATGTAATCCCATGTCCCGTGTCCCCTGTTCCTTGTCAGGAATGGTGTGGTCGGACGTGAAGCGCCTCTGGTACGAGGGTCTCGAGGACTTCCTAGAGGAGTCGCGCAACCAGCTGAGCTTCGTCATGAACTCACTGTACTTGGCCACCTTCGCACTCAAGGTGGTGGCCCACAGCAAGGTGACCCCCCCCCACACACCATGACCCCCCCAGCACTCAGTGGCTTATGCATCATACCCAGTCCTCCTAGTACAGATGTTTTTTGGCAGCATTTCTGGTCATCCACTGGTTTCCAGCCCCATATAAAGTAACATCTAACACAGATCTGTTCCAGAATGATCTTTGTGTCTGCTTTAACATGTGGTGTCACATGACCGTTAAGTACGCAGGCGTATCCTTACAGTCTCTGACACCTGACTCTGCGTGCAGTTTAAGAACGCGGAGGACACGGAGAGGAAGAACTGGGACGCGTTCCACCCCATCCTGGTGGCTGAGGGTCTCTTCGCATTCGCCAACGTGCTCAGCTACTTGCGCCTCTTCTTCATGTACACCACCAGCTCGATCCTGGGCCCCTTACAGGTACTGCGAACACCGCCTTCCTGCCCTTATACCCCCCACCTCCCCACTGGGATGATCCCTTCCCTCCTCCACGGTCCTTTCGAGTCGCCAAGCCAGAACCCCAGATCCATCCAGACTTCGCTACAGGATAGAGTATCTTCTCAGAGGTATGCAGAAGGACGCTTTAACTCAGCAGCATTAATGTCTGTTTGCGGGCTGTTTCCAGAACATTCCGGACAGAAAGCAAATCTCCCAACCCGTGTTAAGAACCTCAGGAGAGGATCCGGAACATAAACAAGCCTCTCTCCGATTTAGTCTTCAGCAGCTTCCACAGTATAGCGCCCATGCTGAGTGTAAACAGTAACTGCTGGCGATCTGCTTCTCTTAAAAGTAATAACTCTTTAACGGCAGCCTGTTTATACTCCAGCCTGGATGATGTCCCGGTGCAGGGAGTGTGACTATAACAGTCACAGATTACAGCTCGATAAAGTGAAAAAGTACAGAGGAGTGGTTACTCCTTGCAAAAGCTGTAATTTTCATGATAGCGCTGGCCGTTTACGCATAATTATTCCGCATTTCTAACAGATGCTGCATTCGGAGGGACTGGGTCATGGTCATGGGGCTTTACGGGAAGGGAAGGAGGGTCCTCTCCCCGGGTTTTGATTAGGTCTGCATCTTTGTGGACACAGATGTTTAAGGGTTTAAGGCCCCAGACGTGTCTCTGAGACTTTCCATCCGGGCTCAGCTGCACGCGTGTTACGCTCTGAACAGGCGGGAAGTAAGGAGCGCCCTCCTGAAATGAGCACCATGAAGTGGGCAGCCCTGCACACAGACACCCCCACTCTGCGTCCGGCCCTAGGTGGAGCTGCACCTCAGGGCTAAAAATAGCACCCAAGTAGGAGCACTGAGGCTTCACAGAGGCAGGCCGGGCCGGGCTGGCGTCCGTCTGGGCCAGGTCGGTAGCGCCGGTACAGCCTAGTCAGTGTTCCTCTGTGGGATGATATAACTGCAGAGTTGAGATTTACAGTGACGTGCGTCAGGGGTGAAGGACCGGCACTGTGTTTCAGCCCCCAGGATGGAAAAAGGACACCTAGTGGCTAAATGTATAAGAATGAACACAACGTTTTTTATTTCCTGACATTTGTTTATTTGTTATTCATTTCCATACTGGTTCGAAACCCTCACCGCTGCTTCTTATTTAGGAAAGTGCTATATTTAAGTTGAGCAAACATCCACAGATAAGATGTGGTTTTCTACACCCTCTGGGACTCCCTCACAGCTACGCCATCTGACCAGAGAAGCTCAGTGCCGGGGCTCTCTGTCCACAGATATCCATGGGCCAGATGCTACAGGAGTTTGGAAGGTTCCTGGGCCTGTTCCTGCTGGTCCTCATCTCCTTTACCATTGGCCTGACGCAGCTCTATGGTAAAGAGCAGAAGGACCTCTCCAAAAGCGGCGATAAGGACTTCCACACGTACGTTGGAACTATTTTTTTGCATACTCCAACAAGTAGAGGGCGCATGTGACGATCGGTCTCTCTCCTTTCACCATAGGTTCATCGGCACATGCTACAACCTCTTCTGGTACATCTTCTCTTTGGCGCATGTGCCTCTATTTGTCACCCGGATCAGCTACACGGAGGAGCTGCGCTCGTTTGTGGGGGCGCTCATCGTGGGCACCTACAACATAGTGGTGGTCATCGTCCTCACCAAGCTGCTGGTGGCCATGCTGCACAAGAGCTTCCGGCAGATAGCGGTGAGCGGAGGCTGACCCTGAACGGCGTCTGTCCGCATTTCTTGTGTAAAGGATAGGTCCTCAGCAGGGCCTTTGGGAATGGTTCACTGCTTTGAGGATGTGTCAGTGCCTAAATGAATTTGATTCTCTAAAGCAGGGGTCTCCAACTCTGGTCCTGGAGAGCTACTGTCCAGTACCAGAGGTGGATATTTCAGTTATAAAGTATAAATAGTCACAGTCACAGAGTACTTAACTGGTTAGTTGAAACAAAATCTTGGTCTGGATTTGTACTCTCTGGACTTGAAATCTCCGCCTTTGTCCAGTAGTTTTCTTATTCTACCTGGCTTCTGATAAACCACACCTGTTCCTGCTATTTACCCAAGCAGAAAGGCACTTCAGTCTCCCAGGGTATGTGATCTCACACTCCTTCTCCCTCCCGACGGTTTAGAACCACGAGGACAAGGAGTGGAAGTTCGCCAGGGCCAAGTTGTGGCTCAGCTACTTCGACGACAAGTGTACCCTGCCCCCCCCGTTCAACATCGTGCCCTCGCCAAAGACCGTCTGCTACCTGGTGACTAGCCTCAGGAAGTGGGTCTGCTCCCACACGTCCACGGGGAAGGTCAAGCGGCAGAACAGCCTCAAAGTAAGTCAGTGCCCATGAAAGCCCAAGGTTCCCCCACAAACTGGCTCCTAGACCATAAAAACCCTCTTTATCTGCACAGGATTGGAGCATGAGGGGGGAGAGGTTTTTACAACATACCGAAAATAGCAGGCACCTCTACAGCCGAAAGTTATTCCATAGCTATTCTTGGTACTTTATTGGGAGTGGGAGTAAGGTCCCCAGACTTGTAAGGAGCATTCCTTCTTTTATTGACGCAGAATCAGTGAAGGTTCTCCAGCATCATGGCAGTGAACAGCCTGCTAGCGGAGCCCTGGAGAGTGTTTATGGGCAGCTTTGTAATGCAGAAGTCATCCATACATCTCACATGTCCAGGAGATTATGATGTTTCCTGACATGTTCCTGTCTGATTTTGTCTGAAAGTTAATTGGTTCTGAAGGTCTCCCTCACGCTGAAGCTTTTTTGCGTTTCCATGCACAGGAATGGAAGAACCTGAAGCAGAAGCGTGATGAGAACTACCAGAAGATCATGTGCTGCCTGGTCCACCGCTACTTGACATCCACCCGGCAGAAGATGCAGAGCACGGACCAGGCCACAGTGGAGAACCTCAATGACCTCCGGCAGGATCTCTCCAAGTTTCGTAATGAGATGAGAGACTTGTTGGGCTTCCGTACCTCCAAGTACGCCATGTTCTACCCCAGAAGCTAAACCTGCTTCCCAGCCTAGCATGCTCAAGGCCCATGTGGAAACGGGGATCCCCAGAGCCTGCCAAACACCTGCACCCCAGCCCAACACAACAGCCCAACACCACAGCCTTGTATAAAATGCTTTCACAGTCGTGTTTTCTAAAATTGCTGATCTTTACAACAAAAAAAGGAATAAAGATTTATGGAAAAGACTGGTTCTTATGATTCTTTTTTCGGCCTCCTGAAATGCCAGATGAGCAGTCATATTTTTCCACTAAGAGTGCCATCTTTGGCTAGACCCTGTATGACAGTACAAAGTGGACCACAAGTTGCAATTGAAAACAGCTTTCGCCGTAGAGGCGACTGTGTTCGGTATGATCGCTGCTTCTCACGTTTGATGACGCTAACAGACGATTCATGAGCACAACCTGAGCTGGCATTATGACATCTGGCGATGACCTATGCAGGAAGTGGCTTTTCATTGGTTGATCTTGGCCTTTTATACGTTGACCATGTTCAACTGCTCAGGAGACCATGATCATTCTAATGAGGTCGGTCTGCATCCCTCCTAGGGGCAGTCAAAGTTACTGCTCCACTTCAGGCCATCTTACAGGTTATGAGGGGCAACAGCACCCCCTCACCACAAACCATTGCAATTAGCAACGTGGCCATAAGGATAGATGTGCAAGTCTCTCAGTAGTGGGTAAGTCGAAGGGTGATGTGCGCAGGCATGCCAAAAGGTTATTTCTGTTGACTGAAAATGCGCCCAATAAACATTTCAGAATGAGACACAGATATTTATCAAACATATAGGTTAGGCAATATTTAAGATAAACATATCTATACTTACATGACTACTTGCATTTGTTTATGCAACACAAGACATAAGCTTGTTTTCACTTACCGCCAAAACGCAAAGGAAATTACATGCTTGGTTCCACCTACTTTGCCACATTCTTTTCCTGTCGACACACCCATCTTTTGACATACTCACTAACCTTTCAACATGCCTGTCAGGCGTCTCACAATACAGCCAAGCATGAAGCTTTGAGTTCTGGAAACTTTCCCGAAACACCAACATTCAAGTTTTATATGAAAATAATTTTATGCATTATATCAGCCTGATTTCATGATAAACTTCGACAAATACAAATTACTGCTTCACACCTTTGACACAAGTCAAAGGTATTGCTTTAAATAGGCAACTTATTTTTAGGCAAAGGTACACGTAATAGGGCCAATCTCCCATGGGACAGAATCAGACCCAGTCATTTACAGAACAGCCAAACAGAGGACACTGTGTTTTTTTTTTTTGTTTTATGCAGCCACATGGAAAAGGTCCTGTTCCCTCCATTACACTCGGCACAAGCAGGGAGGAAGCTTTTCGAGATGTTGGTGAACACCATTACGGCGCACCTCTTGTCCAAACAGTCTCCGATGAGCTCCACACAGAAGAAGCGTCACGGCGAGGGGAGCCGGGCAATGCTGCGAATCGATGACAGCTCAGCATCGCTTGTTCCTGAGTGTGTTTAGGCTTTTCTGAGTGCTGGGCTTCATGACCCCCACGAAGTGGTGTGGCGCCACTTTGCCGCGGCCCTGCATGTCGGCCTGGCCCATGAAGACATAGCTGAGACCTGGCGAGACCCAACAACCATGGACTGAATGCAGCAGAGACATTCAGGAAGAGTGAAAGTCAGCAACGGGTCCAGACACTCCCGACACATAACCAGAACCATGACTGTAATCAGAGCCATAACCAGGGGCATAGGAAGTGGGGGGGATATGTACCCCCCAATACTTAATTTGGCCTATATCTATACTGAAAATAGGCTTTTCATTTAAATTATCAAGCTGCGTCCCCCCAAAATATCAAATTATCAATGACTTCAATAAATTCTGCCAAATTGGTACTTGGTTTAGGAAAAGACTACAGTTTACAAAATCAGCTTAATATACTAGTGGCCAAAACTGTGCTTTAAAAAATACTACACGATTACAGGCAGTAATGTTCATAAATAATCAAAAAATGTTACGAATATCATACATCGGGGACTTAAGTAACTGGAGCAACAGTTGAATAAAGTTCTGCAATATCTAAAAATAGGAAGTGTTTAAACAATTTTGGCCACTAGTGTACAACTAATATTTAAAAACTTCAGAATATGCAAACATCTTTTCATTGAATCACACTCCTCACGAATGCACGCGATACAAGGCCCTTGATTCCTTCACCTTCTCATTAAGCAAGGCTCTGGAGAGACTTCGAACTGCTTAGCAACGCTGTGGAAACACAGCGAGGTTTGAGAGATGCCGACCCACCTCGCCTGATGAAGGGGCATTTCTTGCACAGAATGATGATCTTGGTGCTCAGCGACTTGCCCGCCTGTTGAATGGAGAGCTTCCCCTCCTTGTAGACACTGATGATGGAGATGCTGGCGTGGACACTGCCTCCCCGAGTCACAGTGGAGATGACTGTGCCTGTTATCACTGGAAACAGAGCTGGGGTGTCAGAGGATCGCCTCACGTGACATTTGCCAAATCGTACCGCATCTATCCCTGTGGATCTCCCATCACAGCGAAACATTTCCAAGGACAGCGTCTGTGACATCTCTCGTCTGGGAGAAGGCCAAATTGAAAAAGCAGTGACAGGAATAATCATTTATTTATTTATTTTATTTATTTATTTTTTCTCCTGATCCAAAGCCAGAATTCCCCTGGAAGATCATAACTATGCTATAACAACGACTGTCACTCCTGATAAAGCAGTTTCTGAAATATTGATCAAATACTGTAGCCTATGTTATGAGATTTTGAAATCCTACTTTATCTAAATAACGCTAATTGAGTTGAAAAACAAGTGTTTTCAAAGTCACTAGGTAACTGTGCTGTACTTTTCCAATTTGTTGAGAAATCTGCATTAAGTCTGAATTCGGTAAACATTTCCTGCGGACGGACACTCAGGCTGGTCAGGTTGAGGAACCAGCCAAAACGGCAAGTGAATCGACACTTTCACTCTGGGACAGCTTGCCCTCTCTCACTGCAGGCTTAGCAAGACACACAACATCCCCTGTTCCTGGCTGAAAATCCTCAAGGAATCTTTTCAGGCACAGAGACAAACCGGCGAGCCAAAGATGGTGCTGGAGCTTGAAAACAGGCCCTTGTTGGAGAGCGGCGGTGGGGGGGGGACACGTCAGCTGGTCCCCTTGGCCCAGACGCACTCAGGCCCACGGGGGGGGGCCATCTTACCGAAATCACTGGAACAGTAATGCCACTCGAGGGCACCGCTCTTCTCACACCTCTGTTGGCACAGCGCTGTTGAGTACTTCAGACCTGGGGGGGGGGGGGGGGTCACAGAATGTCAGCTGGCCTCCTTCAAAGGGTCAGAGCAAAGCCACCCTCAAAGTGTAGTCGGACCCAGCTCACTCCAGCTTTAATGGACCAGATTAGTCACCTGCTGTTTGTGAAAATACCAGCTGTGGTTTATGAAGGCTGTAGGCTAAGCTTCCACAACGGCGTGGGCAGAACTCAACAGGCAAAGCTTAACGTTCCGGCTCAGCAATTGATCTGAGATCAGCAGCTCGGTGCTTAGTCCATTTAACTCTAAGCTTGGGTCTAGGATGATTCTGACCTGATTGTCCGGTCGTCGTACTGAAATCCTCACCATGGCTATAAAACCAGCAGCAGTAAGCAGGATGAAGACACCTACTTGTGGTTCTGGTCGTGACCAGGGGACTCGTGGTGGTGGGGGCCACGGTGGTAGTGGAGAATTTCTTGGGCCTGAATTTGTAATGGCCGATGAAGCCATCTGCTGTGAGACTCAGGTCAGAGAGGAACTGAATGAAGAGCTGGTTCCCATCAGAGAAGACAGGGCTGAGAAGGAGAAGGGCACATTAGCCTGGCAAGAGGAGCAAGAAGCGGTGATGACTTTAACATGATGGCTAACAGCTATCGCCCAACCCTGAAGGCAGGTAGTGTATACAGCGCCTTGTTGTGATACCAGGCCCGTCACACAGCGGGTGGCAACTTATCTCCTGGACCGATGGCGGCCGAATCGTGTGCGTACGCCGGAGGGCTATCGCCGCAGTATTTCCCAATCCTCTTGGCATCGTTGATTTCCGCCCCATTGAAAATGGCCACGTAGTCATAGCGACAGTAGTTGTCTCTTTCCACATCAAATTTCTCAAACTTCACTTCGATGATCTGCATGGGGTGGGTGGGGGTCGCAGACACACCATTATAGGAAAGGTTACTGAGAGCCGTCTTTCCCTATAAGGTTTCACTTTGTGCTTCTCTGTTAGTGTCACACTCACTCACGCCATGATGTCACCTGATTCCTGGGGGCCACGATGTGCCAGAAGCAGCTGACGCCGGCTGGGTAGTCCTTCTCGGGCCAGTTGGGGGTCTTGAAGGACCCTGTTGGCTTCTCCAGGCGGCCACCGCAATACTGCTCTCCTTTCCAAAAATCCCGACAATTCCAGTCATTCCCCTGAAAACAACCTCGGCGGCTACACAGAGCAGGAATAAAACGCCAGCACCCAGAATGTAGCTGCCCAAATGAGCCTCTGTCTGGCGGCTGTAATGACAAATGAGGCCGTTAGGCCCCAGAGTAGCTTTGTAGTTAAAAATGGCTGACTTTTAATCCATGCTGTGACGCTGCCCTCGTAATTACTAGCTCTGTGATGACTCAACATGGTGGCCACCTTCTAGCCTGTCATCAAACTTCACAGAAACCAGCCAGTAACCAGAGACCACAGCAGTCCTCAACCTCGTTCTCCGCGACACAGGAATGTAGCAGAAGGACAAGAGACTGTGCAGGGCTCCGCTTGGGATATAGACCCCTCAGCCTTTTAGCTTCCAGGAAATCCGGTTCAACAACACTGACACTCCAGAGAATATAAATATTTTGGTTCAGGCCAGTAACCATAAGATCTCTGAAACATTCCACATTGCATTGGGAAATAGTGATGCAATTTTTGTTTAAGTAATATGCTCAAACTTGAAAAGTGACCTTGTGATTTCTGGGCTTCCGGATGTTTTTCTCACTGGGTTGCTCTGGTTTTATACACCCATCCATGCAAACTCTCCCTCACCTTGCTTGTGCGGCTTGGCTGCCGAGTACACAGCCAGGAAGCCGCTGCCAGCCGTGTTAGCATCAGACACCATCTGCACGACCATCTTGTTGCCCGTGGAGACGAGAGCCCCTGGCGGGTGCGTCCCGCAGAAGCGACCGAGCCGGTGGCCTGGAGACTGTCCACTGTACACATCCACAAAGTCATAGCGGCACAAGGTGTCGCTCTCCAGGTCGAGAGAGCGGAATGACAGGACAACCACCTTCCCCTCAGGTACCTGTGAGAAGCAGCAGGGAGGATCTCACAAAAAAAAATCCAGAAACAGGCAGAAGAGCAGCTCTCAAATCACTGTCCATGCAGAAATCAGACATAAGTTGCTGCCCATGAAGAAATCAAGAAAAGTCACCACTCGTGCAGAAATCAGACAGAAAAGTTACCGTCCAGGCAGAAATCACACAAAAAAGTTAGTGCCAATGCAGAAATCAGAAATCAGTGAAAAATCACTGGAAGATCAGACATACGTAAACAAACCTGTGGCCTGTACTAAGAAGGTGGTTTAACCAAATCAGATTTAACCCAGAGTTGATTTTTCGAACACTGGGTTAACAAAATCGGAACAAATCAGTACTATGACGCCAGTTACGAAGTTGATTTGTTACATCGCTGTTAACTGCGTTGGAGTTTGTGCACGTTCACATAAATGGAGCACGTTCGGCAGGGCAAGTCACCGTTTGACTCATAGCGCGATCTCCATGTTTCACGGAGAAAGACTGCATGCTAATTATGCAGGATTATGAGGAGTTTAAATCAACACTGCAAAGAAATTCCAATACCATTGCAGCCAGGAAAAGCAGACAGGCTTGTCGGCAACATACTGCTGACCAAGTAAATGCATAAGTACATTGTCATTATCACAAAACATGGTCTAAAATGTTTCACGACCAAGTATTAGACTATGAAGTGTTTTTTTTAGAGTTGAAATACTGCTAATAAATACAGAGGCTCACAGATATGGCATAATTCAGAAGTCACCTATTATTTGCTGTTAAGTAATGTAATGCTCCCTGAAGTCCCATTACTGTGATGTTACTCATAATGTAAACCTAATGTTAACAATAACGTAACTGATCCGATTTCAAACGCAATAGTAGCGAAAAGCGTTCGTGGCAGCAAGTCAAGGTGGAACACAAAAACATCATGTCAAGTGGTAGGTTTATGTATTCATATTTCTACTCATGAAAGATTTGTTGCGTCTAGCCACCACTTAATAGTGTGTTTCTATGTTTTACAGCAAATAAGAAAAGGGTGTCTGTTCATATTACACCATTGTGTAACAAACCATTGTTTAACAAACAAATGATTTACAGCAGGACAAAACAGAAGCATATAGGTGTAGTGAGAAAACGACAAGGAACCTGTCACCGTGGTTAAGTTAGCCTCATATTCCATATTCAGCTTTCTGGTTTTAAAAACTTTTAACGGAAGTAAGGTGGGGCGTTGTTAATGACAGAATCGTGTTGTCCAGTACACAGACATCGATGCACACCGATTATTTTTGTGCGTCAAACCATTTCGTAATTTGTACCAAATCGTGTTAATAACTAATAGGTTCCTTCAGCTGTAATGACATGGTGGTTTAGTATTTTGGGCTCATGGTGACTGTTGCACACCCCTTTGTTTCCCAGATTGCTTTAGGTACGAATTTTCATTAATTTCTGAATGTTCGAATGTATCCATATCATATGCAATGGGACAATATATGAATGGTTAATAACTTTAAAACTAGACAAGACAGGCACATCTAGTGAAGTGTGCTTTGATCAGTGGACTACAGGGAACAATGCACACCCCTTGGATTTTCAGAATAGCTTTCTCTCTAACAGTTATTAATTTAATTAATACATTGTATGCATATTTGCTCCATTTCGTACATATTGACAGAGAGAGCCCCTCACGATTCGCGCGCCAGTGTCATACGGATCATCCAGGTACGTCGGCATTGACGTCGGAGAAATTGTAGTTGGTGAGGCGGTGCTCATATAGGGCTTGCTTACGCAGAAACCTTGATTTAACCAAGAACAAAAACTGCTCAGAGCAGGTTTGAGACTTAGCGTAAATTGCCATAGCAGCAGTATGCCTCGAGTAAAACCTACCCACCTTTCGTAGTACGGGTTAATCGCGAAGTTACATCACACGTCATCAAGTTACTCGTAAAGTTACCCCGATAAGCCAGTAACCCCGCTTCGTAGTACAGGGCACTGCTCATTAAATAGCAAAACATTCTAAATAATAAAAAATACAGTGGAATTTTTTAAATAGTTAATGACAATAACGTATAATAACCGTATGCTTGTTTAT
>JAABNX020000001.1:16188606-16199896 GCA_015163995.2 Mormyrus lacerda
TATGGTGATGATTGTAATGATGTTGATTGTGGTGATGATGGTGAAGGTAACGCTGGTGATGTGGTGATGATGATGGTGAAGGTTATGGTGATGATTGTAATGATGTTGATTGTGGTGATGATGGTGAAGGTAACACTGGTGATGTGGTGATGAAGATGGTGAAGGTTATGGTGATGATTGTAATGATGTTGATTGTGGTGATGATGGTGAAGGTAACGCTGGTGATGTGGTGATGATGATGGTGAAGGTTATGGTGATGATTGTAATGATGTTGATTGTGGTGATGATGGTGAAGGTAACACTGGTGATGTGGTGATGAAGATGGTGAAGGTTATGGTTATGGTGATGATAATGATAATGGTGATTATGATCATAATTCCCAGCTTTCTTTTTTCTGAGTGCTGTTTCCTCATTGCTGTTGCTCATGAACCTGATTGGGACAAGTGTTTAAAAGGTGAAAGGATGGATGGATGGATGGATGGATGGATGTCGCTCAGAGTGGAGGGGCTTGTGCTGGCAGCCCTTGCTCGATCCCTGGGCTGAGGCGTTGTCCTCCTGGCTATGTGTCAGTGGCCTCACATCGAGACAGAAAGCCCAGCTGCCCCTTTCCCTGCTGCGCTGGAAGCACCCCCTCGGTATGTTCTGAGAAGCACTCCGGACTCGCTTGTGTTTCTCATGCTCTGAATCCTCACGGGGTCCATTTCTCACGAGCGCCTCTCTGTACCCAGGACCACGCCCCCCCTTTTCCAGGGTGATCATAACGGCACGTCAGTCCCCCCCAGAAGGAGGCGGTGACAGTGGCACAGAGCCAGCATGGATCGGCCCCATTAAGGGGGTTCTCATGTGGATTAGCGGCCGTTTGTGCGCTGCTCTGATGTCCCGACTTATTAACAGGGACTCAGACCTCTCTCAAGCCCCCCAGTGGAGACAGACTCCTTAGAGCAAGGCTTTGAGGCCTGTGCCCTCCCCTATATTTTGCTTCACTGCTTTGTTCTTACTTGAGTCTCCATCCAGTGCTTCCATGTTTGTGGGGGGTGGCCACATGGTCGTACCTGCACACCTACTTTTTGCTCGTCAGGTGTCCCCCCCCCAGTGAGGTCAGCTCAACGCTGGACAGTCACCCTGCAGCCGGCCAGCGCAAACTCCGTAAGGGGATTATCTGTCACTTATGAAGGATTTAAAGTTAAATGATCTTCACAGGCAGCATCTGAGCGATTCTCAGCAGCGTTTGATGGGCAAATCCATGTTACACTCTGCCTATGTTAGTCGTCTTCCATCCACGCAAAGAAATTAGGGGCAGGTTGAATGAGGAGGGAGGCGAGGCTGTAGACAAACACGCTCTCTGGAAGACTGGGGGGACGGGGGGGATGGGGGGGAGGGGGGGTGGCAGGGAGGAGTCACATGTCAGCAAATGGCCCTTTAAATTCTAGCGGACCCATTTTCCCCTTACCCTGACAGGAAGTCAGAGGGACCTGTTTGTGAGTGAGCCACCTGTGAGGGATCTCTATGTCAGAGACCTGCCTGTGAGGGATCTACCTGTGAGGGATCTACCTGTGAAGGACCTACCTCACATCATCCATGCTCCTGATTAAGGCTGGGCTCTTAGGGCAAAATATTTTATCACAGTAATATTTTTCATATCAGTCAATATCAGTAATCATCATGATATAATTCAAGTCATTATTTTGGTTCAACTTTGCAAAAAGACTTCGTGATTGGTTTATTTTCGGTTTATTAATTAGGTTGTAATGCATTGGAAATCATTAATAGAGAATTATAAACAAGTGATTTTTAATTATTGATGAGTTGCTACCATGTAAAAGAGGTAAATGCAAGTATTTCTTTGTTTTAAGGCCCCGTTTTTGTTTAAAATTCCCTTAAACGGTTGCAGATCATGAGAAAAGTGACAAATTGAATGGACTGCAAACTGAAATCTAATTTTAATGAATAAATCATAGAAAATAAACTTTAATATCATAAGCTGTCAAACTAGAATATGCTGACAGTATGGTTTATTGATGTTGCTGTCAGATGTTTCATTCAGACCCATTGTCACAGGTGTATAAAATGAATCATCTAGCCATGCAGTCAGGTTCAAACGTTTGTGAAAGAATGGGTCATTCTGAAGAGCTCAGTGAATTCAAGCATGGCACTGTCATAGGATGCCACCTTTCAGGTAGTCATCAAATTTCTTCCCTGCTAGATATTCCATGTTCAACTGTAAGTGGGATTATTGCAAAGTATAAGTGTTTAGGAACAACAGAAACTCAGCCACGAAATGGCAGACCATGTAAAGTGACAGGGTGGGTTGCTGAGTGCCCAGAAGTTGCCAAACTTTCTCAGGCATTAACTCCAGCACTAAAACTGTGCGATTGGAGCTTCATGGAATGGGCTTCATGGAATGGGCTTCCATGGCTGAGAAGCTGCATCCAACCTCACATCACCAAGCACAACGGCATGTGTCGGATGGAGTGGTGTAAGGTACGCTACCACTGAGTACTGGAGCAGTGGAAACGTGTTCTGTGGATTGACAAATCACACTTCTCTGTCTGGCAGTCTGATGGACCCATTTGGGTTTAGTGGTTGCCAGGAGAACTTTACCTGCCTGACTGCATTATGCCAACTGTAAAGTTTAGTGGAGGAGGGTTAATGGTATGGGGCTCTTTTTCAGGGGGGTGGGCTTGGCCCCTTAGTTCCAGTGAAGGGAATTCTTAATGCTTCAGCAAAGCAAGACATTGTGGACAATTCTATACTTTCTCTAATTCTATGCTTTCCTCTATACTAATTCTGTGGGAACAGTTTGGGGAAGGCCCTTCTCTGTTCCAGCATGACTGTGCCCCAGTGCACAGAGCAAGGTCCATAAAGACATGGTTGGATGAGTTTGGTGTGGATGATCTTGACTGGTCTGCTAAGTACCCTAACCTTGACTCTCCTGAATACTTTTGGGATGAACTAAAATGTTGATGGTGACCAGGCCTTCACGTTCAACATCAGTGCCTGATCTCACAAATGCCCTTCTGGATCAATGAGGAAAAATTCCCACAGACAAAAAAAAATTCCCAAAATCTTGAGGAAAGCTTTCCCAGAAGAGTGGCAGCTGTTATAGCTACAAAGGAGGGACCAACTCCATATTGACGCCTATGGATTTAGAATGGGATGCCATAAAGGTTTCTGTGGGTGTAATGGCCAGGTGTCCCAATACTTTTGTGCATATAGTGTATAGTCATATATAACATTATATTTTTATTTAAGAAGTAAGAACAAATGTATGCCTGCTTCATGTGTACAGTGACAGTGAAATCGCCCTAATTACACTTGCTTTACTTCACATTGGCCATGTCTGGTTAGTGTTTGCTTCAAATGGGCCGGTCCCAGAACCCAGTCAGGACCGCAGGCGGCCCTAGGCCAAATGGGGAGACGCTCTCCCCTGTGATCTCGTGATTCATGTCCCCCTGGACAGAGGAGACTGGCTGTTCGGTCACCAAGATGCCATGCTGGTTGGCTTTCAAATGCCAGGTCTGGCTCTGGGCTTAGTTCCCATCCCATAATTAGTCTCCTAGGCGAAACAAAGATTGCGCAGAGTAGGGTATCGTAAGGCTAGTGAATCGGCTGTTGTTCCGGACTTTGGGGGTGAGAGAGTGAAAATGAGAGTGAGTGTGTTTTTTTTCTACACTATACAGATTCTCCCTGTGTTGCGATGGGGTTACGTTCCAATAAGCCTATTGTAAGGTGAAAATGCATTTTAATACAGCACACCTAACCTAACAAACATGCTTAGGACACTTACATTAGCCTAAAGTTATGCAAAATCATTAACACAGGACCTATTTTATAACAAACTGCTGAATATCTCGCGTGAAAAACACAATAGAATACCCACCATGAAGCCAAAATATCGTAACACTACCATTGTAACCTGGGGAGTATCTGTTCTTTTACTGATCCCAGGGAAAACAATGGTCTGTGTGTGTTTTTTTAAAACAGCATGAGACAGCTTTGGGCAACACCTGGGGGGGAACGCTGTTAGAATGATAATCCTGGGACTCACTAAATGCAACCGCTATCTTCTGGGGCCATAAGTTACCAGGCATGTTTCCCTTACGCTTGTATCTGTGCACCTTCTACCCAACACTGGAGATGATCCCTACATTGTGTTTCTAATGTTGGGTTTGGACTGTTCATTTTCTCATGCTCTTGGATCACCAGAGTGGAGTTACGAGTTGGAGCACTTGTGTGGTCCCGGTCGTCCTGGGCAACGCAAAACACCCCTTGAGCTCTTGAGAGAATTGTTGGAGGCCTTTTTTATGTGGCTTGTAAGAATAATGGAAGTGCAGAAAGGCAGAGGAACAGTGACACTCACTCTCTGATCCAAAAGTCTTTAATGCTGCACTACAGCTTACATACAGTAGAGGGCAGGAGTGTCATCACAAACATTCGCAAATATCACATGAAGATCTCACTACTACTGCAAAAAACGGACAGTGTTGTACAGCACATTACCCTGTCCCCTCTGGGGTTCAAGGTGGTAATGCTGCTCTGTCTCCAGATCCTTCTTGTATTCCCTGCAGTCTGGACCCTGTGTTCTGTTGATACTGTTCTTAAAGACCATGTGTGGAATATGTCTGTAATTCTGTGTTCAACGCAACTTTTCCTGTGTAGCTGGAGGTCACTGAGTTCTGTGAGGTCACATGGTTGACTGGAGCTCCAGTTGACTCTCTACAAACTCTTTACAAGGAAACTACTACTGTAGGAGGTGCTGCTGTGGGTTGTGAGTGGAGGCTTTCACGTGCTTTGTGACTGATGCCCCACTTCCGGCTCCCCTGCACCTCCCCCGCACCTCCCCTGCCACCTCATGGTTCTCGGTTATGCTACTCCTCAGTCTTAGCGGCCGGCACACCTGTCTCTCCCTCTCCCCTTCATTTCCTCTTTCTCTCCCTCTGAGACTCACTTTGGCTGTCCAGAATAGCAGCCAGTACCGCTGGTACAGAGTCAGGCTGTAGCGGTGAGGTCTGGCCCCATGCTGACCTCCTGTCTCTATTCCTCCCTCCTTCTTCACATCTCTGTGTTTCAGCTGCGTGTTTCTGGCCTGCTTGACAGTAAAGAGCTGCTTTGTCCCTTTCTTCAGCCATCCCATTGGATGGCTTTTCCCTGCGTGCTGGTGAGGATGGGCTGCCCAGGGCGCGGGGCTCACGGTGTGCGGCCTGAGTGTATAAGCGTTGCTTTCCGACTTCAGCTCGGAGGTGATGGTGTGTGACAGGGTATGTGAGCGGTCCATAATGCAGCTGCGTTAGCTATAGCATGAACGCAAAGCACAGTTAAGCACCACTGACAGAAAGATGGATTTTCTGAAATACTACCTTAAAGAAGGTGATCAAAAATATCTTAAAAGGTAATGACGACAAAGGAGAAAGCGAGTGCGGGGAGGTGATTACAATGACAAAAGGTTCGTTGTGGAATCTTAAAAGGCATGTGTCAAGAAAACACAATACAGTGTTCCACTCACACTTGGACTTTAGCAAATCTAAAGGTCGGTGGTTCATAATACATTTCTTTGTCTCTCTAAATATTAGAGGTAGAAATTATAATTTTCTAATATAATCGCCGTCTCACCTGAAATGCTTTAACAACCCAAATTGCCGATATGCGTATTTTTTTTTTTTCGTTTGGCCACTTGTTTAACTTATTTTAGTTTAGTAATTTATATATATTATTTAATGTTAATGTTTAATGTTAATTTTATTTAATCTAGCCACATCCAGCATTTGTATTTCATCTTGTTCAAAAGTGAGCTAAACGATAGCCAATATATATTTGTCTTGGGCTAATATAGCTACTGTTCTACTAAAGCACGTTGACAACCAGCCGCATAGATGATTGTTGGGTTTGGCAGTGGGCAGGCCTGCATACACCCTGTGGCGTGATGGGCCCCCTTAAAGACCTGGCGGGGCGATTTCCGGGTCTTCGATACACCGCAAGAAAAATGAGCAAACACAGAGCGAACGTAAACACGGTGTTCTAACGAACGGTACCCTGCAGGGGGGCCACACCCATTTCCTGACACCTCCTGTGTGTCCGCCTCCAAGTTCATTCCATTCGGCCACATTTCTTTCATATTAAGCACTGTTTATCCTTCACTTGGTTGTCAAGGAGGTCCACTGGGCTGGAAATCCAGACCAATGTGGACCTCAACCACTATGGGAGCAGCAGCACACTGGAATTGGAACTGGATCTAAATCCGCTAATGCACTGTACTTCCAACCTGGACTTCCAGCATGGAGCCTGTGGCCCGCTCTCTGCTCCTGCTGCTCAGATCTGCTTTCGCTATCACTGCAGTTTATTAACGGAGATCGGATGCAGCTGGTTCCTGCCCTCAGGGTAGGTCCTAGTTATTCAGTTAGTAATTATTTGGATAGTAAGTCACCTTGCCAGGTTTTTCAGGTCCATCGAGTTCTAATTAACACGACTCCTGAAGCCCCGAGTCGTAAGCTTCCTGTAGGAGCCGCCTACTCACGTATGACCTCCTTCCGCACCTCGGAAGGGAGTTTACTCCTATGGCAGCTCACGCACGCTAGGCACTGATCTGGAAACAGCTACGGCTAGTGATAACACGACTGCGACACTGATTCCTTATACATCATAATGTGCATAGATTAATTGGGTCAGGAAGCTCAAACAGTGCTGTGGGCACCGGGAGCCTTGTTGAAGGGGACATGTTTGACTGGACATTTAGATCCTTACTCACTTTGCAAAGCCAGTCAATGTTCATTGAAGTGAATTCCCAACGTGGGCGGCTTACACCAAGTCCAAAGCTGCAGTGACAATGTGGGCAACACTATAGAAACCCAGGTATCAGTCTCCATCCATGGATTCTGTTATATGGTTTGTGGATGACCCACCTGGCCTCAGACTCCAAAGGGTCCTTCACTGCCTCCTGAGCCTCAGACGTAGGGCTGACCATGATCACACATCCATTCCTTTAGTCTCGATTCCATCCAAGTTGCATTGAAGGTCCTTGCTTGGTGGTTTTCCTTGAGTGCGTTCATGAGGGAAAGATTCCTGATTTGACCACCTGCTCACCAGGAGTTGATCTTCACCCAAATGGCCTGGGAGTGACAGGCTGGATGGACACGCTGGATGGAAGAAGATGGACAGTTACTGGAGAGGTGGGCAACTATTGACTACATTCTAGAGAATTCCCCATGTTTTTGGGTGTGGCGTCAGAAATTGGAAACGTTCCTGGGAATTTATCGACTGATGTGACTCACAGGAGCAGACAGAGTGTCTGGGTGACGTGGTGAGTGTAAATCAGAGCATTAAGGAGAAGATGGAAGCTGGTATTACGGGACGCTGAACATTATTGATTAAACAAAGGAGTCGATACCACATCCAGAAAAAGAAGAGGAGAGGGGAGATCATGGCTCATAAATTCATATCCGTCATGGATGAGAAGATAAACAGGTTTGTAGACGAGGGGGAGATCCTCTGCTACACGTCAAAAGAGGCTCATCTGAGCTCTGGAGACTCTGGATGGGAGTTAGACCGCTGCATGGTGGGGCTGAATGCAAGCTCTCCAGAAAACCATATGGATTCGGAGACATACCAGTGCAGACACCTGTTTACAAGGCTGCATTTAGATGTCCCTGAGACCTGGTCTATGACATGATTACAGTATCAACAGTATAGTTTTGAAACACATGGATTTACATTTCATTTATTTATCAGAAACTTTTAACCAAAGCAACATACAATTGACACAGCAGGGCCTTGCTGACGGACACGGTGGTGAGATCATAGCACCCCCATTTCTGTTATATTACGGTCCCGATGCCCCCTGCTGGGAATAAAGAGCAGCTTCATGCATACCGGCCTCGTTCTTTCTGGCATCTCCGGTTAGCGTAATGGAGCAGTTTATCTACGAGGAATGGTAGCCGCTGACCTTTACAGTGAATGGCCCCTCATTGCCCCTATGCTCCCCCGCAGATGGCGCGGTCCACATTCATCTGGATCAGCCGCTGCTGTCTTCGTGGGTGGGGCCTGCTGGTTCCGGGGGTGATTACTGGCTTTTTCCCTTGAGTCATGCAATGGCCACCCCATGCCCTCCCCACCAACCTTCCCCCACCGCAGTCCCATGCGGACCGGAGCACAGGGGGTGCTGGGCTCAGCTTCTGTCCTTTCAGCTCAAGCAGCGGGTTTGGCCTTTAGAACAAAGGCCTTGTTAAGCAGGCCTCCTGACATCAGGCCTCCTGACATCAGGCCCCCTGACATCAGGCCCCCCTGACATCAGGTCTCCTGACATCAGGCCCCTTGACATTGGGCCGTCCATTCTGATAGCCCACCAGGGCTAGGAATCTGTTTTAATTATATGTGGCTGTTTGAGTGTTTTTGTTCCTGTATTTGCAAAACCAAAGGAACAAAATCAAAAGCATACAACACCGATAAAACCTAAACCTGATATGAGTATAACCTTAATGTGATTTTCCTTTCTTAAAAATGAGCATGTAAAAACATTTCTGCTGAGTGGGGGCCCCAAATCACTCCTGTCAGCCGTAGGCACTGGCCCTCCAAGCTCTGTTACATCTGGGGGTTCTGTTAAAGATACTGGACACCTGCCAGTATCCCAGTAATCCCAGTAATTTCAGTGTTCCTCTGTGCCTCCCACCTGTCCAGTCACGGCACCCCTTTTCTGAGCTTTATTGGCATTCAGACAGCACGTGAATGGCTTGGCTTCTTCTTTTCTGGCAACGGTACTGTATAAGAGAATGAGGACCGTCACCGACGCGCTGCATATATGAATGGGCTGCATGCAGAGCTTTGAGGTACACAGAGGCGCCACATTATTGATTTTGGAGCCCCGTAATGAATATTGCAGTGGGGACACTTGAGAAAGAACGATCCGTGACACCCCTGCAGGCTTGGCCTGTGCACACATCCTGCTGCTGGAATCCGGTACATGAGGGACTTCATAGAAGCTCCCTGCAGGCCAAACCGCGCCCCTTTCGCTGTAGGTATCGGGTTACACTGGGGCGTGGCTTGTCTCTGAGCAAGACATTATGATTGGTCACTACACCCTCGGCCAGGGACCTGTGTTCAGTATTTAGCTCCCATGCTGCAGGTGAGAGAGCCCGCCCCCCCAACTCATTCACAATTCAACAGCTCCTTTGTGGGATGGGGTCTGTCAATGCTGGGGCCCTGATGTAACCGGCAGCGCACATTAATATTTAATGTCTGCCATCTGTCACTGACTGACCTCGCGAATCGCTCCACCGTTTTTTGCCATTAATGCACTGGGGATTTGGCATTTTGATACTACAGTTTCAGAATTCTGTGCAGTGAAATTCTGTGCTAGGGCCGATTGGCTGTGGTATTTACGCATGTGGGGGCTGGCGTTTGCCCCCCCCCCCAGGTCGCTTTGGTTGCTCCAGCTTGCTCCGCGATGCCGGGGCAGGAACAATAGGCATGTGTCAGGGCTCTGAATGGAGTCTCCCACGTGCATTCCCACCGCGCGCACTCTGGGGGGCGGGGCCAAGAATCACCGGGAGGGGGACGCCACACTGCCAGCCACGGCCGCGCAGTCACACCGAATGGGGTTATGAACGGCGGCACCGGGGGGACACTGCGGGAGGCAGGTACGTTTATGCAGGTGGGAGCCTCTTACCTGGATCCAGGGTGAGAGAGAGAAACGGTGGGGGGGGGGGGCAGGATGGAGGGTGCGGGAGAGACAGGGTTAGGAAGTTGTGGAGTGACGAGACAGAGACAGAGGTGCTGATGTCTGCAAGGCTGGGAAATAAGGTATCAGCAATTTAGGGTGTGTGTGTGTGTGCGTGGGGGTGTGTGTGTATGGGTGTGCATGGGGGTGTGTGTGTGTGCGTGCGTGGCGGTGTGTGTGTATAGGTGTGCGTGTGGATTACCAAATATCCCCCACAATGTAATAAAAACCTGTTAATGTAATGGTAATCAAAAAACTGAAAATGCCAGAAGTCTTGTATTTTGTTTGGTTACTGATGGTTAAGGTTAGGGCTGGGTAGGGGTTAAGGTCGTCATGTTTGGATTAGAGTTTTCCCCATAGAAATGAATGGAGAGTCCCCACAAAGATATAATTACAATTGCGCGTGTGCGTGTGTGTGTGTACATGCATCCCTGTGTACTTTGACTGCAAAAACGCAGACAGTTGACGACCGTGTCTGAGCTCACTGGCTGCGGCTGGATGCCGCCCAGATCCTGCAGATCGTACAGTCAGCCTGAGCTCCTTCACGCTTCCTCATCTGATCCTGCCGTTTGTCATTCTCTCATTTCCTCCTTTGCTTTTATACAGATTTTTTCATTTTGCTGCGTAAACAAAATTCATAGGAGCAGAACTCATTTTTAAAGAGATTTATTTATGGTAATTTTTGTAGTTCACCACGTAGATCTTTCCGGAGCCTCCCGGTCTCTGGGTGTCTGACTGCTTGTTTCTCGCTTCTCATCTGTTGTCTTTGAGCTGCTCCTTTTGGAAGTTTATCACTGGCATCCACCACCATTCCCTGGATGTAGAATCATGCGAGATCTGTCCTCAGAAGATCATATTTTCTATTGTAAAATGGCATTATGGTGCCTCAGCAAATCCACCTACCACAGGCGAGTAACAGACAGGGTATCCCAGCATGCTGCTGTGTGTGCGCCTAGCTTGGAGTGTGATAAGAGGCCACCGTGCGGCCGGTCACATGGCTTCAAGTGACCTGACGATGCTATCAGCTACCTCCTCCCGGAAGTCCCTGGGGCAGAGAAGATGGCATCTTACAGCTCTGCTGGATTTACTCAGCAACAGCACCTGACTTTGTTCAGCCCCTCCACCCACGGGCCACGTGGGTTGCCGCTTGGCCTGGCTTCAGCGGCGCCGGGCCACTTTGCATGCGCCTCTATTTGCATGTGGTTGCAGTTGTGCTCCACGTGGGTCGGAGAGCAAAGAGGAGGGGGATGAGTTTAGAAAGAAACCCTGAGTGACGCCAGGCCAGAAGCCGCTCCAGGACCTTCCTCTTGCGTTCTGTCTATTTGTTTATTTGTCTGTCTTTCTGTCTGTCTGTATCTGTCTGTCCTGTTTCTCTGTCTGATTGTGTCTGTCTATCATTCAATCTGTGTCTGTCTGTCTGTATCTGTCTGTCCTGTTTCTCTGTCTGATTGTGTCTGTCTTTCAGTCAATCTGTGTCTGTCTGTCTGTATCTGTCTGTCCTGTCACACTGTCTGATTGTGTCTGTCTTTCAGTCAATCTGTGTCTGTCTGTCTGTATCTGTCTGTCCTGTCACACTGTCTGATT